>JAJJMC010014390.1:4550142-4607492 GCA_023531435.1 Papaver californicum | reverse complement strand
ATAGCATTTCTAGGTCCAGTGAAATGTTATCACTTGGCAATCTATTCACAAAGTAATCTAATACATATAAAAAAATCTTAGAAGACAAACAGTTCTTATTTATCGTCTAATATCATAAAAACTCTAGAAGGCAAATATTCTATCATCTTAAGTTTGCCTTTCCCCCATAATAGCATCTTTAAGCCACACTAATTTGTTGGAAAGGAGTAAATCCTTCCCGTAGCTCTTACATTTAATCCTGAAAATTATTATTATTTAGATTTAGAAGATTAGGGTTTTAACCAGGGTTCAACTATAACATCTAATTATTCAGGTATTAAGAGTTGTTACCTAAATTATTAGCATACTTTGTTTAACTTAATGAGTTCTTATATTCGCCCAAATCAATAACAAAAATTATAACTTTTCTCATAAATTATTTCCAATTAGCATTACAAAAGAAATAAAAAAATTAAACTTACATTTATCTTAAAGATTATAAAAACTTACTTTTACAATAATAAAAAAGAATGACTTTTCCTTAAGATTTTACCTAAGAAATAAATAAATAAATATCAATATTACTTGTCAACCAAAAATCTTGAGAATGCTATAAGATTAATTTACTCTAGATAAACGAATACGATAGGAAAAAAATATACATCACAACCCTAGAAAAACCTTTAATACCCAACCTGCTACTTCTTCTCTTTATCTCAGCCTTGAAAGTGATTTGTGAATCCTAGCTATGCCGTAAAAAAGGTAAGTCATAAATTGAGTTTGACTCAAATTGGAATTAAGAAAAAAAAAAACCTAAAAGTTAAGGAGAATATATGGTAAGAATCGTGTCCATCAAACTGTTCCTTTCATAGATGATTTGTTTCCCATAAAACCATATTCTTGACCATTGTACTCGAAAACACTGCGGTGGTATTCATTAGGTGGTGGCTTGGGAGTTGGGAAAGTATATAATTCATTAATACGGTGGTATACAAAGAAGCCGGTTGGGAATTTTTTTTCTAGTTGTTTTGTTAAACCTATAATTAAAATTGTATATATAATTATTCTATAATTAATTATAATAAAATTATATTATACAAATAACCTTTTACCTAGATTTGATAAGTAATTTTAATTATATTTTTAAACCAATAAACGTGGATTTCAAAAAACAATAAAGAATAGAATTTAATGTGATAAATACTAGTCCCTGAAAAAACCTCACTAAGTGCTGGTCAACATCTTTAGCTTAGTTTCCGAAGTCTGCCGATCTAATCAGATGAAGATTACTTCATTTTTTACACGTTAAGTTAATGTGATAAGTACTCTGATTTTAATTTCTCCTCTTTCTTTTCCTCTCTCTCTTCTCCTTTTTCCATGTTTACTCAAAGGTATCAAGTAAACATAAATGAAAATGTAATTTTTTTTCCGCTGTAATATATTTTCTTCGGAATATAATAAAGTTGAAAAATATTTAATGTGAAAAACGAATTTTTCATTGAAAACATAAATTTTCACCTAAATAAATGTTATACAATTAAAAGATAATGGTGGAAAACTAATTTTTCACTCAAAGTCCAAGTAAAAATTGATTTTTTTTTCCCAAAACTATACATGTTTTAGGATCTCTTAAAATCAAAAAATACATGTGAAAAATAAAATTTTCACAATCAGTGATAATCGCAAATTTCACTTGTAATAATCAGTCGTGCTAGTCACGTTTTGTGGTTTTTTTAATTATCACCTGTTTTTCTCAAAACGAACCCTAAAAACAAAAAAAAAAAAACAACAAAAAAAAACCGTATATATCCTGTTTACACCAAGTGACGATTGATATGATAGTTGAAGATGCGAACAGTTGAACTATAACATCACACCATATCCTGTTTACACCAAGATTTATGGATTCAGTCTCTTTAACAAATTGTTATTGCTTTTCTCTAGACAAGTTTTATGGTTGTTACTTACTCCCTTCGATCAAAAATAAAGTGAGACTCTGTTTTACAAAGATAAGAAGCTGCGAGCGCTACAAGTTGTTCCTTGTGCATTAACGAGGGATTCGCCCCATATTCAGTCCAGAGGTTCAGCTAAATCAATGAAAAGGAAGAATTTATTGATTCAATCAATCAAAATTTAATAGTGTAATGTTCACTTACCGATCAAAAAAAGATTTCGATCACTATTAAATATATGAATAACTTTTAATGTGGTGAGTTTATTTTACATCACTTTTAATATTTTTTATTATAAAACACTGTTTTTTTCATTAAAATATTAAAACAAGTTTTGTTCTTGAATCAAAGTCCAATTTTATGCATACTTTTTAAAGAGTGTTAATTTGGTATTTTTATTTGGTTAGTTAAGTAATTAACGAATAATCAATTACCGCATGTGTTGTGAATCTCATCCTTTGTTACATATCCCATTAATAAAGATGTCATGTAAACACTAGTTAGAGAGTCTGCACAAAATCAGACTTTATTCCAAGTGTGGAATACTAAGTTTAATGGCTTCTAAGTAGGATAAAAAAATTATTTTTTCAAGGGTCCGTGGAAGATAGCTTAGAATCCAAAGTAAAACGTGATTGCTAATAACGATGTGTGAAGAAAATTACCACTCTATCTTGTGGTAAACTTCGTCTCTAAATTTGATTGTCCATTCTGACGGTTGATCTTGTGGCCAAAGATGGAGCGACAAGCGACTTCAGCACAACGTCAACAACAAAAAAACGGGTTTGAAGTTCATTTTTACCCTCCACCATAAAATTCTTCCACCATAAGACTTTATCATTAAAAAAAATGGTAATAAAATTTGAGAGAAAAATATATTGTGACATATAAAAAAGAATTCCTGAAACATTACAAATTCTAAATCCATGAAAAAGACGAAATAAAAATTAAAAAGAAGAAGATACCTAATACACTACCAATTTTTTTGGTTCAAAAACATGCATGAATAAACCGTGCACATTGTATACATTAGTTCGGATAAAAAATCGTTATTTAAGATTGTAAGACAAGGTAGGCCTAGTATGTACTCGAACAGCAGTTTTGGGACTGTACTGTTATTACTGTTGCGCATATAATAACTTCTGTACTTGATAGTGACATGGTCCTACTACTAGATCATGGTAAGTTCAATTTTAAGTGTTCAAAAAAAAACAGTGTATCAACTGATTGCTGCCTGGACCTTTTGTGGTCAGACTCATTTTTTATAAGAAAAACTCCCGTCTGTGGCAGGGCTTGCTGTGGATTACGACTCTCCGACTAAATTACTAGAAAATAAGAAGTTTTCATTTTCAAAGCTCGTGGTAGAGTATAGCTTGAGATCAAGTTCCAGTTTCGAGACATGATCAAGCTTTGGATTTTAAATGGTAACCACTGAAGATGATGAAGATAATAACAATGATGATGACGATAGAGTGAGTTTCACTATGCAGTGTAATCTCTTTGTGATGCCTCGCAGGTATCTTGTTAAGGTAATTTAATCTCTGTTAGATTTAAACCACTATATCTTTCACAGAACGCAGTTAATTAGTTACATAATTTTGAGCTTAATATAGGGATAATTGAAAAAATGTCCTAAAAATGGATACTTCAACGGGAAAATATCCTACAAAATTAAAATGCTGAGAAAATACTCCACCGTCATTTTTTTCATCTAAATGGTGTTAAGTAGTCAAACTAGGTACACATGTGTATTCACATGTGTGGGACTTTAGACAAAATTACTCTTTCTTCATGATTTCGACATGTGGCAGCCTCAATGAATAAACGGTGGGGATTGAAGTTATGTAAATATACCCAAATCTTTTGTAGAAATGCCTAACATGTCCTCTAAGTGCACAGGATTTTGACACATGGCAGTTTGACTGAATCAGGATTTTTACACGTGGCAGTTTGACTGACTCAACGGCGGCACGTGGCAGTTTGACAATGCATAAAAAATCGTGACACGTGGCAGTTTGACTGTAAAAAATCATCTGTCAATTATTCAAAACCTGTACAAAATCACTTGTTCACTAAAACATAAGATAAAAATGAAAAAACAGAAACACACACATAATAGAAAAACAGAGATGCTTAATTACAGATCCAACACATAAGATTCTCAAAATAAAGTAATATCCACTACAAGTTGTCTCTAAAAAGAGACACATTTAACATCATTACCAATGTCTAAAAGACCACCAAATGTTCTAAAATCAAAACAACACAACCCAAGGAGAGAAAAAACAAATCAAACATCATATGGAACCTTGGTCTTTCTTTGCCTTTTGGAAGAGGTCTCTGAAGTGTTGAATGATTGTTTAAAATTAAATTCCACATGTGAACCTGAACCTTAACCTGTAGTGAAGTTTTGGTTCACATTGATATTTCTAGAAGTTTCACCCTTTGCTTTCTTCTTTGTCCCGGCAGCTGCAGAAGAAGAAGTAGTAGTGGTTGCAGTCCTTTTTGAAGAGGAAGTTGTACCTGCAGTTGAAGTAGATGTTGCATGTTTCTTCCTAATCCTCTTTGAAACTACATCTCTTTCAACAAATGACTCACCATCAACCTGACATTCAGTTGTTGCTCCTTTCTTCTTAGGGTTAGATCCAACATCTCCACCTTGACAAGTAGCTTTGTTGTGATTAAATCAACCACATATGCTACAATGTCTAGGCTTCTTTTGTTTGTCACTCTCTGTCCAAGACCTCTTTCTATTCACACAAGGTCTACCTGGATCTCTCATTAGATCTGGATGGAAGATATCAATTTGTGGCTGTTGAAGAAAAAGAAAGCAAGAGGATAAGAAAGATAAATGAATGATAAAAGATTTGCATTCTTTATATAGATGTAAAGACAAAACCTAAGGTTAAAATAGTACAAGCACAAAAGATTCTTTATAGATTATTAAAACAAAAGATTTAAATTAAAGGCATACCTTGGGGAAGTCCTTTATACTGTCACCTAATAGAGTTATTGAGAATCCATATGTGGTCTTATAATACTCCACAGTGTAGTATTTACTACAATACCTGTAAACATTAAACAGACTATTTATTTCAAAAAATCAAAAACATTTATGTCAACTAAAAAATTCAACAACATAAAAGTACTTACAGGGCCCAGTTTGGTCTCAGTTTGACCAATGCACATACTGCATGCTGACATGGGAATCCCCTCAGCTGCCACTGAACACAAGTACAAGTTTTGGATACAATATCAACTGTGAAAACTTTCTTTGATGATATATTAGTAACCTCATACATTTTTAGCATTTGTGCAGGTTTAGAGTGATAATTCCCTATGAAATCTTTCATCTTACTAATTAGAGTAAGTGCTGCAGGAATTAGATCTTCATCCTTCCATGTTGCAGCAAGTGTAGCTCTCTTAGCATACAGGCCCATGACCAACTGGCAGTACATTGTGGCCATCTTATTCACAAGCTTGTCTCTAATGTTGCAACACATTGCATTAAAGGATTCACAAAAATTGTTGTTAATATGCTCATATGCAGAATCATGTGGAAACCAAGATCTTGCCCAGGATTATGGATCTATTTTGTCTAGATAGTTGTATGCATCAATATTCGCCTCTTTTGAAGCATCCATATTCACCTAAACATTAAGTAATAGAGATTAGTGGAAACAAAACACATGTATAAGCAAACAAAACACATCATAAAACAAACAAAATTTCAGACTGCAAAAATTACCTTCCAATGAGACTTTTTGTAGGCCTTGGCAGCATTCCATGCTAGACTTGTTAGCTTTGGACCCTTGAATCCCTTGGTTAAAAAGTTCTTGTATAAGTGCCTGGAATATCAAAAAAGAGCATATTAAGTCAGGAGATAAATATATGAAAAGTATTAAAGAATGTATTGAAGTCATTACCTTGCGCAATATCTATGATTGGTTTCTGGGAACAATTCTACAACAGATTTTGGAAGTCCCTTTTGTCTATCAGATATAAATGTCAATCCATGTCTAGTTATAATCTTAGGCTTCAAATCTTTTAGAAAATTGTACCAGTTTTCCTCACTCTCATTCCTGCAAATGCAAATTGCTAGTAGAAAAAAACAATTTTCACCATCCAAAGCAGCGGCTGCAAGTAGAACACCGCCAAATTTTCCAGTCAAGTGACAACCATCCAACCCTATAACTGGCCTACAACCTTCATTAAAGCCTTGTGTTTGAGCATGGAAGGATACTGTAACACTGTTAAATTTATTTCCTTTCTCATCTGTGGTGTAAGTGAAGTTGGCAATGCTACCTGGATTTAACTCTGTAACCACTTGACAAAGACTAGGAACAATTGAGTATGAGTGTTCATAACTTCCATTTTGGTCTTCAAGCAGATGCACCTTCAAACAAAGAAAGATAAAAAACAGTTAGAAATAATTAAAAGAAATCAAAGTTAAGTTGAACTACATATCCCTGCCTCACAAGCAACCCATCTAGGGATTTCTATATTTAGGTCACTCCAAACTATGAAGTATTGTATTTGCTTAGGCTTTGGAATCCCATCACAAGGTTTCAGTGTTTTCGTCAAATGGTCAGCTACAAATCTAGAGTTGCACTTTGGATTTTTATTTGGGTCTCCACTACCAATATATTTGTGCTCCAAGTTTCATTTCCTAATTGTGAAAGTAGCCTCACCAACTACTTTCCTTGCACAAACTTCCCATATACAACCTTCACTTTGCTTGTTCATGTACTCAGCATACACTTTATAAGGCTCTGACCTCCTCAACTTATACACAGTATGCTCTAACACTGGATACTCCCTTAAATGCCTTAAGAAAGCATTTTTATCTTCAAATGCTATTCCTTTACAAAATTCATCAGGAGAAGCTTTAGGAATATCTTCATTCTCCATTGTCAAATCACCTGGGTCCTTTACATATTGGCAAAATTTATTCTGCCATGTCACCATATCAACTGCAGGACCATTTTTTGTCTGTAGGCCCATCATCAACTGCAACCCCACCATCAACTGCAGGCCCACCATCAACTGCAGGCCCATCATCAACTACAAGCCCATCATCCTCTGCAAGCCCATCATCCTCTGTAAGCCCAAAAGACAATCTATTAGCATTAGGATCTACAAAATATGCATAAATGAAAATATAAAGTTAAAACTTACCATTCTGGACATCTTCCTTTCTAAGATGCCCTCTTAGCCATTCTGAATAACTTGTTCTGTCTCCTTCGTCTTCGCTTTCTACATAAAAATTTGGATCATCATCTGGATGACATTCATCCAAAGTTTCATTTGGCAGATTCACTTCTACCTCCTCAACAATACTAGCTTGTGTAGATGCTTGTACTAAGAATTCTTCATCATCCAAGTTAAGTTGCACACTAACTTTTTTCTTTCCTTTACTGCTGCTTTTTTGATTATCAGCAACACTAGCTTGGTACTGAAAATATCACTATCTCCATCAAAAGATATATTATTCTTTCTTCCTGCCTTTTCTTCTAATCTTGTACTTTTCCTAACTATCACCTTTGGTTTACAAACTGTCTTTTTCTTTGGTGTGAAAACTCCACTTACAACTGAACCACTAACAGTGTGACTACAACCTAAAACAGAAAGTCCTAGTGAAACATACCCAACCTCATCTTCTTCAGCATTTCCCCACATATCAAAAAAATCCAATTCACATTTAATTTCATAATCATCCCATAAAATTATTGATGGTAGTATAACACCAATTCCCCTCAACCCAATCCTTACCATTTCTTTAAACTTACTAAAACAGATATTTTGGCCAACAACATCATCACAATAAAGTTTTCTACCATCATGTCTTCCATTCACAAAAGTTAAACAAAAATTCCTTTTCAAAACCCTAGTAGCATAAAAACGTAACAGTTAAACAACACTTTGATTATGTAACAACATTGTTTTTGTTTAAACACAAACTATAAATTCCTCAAAAATTTTCTTACAGCAGAAAAACATTCATCAAGACATCAAGTGAAGTTTATAAAAATTGTGCAGCATTTTAGTCAAATATGACAGGAAATTACAAACTCGTTTCATAAAAGAACAAACTGAACTACTTTGTTTCCAACAAATGGAACAAAGAAGACATAAAATGTAAACCCAAGTGCTAGAAATACAGCTACAGCAGTCACCTTCACAGAAGAATCAAAGTAAAAACTAAAAGAAAAATTAAGCATTTTTGTTTTCATTACCTGAAGAGAATGGTAAGGCAATTGCCAACCATGTTTCCTCATTTTCCTTAAACGTTATAGATAATGAAACTCACAAAGTTCAAAAATAGGTATATGAAACTTGGTTTTCCTCTCTCCTTCTCTCTAAAAAGAGTACCCAACCATTCTCAGTGAGAAATAAAACAAGAAATATGGAAAAAAAAAGATAGAAATAGACTTAGTGCTGCTGTTTACAGAATGAAAACAGTAGATAGTTGAAAACCCCTTGTCTGGTTTTTCCTTCCCATCCCATCCCATCCATTAGAGAGAGAGAAAAATGGGGTTTTCTTATTTGATGTGAGCTTTGGAAACAAAATTTTGCAAGTAAATTCAGGTTTTGCTAACCATTAAAATAGAATTTATATATCAACCGAATCATTCAGAGAAAATCGAGAAAATCAAATTTCAACTGACTTACTTGGATGGTAATGGATTCATCACCAACTGTGAACGGCGACGGCTAGAAATGAGAAGCAAAACCAGACAAAGATCGATGATTCATCACCAACTGTGAATGGCGACGGTGACGGCAGTAGGATGGGTTCGAATGGTTGCTGCTGGTGATCGAATGGGTCTGTAGGCATGGACTTGAAGAAGTTGTTTGTTTGGAAAAGACAAAGATCGATTCGAATGGTTGCTGCTGGTGATCGAATGGGTTTGAGATGTGGAAGAGTTTGAGATGATCAGGACATCACCTGTATAAAGTCTATTGAAGAAGAAGAAGGGAGGCGGCTAGGGTTTTCATGTCTTCTGTAGAGACCGACCAAGTTGAAAAAAATCTTGTTTGAACCCTAGGCGTGTTAGAGAGAAGGGTAATTTGGTTGAGGGAAAATAAACGTGTAACCACATAAACACGTGTAAGAGAAGGGAAGGGTAATTTGGTAGTTTTATTTGCAAACGATATCTCGTCTCACGAGATATTGACCAGTCAATCTCGTGATATTGATTTTTTGGATGAAAAAAATGACGGTAGGATATTTTCCCAGCATTTTAATTTTGCGAGGTATTTTCCCGTTGGGGTATCCATTTTTGGGGCATTTTACCAATTATCCCCTTAATATATATATATAAATTTTTCTGGCATTTTAGTTCTTAAATAAAAAGAAATAAGCAAAAGAATCATTGGAAGCACTTACTATTGTGTCGTCCAATTTTGGTTGTTCTATTAAATAAATGCAATAAAATTTTACAACAATTTTGGTTGTTCTGGCATTTTAGTTACAATTGTTAATATACCAAGTTTGGTACCTGCACTAGCAACTTGAGTGCACTATCTGATGCTTGGTTAGGAAAACCAAGTAGCCTGATGAATTAACCCACAAAGTTAATTCATACTCATCAATTAAACATTTCTCACTGAACCAAAGTTCTAGTGTTGTCGAGACTGGCGGAGCCAGAATCGAAAGTAAGAGGGGCAAAAACAAATCCCATCGAGTAAGTGCCAACTATGGGCCAATTGCCACATCGGCAAATTCCCATTTTTTTTTATTAAAACATAACACCTTTACATTGAGTTGCCACCTTTTTTATCTGGTATTTTTCCTGTGTTTTTCCCCCATGACTCGAGAGTCAAAAGTACTTGCAAACCATGGTATATACCCGATAACACCAACCAAGTCTAGTCTTCAAGGGAATAAAAAATTCAAATACTCTTGTTTTTCTATAAACTTGATTTTATTATATTATGGGCCAACAATCAAGATATTCTCTGCCACTAATCACACTGATTTTGTTTGGGTGAGTGAACTTATTGATTCAGACAGGAAGGCATGGAAGAGTCAGCTGGTTTTTCATCTCTTTGATCACAATACTGCTATCTCAATCATGCATACGAGAATTCCTTCAAACTCCAAAGACAAACTCATACGGAAACTAAATAAGCATGGAAACTTTTCTCTAAAATCAGCCTACAATAAGCTGTTTGAGATTAGCTTGGGAAATATCCAGATCTCAGATACCATCCAAGGATGTTCTATGAAGTGGAAAGATTTATGGCAGATTAAAACTTGGCCTAGAGTTAAAAATTTTGCTTGGAAGTGCCTTAGAAATATTCTTCCAACTAGAGAAAGGTTATCTAATGTGTGCAGCTACATCAACAAGGACTGCCCTCTATGTGGTCAATTTTCTGAAAGCCTCTTCTATATAATGTTCACATGTGCTTTCTCTAGAGCAGTCTGGATGAATATTCATGGTAGCAGTTTGTTTTTTCAATCTCAAATTATGACTTTTCAAGAGAGATTACAGGATTGGGTTAGCCTTGACAAGCAACAGTGTGGTGATGGAGAATGGATTAATAAAATCCTGGTTGTGATTTTGTTTTTCAAAAAATTACTCCAAACCCAAAAGTTACTACTTTGAAAGCTTTGAGTTTTTATTCCTATCTTTTTTCATTGGAGAAGAAGAAGACTCAGGGTGATATAAATATATCTGAATGCGATGTTCAGACTGAACTCAAATGGAAACCTCATCCATATCCTTTTCTAACTATTAGCTGTGATGCTTCTTTTATTTTAAATGATGCTCCTCTTGGTACTGGATTAACAATGCGTAATTTTGCAGGTATTTGGAAAGGCAGCTACACCAGATGCCTAGGAAGTATAGCTAATTCGGAGCAAGCAGAATGCCTAGCAATCCTAGAAGCAGCAAAGTGGAGTAAGGAGATGCAGCTAACAAATTTTGTTATTGAGACTGATTTGCAAAGCATTGAGCAATACATCAACAACTTTGCTGCGACTATTGCATGGGAATATGAAAGTATTCTGCTTGATGTTGGAGAAAATGAATTTGAAATGATTTGTTAAATTAAATTATTGGTCTTGGTAGGAATGGATCTTAGGACCAATGGGTCACTAAGAGACACTAGCTCATTTATAGGGTGGAAACATCATTTCCATTTTCACTATTTTGTGAAAGAAGAACCTTTAGTTAGTCCCACATTGGACAAACTAGAGATATGTTCTCCCTTTATTACCACAAAATTTGCAACTAAGGGAGGGCCCTTAGGGTTTAGAAGCTTTTGTGGTTGGGGGAGGACTAAGGCAATGGGCTAGTTGATTCACACTTGTTTTTCACATATGTGCGGTGCTTTGCACCGAAGCACGCACGTGTGCTTGGCGTATGCGGGCGTGTGCTTGGCTACGGTCCAATCAAGACTTACCGTTTTTGAAAATAATTTCCTAAAATGAAAATATTCTTAACATTTTAATTACTGTGATTAATGCACAAAATTAATTCTAATTAATTCAAAATTTATTTTCTTCTTAAAGTTTTACCTATAAAAGAAAAAAAAGTTTTTCATTTTAACTCACTCTAGAGCAGGCTACTATCCCTAGCTCTTTTCCCCTTTCTCGCTTTGTTTTGCGCACTTGTGTGTTTATTTCCCTTCCACTATAAATTGCTGTTAAGTTCTAGAGGGTGACTAGTATTGTGCTTATACTAGTCATAACGGGCAGTTCTATCCTGGCACATCTTCTTTGTTGGGTATAGCATCTCATTTTTGAGGAGTACCCGAGGACTATTGTGTTAAGGACAATTTGCTGAGCATGTGGCTCTGTTCTAGTGTGTGCATCAACATCAGAGTGTTTATCATTTTTCTAACGATAACAGTTTTCTTCTGTTTAGTCTTTTTCCATTGTTGCAGATCCAACATTTTTAACACAATACTTCTATCTCTTCTGTTTCAATGGCTAAAGAATGATGTTACAGATCCAACAAAGTATGCCTATTTGGTTAACCATGCTTGACCCTTCCATGGAAGAAGTAGATGCATATTTATTAGATTTATGGAACCGCTTGTACTTGGTAAATAAGTTGAAGACAAATTTAATTCCGGAGGGGTGTATATCAAAACGAAAAACCCTGATGAAAACCATAGAAAAATCCTGAACCTATAGAAAATGAAGAACTGATTCGCCTCCACTTCCTCCTCCTGTTTTATCAAAACCTCAAATTTGATGTGGTAGACGATGTGGGCAGTATCTAAAACCCTAAGAAATTAATGTTTGTCCAAGATTACTGGCTAGTATTGTGATTGAATCATCATCAAGATTAAGTACCACCACGGATCATTTCTTGTCTCCAACGAAGTTTTATTCTTGTTTTAATGGAAACCGAACGATGTCAACATCATCAAGAGGGAGTGGAATGAGGAGTAAAGTTGAAAGTTTGATGAGGAGAGATGTAGGGAAAACACAGAGGGAGATTCGCCGAACGCGGAATTTACGAAAGAAATTAATGACTGAAGAGGGAAGACTCATTTGGAATCTTCGTAGAGTATGTTCTTTGTTCTTTCTTGTTTTCATTATGATTCTTATTTTTGTGTGTGTCGAAATTTGGGGTTATACATGTCCAACAAAGCTCATGTCAGCGAACACAGTCTCATGCAAGCTTGGACCACAGCAAACGCAAGCCTGGACCGCACAGAAAAGGTACTTTCCCGAAACCAAAATATGGCATTGGTAAAATTAAAGGTGCATGTTATGTTTGTGGTATTCCTTGACATATGGAAATACCTTAGGAAGCGTAAAGACTTTAATAATAAGAAGCCCAATCCAATTTAGATGAAACCAACAAGAACAAGTTTTCTGGCACGGTGTCTGAAGTAAATATGGTAACCAATGTGAGAGATTGGTGGGTAGACTCTGGTGCTACCAAGCATTTCTACGGAAACAAAGATATGTTCACCTCCTATCAGAAGGTAGGGGAAGGAGAAAAGCTCTATATGGGTAACTCGTCCGCAACACAGGTTGCGGGAAAAGGCAAAGTTGGGCTGAAGCTCACTTCGGGCAAAAATCTCACATTGAATGTAGTTCTACATGTTCCGGACATCTGCAAGAATCTTGTATCTAGTGCTGTGTTAGATGATAAGGGATTTAAACTTTTATTTGAATCTGGGAAAGTTATTATAACTAAGGGTAAAGATTATAGGAAAGGGCTATAAGACTGAGGGTTTATATAAATTGAATGTAACCTTTGTTGAAATTAATAAAAATGATTCTTCTTATGTTTGTGTGTCATTGAATGTTTGGCATGGTATACTTGGTCATGTTAATTATAAATCAATGAACAAACTGGCAAGCATAGGCTGCATTCCCAAATTTACTTTGGAAAATGAACATAAATATGAAATATGCTTAGAATCAAAATATGCTAAAAAGTCTTATAAGAAAAATATTCAGAGAAATTCTAAACCCTTAAAATTAATTCACACAAACCTAGTTGACATGAAATTAGTTCAAACTAGAGGTGGTAAAAAATGGTTTGTCACATTTATAGATGATTGTACGAGGTACTATCATATTTATTTACTTAAAAGTAAGGATGATGCCTTAGAAGCCTTTAAAATTTATAAACAGAAGTTGAAAACCAAATGAGTACTACCATTAAAACTGTTAGTTCTGAACGTGGTGGTGAGTATGTAATCCCTATAGGAGATTTTTGCATGGAACATGGCATCATTCATGAAGTAACCCCTCCTTATTCACCACAATCCAATGGTGTGGCTGAACGGAAAAACTGAACCCTTAAGGAGATGATGAATGCCATGTTAATTAGTTCAGGACTACCTGCGAACTTGTGGGGGGGGGGCCGTCCTCTCAGCTTGTTGTGTCCTAAACAGAGTACCCTTTAAAGGATCAGAGAAAACTCCATATGAGTTATGGAAAGGAAGGCAACCTTCTTATGCATATTTTAAAGTGTGGGGGTGTTTGGCTAAGGTTTCTATCCCTCCACCTAAAAGGATCAAGATAGGACCCAAAACTGTTGATTCTGTCTTTCTAGGGTACCCTGAACATACTACGGCATATAGATTTATGGTTGTGAGTTCTGAAATATCAGAAATTGGTATGACTACCATTATGGAATCTAGGGATGCTGTGTTCTTTGAAAATATTTTTCCTTTGAGAACTGAATCTCGTATGATATGTGTTGATCCCCTAGATGTCCCTTCTACTAGTCAGTCACTACCTGTAGAGGAAGATGAATTTGAGCCTAGAAGAGGCAAAAGACATAGAGTTGAAAAATCTTTTGGGCCAGACTTCATAACTTGTTTAGCTGAGACTGATCCTCAGACTTTTAAAGAAGGCATGACTTCTTCTTAAGCTCCATGGTGGAAAGAATCCACCATTAATGAAATGGATTCCATTATACAGAATGATACTTGGGATGGTGTAGATTTACCTCTAGGGTGTAAACCCATAGGTTGTAAATGGATCCTCAAAAGAAAACGTAAAGTAGATGGAACTGTGGAAAAATATAAAGCTAGATTAGTAGCTAAGGGTTATAAACAAATAGAAGGTGTAGATTTCTTTGACACTTATTCACCTGTTACGAGAATTACTTCCATAAGGATGTTAATTGTTATCGTTGTCATTCATAACTTAGAGATACATCAAATGGATGTAAAAAAACATCTTTTCTAAACGGTGAATTAAATGAAGAAATATATATGGACCAACCTGAGGGCTTTGTAGTGAAAGGTTGTGAAAACAAAGTTTGAAAACTGAAAAAATCTTTGTATGGCTTGAAACAAGCACCTAAACAATGTCATGAAAAATTTGATAATGTAATGATTTCTAGTGGTTTGACAAGTGTGTTTATACTAAACTTGTGAATGATGCCTGTGTGATTGTATGCTTATATGTTGATGATATGCTTATACTTGGTACAAACATGGATGTAATTAACTCCACTAAGAACATGCTAAATGAGAACTTTGACATGAAAGACTTGGGCCCCGCTGATGTAATCTTAGGGATGAAAATTAGAAGAGACTCTAATGGATGTAGTCTTAGTCAATCTCATTATGTTGAATTTTTACTTAGAAAATATAACCAGTTTGATAGTAAACCTGCTTGTACTCCGTATGATCCTTGTTTTGGACTCAAGAAGAACAAGGGTAATGGAGTTTCACAACTTGAATATTCACGTGTCATAGGAAGTCTGATGTATTTAATGAACTGTACGAGACCAGACATTGCTTTTGCTGTGAGTAGATTAAGTAGGTATACATGTAATCCGGGACAAGAGCATTGGGATGCACTTGTTAGAGTGTTAAGGTACTTGAAGTACACTTTAAATTTTTGTTTAAATTATGAGAGATACCCTGCGGTCCTTGAACGATATTGTGACACAAACTGGATAGCGGACTCAGAGGAGTCTAAGTCTACGAGTGGATATGTTTTCACTCTAGCATGCAGGTCTGTATCTTGGAAGAGTTCCAAACAGACATGCATAACTCGATCCACTATGGAATCAGAGTTTATTGCGTTAGATAAAACAGCAGAGGAAGCCGCTTGGCTAAGATATTTTTTAGAAGACATTCCTCTCTGGCATAGGCCTGTGCCAGCTATATCTATATATTGTGATAGTCAAGCTGCAATAGCTAATGCTAAAAACAACAACTATAATGGGAAGTCTATTGACTTTGTGAGGTCTAAAGAGAATATCGCGGACCCTTTGACGAAAGATTTGTCCAAGGAGATAGTTTGTAATGCATCAAGGGGGATGGGGCTTAAGCTCATCAAATAAACTTTCCATGAAGGATACTCAACCTTGCTGACTGGCGATCCCAAGATCAAGGTTTCGAATGAGACAACTAATTTGTGGTGGGTTAAAGGAAACACTATCAGAGAATTTTATTCTTTGTCCCTTCCATATGGTGTAGACGTGATAGTGTGACTGCATGTGAGGATGACTTCTTATTAAGTCTTAATGAGTTCGATAGTTTCAATTTAAGATTGAAGTGGGGTGTAGCAGTAAAAACTCTTGATAGAACTCACCTATCTGAATGAGGAAGTGGGCCGCTTCCTATGAGAATTGAGATGATTCTCTAGAGCATTATGAGAAAAGGGATACGTCCAGGGCCAGAATGGACACAACGGCACCAACTTAACAACACCTAGAGAGATATCTCGCGTGGAAGCTATTGATGAACTACACCAAACGATGGCAGTTCAAGACATTGCGTTCACTGTCCATCAAGTAGTTCCGGTAATTTTTCACTAAGCAAAGGTTCAAGACCTTATGGACACCTATTGCCTAAGAGGTATTTCTCGTTTTCTGATTTCTGATTTTTTTTCGGGGATTGTTGGAGAAAATGAATTTGAAATGATTTGTTAAATTAAATTATTGGTCTTGGTAGGAATGGATCTTAGGACCAATGGGTCACTAAGAGACACTAGCTCATTTATAGGGTGGAAACATCATTTCCATTTTCACTATTTTGTGAATGAAAAACCTTTAGTTAGTCCCACATTGGACAAACTAGAGATGTGTTCTCCTTTTATTACCATAAAATTTGTAACTAAGGGAGGGCCCTTAGGGTTTAGAAGCTTTTGTGGTTGGGGGAGGACTAAGGCAATGGGCTAGTTGATTCATACATGTGCGGTGCTTCGCACCGAAGCACGCATGTGTGCTTGGCGTGTGCTTAGCGTGAGCGGGCGTGTGCTTGGCTACGGTCCAATCAAGACTTACCGTTTTTGAAAATAATTTCCTAAAATGAAAATATTCTTAACATTTTAATTACCGTGATTAATGCACGGAATTAATTCTAATTAATTCGAAATTTATTTTCTTCTCAAAGTTTTGCCTATAAAAGAAAAACAAGTTTTTCATTTCAACTCACTCCAGAGCAAGCTACTATCCCTAGCTCTTTTCCCCTCTTCTCGCTTTGTTTTGCGCACTTGTGTGTTTATTTCCCATCCACTATAAATTGTTGTTAAGTTCTAGAGGGTGACTAGTATTGTGCTTATACTAGTCATAACGGACAGTTCTATCCTGGACACATCTCCTTTGTTGGGGTATAACATCTCTCATTTTTGAGGAGTATCCGAGGACTATTGTGTTAAGGACAATTTGCTGAGCAGGTGGCTCTGTCCTAGTGTGTGCATCAACATCAGAGTGTTTATCGTTTTTCTAGCGATAATAGTTTTCTTTTGTTTAGTCTTTTTTTATTGTTGCAGATCCAACACTTGATGCCATGGAGATTCTACATAGTTGTCTAAATTGGAAATGTTATCTTATCTATAGAATATGTAATAAGGTGACTGACAAACTAGCTAAATTCAGTCGAAGGCATAACATATCAAGAGTTTGGTATAATAAGCCCCCCAGTGTCTTAGAACAATAACTTTTGTTGGATTCTGCTCTTTGAATTTTTTCTTTTATAAATTTCTTCTTGCATAAAAAAACAAAAAAAAAACATTCAAGATATTCTTTTGTATTCCGTCCTGGTTTAACTAAAAGTACACATATCATTAGAAAAGTCAGTGAGAAAATTCACTAAAAAGTGGATATCATGATGTTGTTCTTCTCGTCGGACACTAATTCTCTAATGATTTTCAGTACACCCATGTTTTTACATGGGTTTTCAGCTTGTTTTCACCTCACTCTGTTTCTAGCTCTGTTTATCTATTGGATATGGAAGAGACTCAAAGCTGCTAGTCCTAGTCCTCCTCCTATACAAGAGCAGCTCCAAAGAGAAAAACAGTTTTTATTTGTATTATAGACCAACCCTTTCTTGCTTAGGTTTATGACTACTTAATGTTATCATACGTGGGCTTAATCAGTTATATGGTATACCCATTGTTGGTCTGCTGAAAGGGTTTTTGTTCAATTTGATTTAGTAATTAAAGTTCTTGCTTGGGTTTCAATTTTTGCTTATTTACATGTTCAATTGTCAAGTGAGCTGAAATTTCCAGTCTTGTTGAGGGTTTGGTGGGGTTTTAGTTCTTTTATGTGTTGTTATTTTCTAGTTATAGACCTTGTCATTTATCGAAAATATCGAATTTTGCCTGCACAATTTGGAGTTTTGGATGTTGTATCTGCTGTGGTGGGTTTATTCATCTTTTATGCTGGGGTTTTTGTCAAGAAGGATGCAGAAGATACCCTTCATGAGCCTCTTTTGGATGGTAATGGTGTTAATGTTGGTGATATAAATGGCAATATTGGTAGGGTTGATGAGTCAAGTAAGAATAATGATGAAAATGCAACTCCTTTTTCTACTGCAAGTTTTTTCAGTCTCCTTATTTTCTCTTGGATGGGCCCTTTGCTTGGTGTTGGTAATAAGAAGAAGCTAGACATCGAGGATGTTCCTGAATTAGATTTTGCTGATAGTGTTAATGGTGTCATAAGTTAGAATCTTACTGTGCCAGTAGTGAAGTAAAAGTGTTCAAACTAGTTAAGGCAATAGTCTACTCGGTTTGGCGAGAAGTTGCAGTGACAGCTTTACTAGCTACGATTTACAAGTTGGTACCTATGTTGGGCCTTATCTTATTGATACCTTTGTCCAATGTCTCAATGGCCATCGAGAATTCAATCACGAGGGTTATGTTTTGGTGTCTGTATTCTTCGTCGCGAAGCTTGTTGAGTGCCTTGCACAGAGGCACTGGTTTTTTAAGCAGCAACAGGCTGGTGTAAGAGTTAAAGCTGCACTGCTTGGGGCATCTATCTGAAGGGTTTGACCCTTTTAAGCCAGTCGAGACAGTGTCACACAAGCGGGGAGATCATTAATTTTATGACTGTGGATGCTAAGAGGATTGGGGATTTCAGCAGGTATATGCATGACCTATGGATGGTCCCAATTCAAGTCGGTTTAGCCATGATTATCTTGTACAAGAACCATGGGCTTGCTTCAGTTGCAGCTTTTATGGCTATTATCGTTGTAATACTGGCAAATGTTCCTTTGGGTGCAATGCAGGAGAATTGCCAAGAAAAATTAATGGCATCAAAAGATGAGAGGATAAAAGCAACATCAGAAATTCTTAGGAACATGCGAATTCTGAAGCTCCAAGGCTGGGAAATGAAGTTTTTGTCTAAGATTATTGATCTCTGGAAAAGCGAAGAAGGATGGCTGAATAAATATGTCTATACATCAGCTATGACCACCTTTATCTTTTGGGGTGCGCCCACGTTTGTGTCTGTGTTCACCTTCGGAGCGTGCATGCTTGTGGGAATTCCACTCGAGTCGGGGAAGATTCTATCAGCACTTGCAACATTAAGAATTCTACAAGAGCCTATCTATAATCTCCCCGACACGATTTCCATGGTAGCTTAGACTAAAGTTTCACCTGTAGAATTGCCTCATTTCTCCGTCTTGGTGAATTTGAAGACAATACAGTTGAGAGAGTTCCAAGAACTGCTTCTGGTACTAGAGATAGAAAACGGGACTTTCTCATGGGATCTCTCTTTGTCAACTCCTACATTGAGAGATCTGAATATTCAAGTAACTCATGGGATGAGAGTAGCTGTCTGTGGTACCGTCGGCTCAGGAAAGTCGACCTTGCTTTCCTGCATCTTAGGTGAGGTACCTAAGGTATCTGGTACGGTTAAGATTAGTGGAACAAAGGCTTTTGTTGCTCAGTCCCCATGGATACAGAGCGGAAAGATTGAGGAGAACATATTGTTTGGTAAGGGGATGGACAGGGAAATGTATGACAGGGTCCTTGAAGCATGTTCACTGAATAAGGATTTGGAGATTTTGTCTTTTGGGGAGAGGGGAATCAATTTGAGTGGTGGACAAAAACAAAAAATACAAATTGCTCGTGCTACATACCAGGATGCTGATATTTTATTTGTTTGATGATCCTTTTAGTGCTGTTGATGCCCACACGGGATCACATGTTTTAGGGTAACTTTTAATTTTTGTTATTGGGTGCATTTGTTACTCCTTCACGTCAAAAATTCATGTCCAAGTTGAGTATGTATATTCAATATTACTAACAAATATCTGCACAACAGGAATGTCTACTCGGGCTTTTGAGTTCCAAAACCGTGATTTATGTTACCCATCAAGTTGAATTCCTACCTTCTGCTGATCTAATTTTGGTATTATCTCTCTATCTCTTTCTCTCCAGTTTGAATTGTTGAGTTTCCGACCATATATTTTCAATGCAGGTTTTGAAAGATGGGAAGATTACTCAAGCAGGGAAATATGAGGATATTTTTAATTCAGGAGCAGATTTTATGGAACTGGTTGGTGCACATGAAAAAGCCATGTCGGCCCTTGATTCTTTTGAGCCTGGAATAAAAATAAGTGATTCTGGAGAGACTTTTCCGCAATGGTGCATAAAAAAGAAGATAAAAGAGGAGAAGAGGACTGTAAAGCTGATGAAACAGCAGTGCCAGAAGGCCAGCTGGTTCAAGAAGAAGAGAGATAGAAAGGGAAAGTTGGTTTTGGGGTGTATTGGAAATATATAGCCACTGCATATGGAGGTGCACTTGTACCATTGATACTGCTAGTGCAGGTTATTTTCCGGGTCCTTCAAATTGGAAGCAATTACTGGATGGCTTCGGCAACCCCGACATCGAATGATGTAGAACCTCCGGTCAAAGGCTCCACTCTTATCCTTGTGTACATTGTGTTGGCTGTAGGAAGCTCCCTTTGCATTCTTGTGAGGGCCACTCTTCTTGTAACTGCTGGGTACAAGACTGCAACTCTGCTCTTCAACCGAATGCATCTGTGTATTTTTCGAGCCGTCATGTCATTTTTTGATTCCACCCCGACTGGAAGGATACTAAATAGAGTGAGAAACATGGACGATCATTTTCGTTCATTCCTTCTATCCAGATTCATGTTGAATTCTAAAAGTGACCACTGCTGCCTTCTTCAGGTTTCTACAGATCAAAGTGCAGTGGATATCAGAATTGCAAATCTAATGGGATACCTTGCCTCTTCAACAATACAACTTCTAGGGATAATTGCAGTAATGTCACAAGTTGCATGGCAGGTCTTCATCGTGTTTATCCCCGTAACTGCAATATGCATTTGGTACCTGGTAAGCCAGGTTTCCATGTTCTTTTCAAAAATAAAATATTTTAAACAGCACGAGTTAAGGTCGTCATTTACAGTCATTTATGACCTATGCCTGTATCGAATAGCTAAAATACACCGCATGTTTTATCTTCTCCTGCACAAGCATATACTTACAAATTACAATCTTATCTGCCAGCGATATTACATATTTGCGGCTCGAGATCTAGCTCGTCTAGTTGGAGTCTGCAAAGCTCCAGTTATTCAACATTTTGCTGAAACTATATCGGGATCAACAACCATAAGAAGTTTTAGTCAGGAACCAAGATTTATGGACACAAACCTGAAGTTGACAGATGCTTATTCCCGACCTAAATTTTACAATGCAGATGCAACTGAGTGGCTATGCTTTCGCTTGGACCTATTATCATCCGTTATATTTGCCCTGTCATCGATATTTTTTTATCTCCATACCACAGGGTGTGATTGATCCAGGTAAGTAGTTCCAGCATAATTCCATAAAAACTAAAAAGGTTTCATATCGATTTGCTTTGTTTCGCGTAGTACTGGAAGAAAATGAAGCACTTTTTTTTTTTCATTTTTATTTTAAAAGTGTTGTGGGTTTAACAGTGACATATGGACTTAATTTGAACATGTCACAAACATGGGTTATCTTGAATCTTTGCAAAGTCGAGAATAGAATCATATCAGTCGAGAGAATACTTCAATACTCATCCATCCCCAGTGAGCATCCTCTTGCTATTGAAGCAAGTAAGCCCTTGCATGATTGGCCATCTCATGGAGAAGTTGATATTTGTAATCTACAGGTAGTAACTCTACTGCGAATAAAATTTAAATTTCTTTGTCTATTATGTGCAACAAACACAAGATACTGGGTAATTGATGAGTTTAACTATTTGATGTAGGTCCGGTATGCCCAACACATGCCTCTTGTATCGGAGGGGTCTTACATACATTTCAGGCAGGAAAGAAGACAGGTATAGTTGGGAACAGGTAGTGGTAAATCAACTCTCTGAGAGCATCTACATTATATACTAGGTGTGACCTCAACAAACTGATTCCCACAAAGTAAATGTGGATAATTTCCAGTGTTTTACTAGGCCGTGTTGAACTATCATTACATTCTATCCAATATATGTAACTGTACAGTTCATGCTGAATGACAGAAGTTTGTTGTTATAGGCTCTGGATAAATGCCAACTAGGAGAAGAAGTAGAAGAAGGAAGGAAAATGTGATGCTTCGGGTATTTTATTTGTGACAATTAAATATCAAAATTCCCAAGACTTTTAACCAATTGATGTTTCAGTATCAATCTGATCATATCTGTGCATCTAGATTTTTCATTACTTTCAATTTTTAACTCCTCTCACTATGATGTACATTCTGGGTGGTCGCAGTTATTGAAAATGGAGAGAATTGGAGTATGGGCCAGAGGCAACTGGTTTGTCTAGGGAGGGTACTTCTTAAGAAGACTAAAGTCTTGGTGCTTGATGAAGCTACCGCATCTGTCGACACTGCTACTGATAATCTTATCCAGCAGACACTCAAACAGCAGTTTTGGGACTGTACTGTTATTACTATCGCGCATAGAATAACTTCTGTACTTGATAGTGACATGGTCCTACTACTAGATCATGGTAAGTTCAATTTTAAGTGTTTTCAAAAAGACAGTGTATCAACTGATTGCTGCCTGGAACTTTTGTGGTCAGACTCATTTTTGATAAGAAAAACTCCCGTCTGTGGCAGGGCTTGCTGTGGATTACGACTCTCCGACTAAATTACTAGAAAATAAGAAATCTTCATTTTCAAAGCTCGTGGCAGAGTATAGCTTGAGATCAAGTTCCAGTTTCGAGACATGATCAAGCTTTGGATTTTAAATGGTAACCTCTTATTAGCCCACAAAGTTAATTTCATACTCATGATTGTCAGAGTGGATGATGACCCAAGTTTTTTGCTTGACAGCTTAAACTGGGATAACTACAATAAAGCCGGACTCCCCATTATTACTATATGAAAACAAAATCTAGCGAATGCAGTAGAAAGATTGCCCGTAAAAATGATTTATTTTCATTTTGTGTATGAAATGAAGAAATGTATAAAATTACTGCAGCATCTCAAAACCTCAACAATGGACTTGAACAATGAGGGACTAAGATCCATCCTTAACAAGAGATCTTGAGATTTTAGAGGGTGCAACTCTCTCTACATTCTCTCTTCGCCAGTAGTATCTTCCATAAGAAAGGAACATTCTAAGAGCAGGAAAAATACCCGAGAAAGCAAACTATAATCAACCCATTGAAAAAAAACACGGAATTTCCTGGAAATGAAATCATGACCTAAAACAAGAGGTAAAGTAGCAAGCATTCTGAATTGACCTCCCGTGTTTAAGTGATTAGGGAATATACTCGAACTTGCATGAGTTATGACCTGCAACAAGAAAAGATGGCATTATAAGTAGGCTAATTTCCATTGAAACCAAGTTCTACTCTGGTGCTTGGCAAGTATAGACTAGAGATGCAAGAGTGAAGCATTTTTGATTTGGTTTATTAAAGAATCTTAAGATCTCCCTTGTAAATGTGAATAAAAAAGCCTGAAGAAATCCTTAAAGAGTTGCTGCATTATTTCCTATAAAATACAGTCATTGCCATCCATCATTCCTATTCATATGTAACCTACATTTGTCTGGCACATGGAATTTGCCTGTGTTGATTCATCACCCATGTTATAATTCCTTACTTTCTACTCAAACTCACGTGAGATGAACCACTGTTATTTGTATTCTTTCTGAGTAGTTCTAATTCGATCGATTATCTGAGTACTCACCCCCTTTAAATCAGTGTACTAATGGCGATAGCGATTGCCGGCCAAGTGCCACCTTGGGCTAGCAAGCTATCCCCCTTTCTCAATTGCCGATAGCGATATAGTCATCTATCCAGGGGTTGGCAAATGCACTCTATGCCTGAAGGGTACTATTCCTACCAACCTGAATGTAGTAACTTAGAGAAATTTCTTCGACAAGAATCCGTTCCGATGTACTCTCATAAACTTACTTTTGTTCCTAGTCTAAACTTTACAATTACAAAGCCAGCCAAATGTTGATGAGTACTACTTCGGTCCCAAGAAAAGTGATATTTTCACTTTTTTATTTTTATCTAAAAATAGGCTAAACTGAAACACTGAAAATATCACTTGTTTTGTGACGGAGGGAAAACTTGCGCTTGATTATGGCAAGGATCTGCTTTTCATTTTTCTGCAATTTGAATAATCAATTCAAGTCTAAATTGGGTTTGAGTAATGAAAATTTATGAGTATCGCGAAGAAAACAACTTACTGGGATCAAGATTAGTGATCATGGCAGCAGAACGAAAGTAACAAGTAGCACCTTGTTTCTTGAATTTCTGATAGTAACTATTGAAAGCATAGGAAGCATGGTTGAGGAGGGTATTAGGATTATAACAAGGTTTGTTTCTTTGTATCTTACTACAATCAGCACCTCCTAATCTTCCACAAGCCCAATCTAATGCCATTTGAAGTACATCATGTGGTGTCTGTTCATCAGCTATGCACCATTCCTCCATTTGCCCATCTACACACAACCAACAAAAAAAAAAAAAAAAATCATCAAAATCAGCAAAAGACCAAAGGCCAGTAACAAAATCAAAATGTATGAAAAGTTTTCTTACTTGAATCTTGTAGAATTACCATCATACTAAAGAGAAGAACAAACAGAATTCTTGACATTACAGAAGATGGCATTTTTTTTGAGCTATGCTTAACAGAGTGGTCTATGTTTAGAAGTGTTTCATTATTTATTTATTTATGTATGTATAACACAAGCACTTGCTTAGAAGTAAATCTCAAGTAAGGAATTCAATACTAAAGAACTTTGTACTTTTAGCAACTTTTTCAAAGATATTCCCTTTGGACCAGAGAGGTAGCTGGAATTACAGCTTAATCAAAGTGATGCATTTTCACATGTCTTGTTGGTTTTAAAATATTCAAAAGCTTAAACTTAAGATTTGGTGGGGGTGTGCTACGCCCCCGCAGTAGTGCAACACAAGATAACCTCAGTAGTAAACTACGATCGGAATTCCCCAATTTTAAAGAACTTAACTTAATATCATGTGAGCAGGGGTGGACAAAATCTTTTATTCGCAGATAATTTTTTTGACTGTAGTAAAAAGGTAAAAAAAAAGGACTTGGAATAGATAAAAATAGACTTAACAAAAATAGGCTTTGGAGTTAGCCAAGCAGGATAGGCAACCATATCATTGACTGGTTCCGCCCCTGAGGCTTATGAGCCAATGCTCACTAATCAGATATTAGCGGATATTACTCTTGATCTTAGCCAAAAGGTTAAAAAAAGCATGTTCATTCAATGAATTGTAACAAGAATGTTGTATGCACTGTCAGATAACAAAATGTTGTAAGATTTGACTTTCCAAAAAAAAATCCAAATTTAGATAGGTTTTGATTCCATCATAAGATTTATTTTTACAGATATAAAAAAATTGATGTGTTTTATGGTTTTCAAGTAGAAATCATCATTTTTTAAAAACTTTACACTAGTTTAAAGTGGGACTAACATTAACATGTTGTTTTTATTTTATTTTATTTTTAATTCAACTGCTTCGTCTAAATCTAACCCATTATATATAGATTTGATTCATTATATTTGACTTAAAAATTATTAAATAAGTCATATATCTATCTATCGAGTCAGGTAAAAGATGGTATCCGACTCAAATATACCACCTAGTCGAATGCGTTTACTCGGGACATTTTTGGCTTACATGAGCCAATGGGCATGGTATGGCTCCAGTTTAGACTAGAACTGATGTCATAGGTGAAGGTTATGGGATCGAAACTTAATAGGGTGACATTTACTAACAGTCTTTTTTGTGTTTTTTCTTGCACAGAGAAGAACAAGAACATGCATCCAACGAGTGGTTGGGGCAAGAAAATAAAGACAGTTGTAATCTTATTGTCTTAATAACCATAAATTTTGTTGCATACAGTAACAAACACGAAAAGCTCTGGGTAGCAGGAATGAGCAGCCTCAAAACTGAAAATCCCTGGAGGAATAGAAATGGAAGCCACAAGACATCTCCTTGGTGAAATGTGAACCGGAAACAATCGTCTAATTCCAAGGATACTGATCTTATTTTCAGGATATGTGAGTGGTCAGATAGCACATCATCATGTATTGTTTCATCGACAGTGCCATCTAAATCAACAACTCTGAAGATGAGGCTGTCTAGTTGTGAACCAGCTGCAGCACAATTATCAGGTAACTGAAAGAAAAACAGAGGAAAATTCTTAGAGAAGACGATATTTCTCCAACGAGGCTCGGGAAAAAACACTTATCAAAAGCACTAACCGTTGACAGTAATCTCAGCTCTCTTCTGCCAATTTGGACTTCATTCTCAAAAAACAATTGCTCCTCGTACTCAACTTATAATGAGACTGTTCAACGTCAAACAATTAGAAGGAATATATTATAAAGATAGCAATGGTCAAGCTAGTTTCATAATTTTATTTCTAAAGGGAAAATTTACATAGAAAAAAAAAAGAATCAAAGAACAGAGTTACAAAGGTAGTGTGAAAAGAGTCACATTAGGCACCAGTCAACACTCAACTCAGTACAGTAGCTGCGTCTTGCTTTATTTTCCTTGTACAAGTACTTCGAATCTCATTTGAATGTATTGGCTTGACAAACCAAATCAAGTATGACATTCATCTAATGCTTGTCGTACTTCTACTATGAATCAGGCTTCAGGGATCAAATGCTGAATGTTGTAGACCAGTTTTCAAGGAAGAAGAAAAATGGACTGTTCATAAATTCGTGTTTTGCTCATTGCCAAACTGAGAGACAGGATGCTTGGTTCGCCGATGATTCCCCTCTTATCAAAAACAGGGTATATATGTCAAGCATAGCTACTTTCATTGTTTAAATATAGTACAACCACAAGATAATAATACCTTCATAAATGATGTGTATAGTATGCTAGCTCACCGTGATTCTATTTCCTTAATGATGCAGGGAGTCGCACAATCTGTCGGAGACTGGTATTTTGATCGGGTGAGAGTGAAGGCGATTGATTGCCCATACCCTTGTGACAAAACATGTCATAACCTGGTTTTTAAGTGATTGAACTATTTTTCCAATCTATTTCGCTGAAAGGAATTTAATTGACAATTTTTTTTTTTTGATCAATAGGAAATTCATTAAGAAGGTACTTAAGGGGTACCTCAACCCAACGAAAACAACCGAGAGCCAGAAACCGGTAAAAAAACACAAACGAGAACGAAAAGCAATTACCATGTTTGCCGAAAGTCCTAACATTCTTGTCTTTGCTTCGGCAGGCTCCAAATGATCTTGGAGTGGAAGTTCGGGTCATCTTGTTCTTCATCGCTTCTACAACCATCCTTAACCGTGTATATACCATGCACATTTCCGATACAAATTCGGCTATCCGAGACACCTTCTTGAATACACACGGAAGAAAGTGATTAGAGATGGAAGATACCTCACGAGAAATGGAAGAAGAGTATCTTCTTCGGGCCATAAACTTCCATCGCATACTATCGCCAACCACCACATACATATTAGCCACCACCACCTCCTTGGTCTTTGAGGCTTCATAAGCTAGAGAAAACATGTCACAAAGCCTTCCTTCACCAATCCAAGTGTCTTCCCAAAATCTAGTCTCCTTTCCTTCACCGATTTTGAATCTAATACTTTTTTTGAAGTCGTCAAGCTCTTTGTAGATATTGAACCAAAGACTTCCTCCTTTGGATGCCTTAGGTTGTAGGGTTTTCCAACCGTTAGAAGTTTCGTCAAATTTTTCTACAATGATCTTGTATTGCTCTACTACAATGCATGTAGAGTTAAACAAGGGATCATCATACACTTCTTTCACCAGTACCTGGTACTGTAAATCGTCTTACAGTTTGTTACTGGACAAGTATATATTATTGGAATTCGATTGTTAAATCAAAAAAATGTACTATATTGTTACTGTCAGTGACTCCATCTTTACTATTTCAAAAATTCAACAATTTTTTTTTCTTAAAAATAGAGAAATAAAAAATAGTCTACAAAATGTTTTACAAAGAAAAATGGAACAACAAAAGAAATTCCACAGTAATGAATTCGAGAAGAATCTGTAAATTGATTGAATTTTATTTTTCTTAATAAAATATTTTGGACTTGACCCAAGTAACTTCTGGGCTGCCTACATACTCCGGTTGAGGGGACCAAACCAGAAACCTCAATTCACTCTTGGAGATCAAGTCCATGTAGTTCTCCTACATACAAACTAATTTTTTCTTCTTCTAAAACAACAGATTGTCAACATTGAAATCGCCAACTGAAAAACTCCATTCTGGACCATTGAATTGATTTATCAGGTCCTTGGTGTTCTCTAGTATATTCTTCGGTACGAAGTCTTCTGGTAGATACTGGTTATGTTGATGATGTATTGGAGCTGAAGGTGTCTTACCTACTAAATCATGAACTAAAAAACTCCACTTTTGATTATCGAATTGATTAATCGTGTCCATGTTGATTATATTCTCCACAGGGTCTTCTTCTAGTAGATATTGTTCTACTTTTTGTAGATACCGGTCTTGTTGATGATGTACTGGAGCTGGTTCTACTTCTTGTAGATACTCGTCTTCTGGAGGAGGGGATGAAGTAGTACTGATAATGGGTACTGATGCTGCAGGTGCAGGTGTCTTACGGTTGTTGTTCTGATGAATTTGACACAAAACAAGTTCATACCTCTTCTTATCACCACCACCTTCTTCTTCTTCGCTTAATAAGACGTACTCGTACATTATCCAGTTAGTTTTGATACCCTTCTCATTCACAAATCCATCTTTGTCTATGTTGCTCACTCTCAGTTTGGTCCTACTTCTAGTTCATTTTGTAACCAAAAACGGCAGAGCTTTTGGTTTTTCATGTTGTCAAAGAGTTGAACAATGATTTTTTCGTGTTGTCAAAGAGTTGAACAATGAAAATAGATGGCGAGTGCCTGATCGAATTAATCGGGCATCGTCTTTCTGACTCTTTTATTTTTTGTCTGGTTTATTGTCTTTGTTGAAGTAGTATACCAACATCTTTCTTTATCCGATTACATCATCTTCCCTTGTTTTCCTCTTTTTACTATTACTACTACTTTCTGCTCTTGTAGGATGAATCTTTTGGTCACCTTGACTCGCTATCCAAAATCCATCTGGGGTTGTACGTCTGGTTCTCCCGGTGGTTTTAGAGGTTCGAGTAGCTGTTGAAAAAAAGTACCATTCATCATCATCCTTTAGCTTCTTGAATGTATCTGTATCATAGATATGAAATTATGTAAGTATATTAACACCACAAGATCAAAAAACAAATACAAGGAGATGAGTTCATAACAACGGAACTGAATTCTTGATTCAAATTAGATGCATATGGATGGAGTTTCATCTTCTCATCATCAAATGAATACAAGAAAATACATTCAACCTTTTCTCTCCAAGATATTTTTAGCATGCATAAACTTGTCCTTTACCTTACAAGGACCGAATCATAAATTCTTAAACATATTAGTATTAAGAAGAAAAACCATATCAAGAACATAAAAAACATGCATGTATAAACTTGTCTTTTAACTTGAAATCATAAATTCTTAAGCATGTTAGTATTTAGAACAAAAACCATATCAAAAACATAAAAAACATGCATATGATCAAAACGAAACATCTAGGGTTTTAAGTATCTGGAGGTACCTGTGAGAGTAATCGGGTTGTATTTATAAAGATCAACAGAGTTGATCATATTTGCTGGCAACCTCTGATTCATCACCTTCGGCTTTAAATAATCCATCAGAAGTTCTTCAGCTGTAGGCTTAAACCGAAAACCTGGTGGTAACATCACACTCAAACTAACTTCATCTTCATCAACCTTACCGCTACTCATTCTTTCTCTTCTTTTTCTTTCTTAACTTAATAGATTATTAGAAAACCTCTAATTGTTTTGCCTTTCTTATGATTGAAATATAAGAAATCCTGGACTCCTGGATTCCTATTTATATGCCAGAATTATCGGCTCGTAAAAGTTAAGCTATATCTAGACCGACTTTTATATATATAGAAATTCCGAACTTCTTTATAGGCCTTTAGATTCTTTGAGTCACATTATAGAGCCTTTCGATCATGGTGGCCGTATTATGCGAATGGATGTGGAGGTTTTCTACATAGAAACTACTAGTACAAAAATGGCTTTTGGTCACGTAATTTACCATGTCCAAAGGTCTATAGTCTCGGTGTTTCAATTATGAAAACTCGTCACTACAAGACCGTGTGGCCAAAAGTGCATTTGATCACGGTAAATTACGTGACTCCTTCATTTAATCCGCCGTGACCACTACTTCATAGACACAGACTTCGGTTATACACCATGAAAAAAATTTGATCACTTCAGGGAATGCTAAAATACACTTTGACTAAACTGGTTCATTGGACATGAATTCCATATTAATACCGTGACTAATAAACCCATATATTTACCATGTCCAAACAATCAAACATATATAAGGTACTTGGATGTCCGAGTGTGGTTTTGAGCTACAAGCATCTTTATGCCTCACAAAAAGCAAAATAAGCAAGACATTAAGTAATAATCTGAGTGAAAATTACCAAACATTGTTTTGAATCTGATGATATCGTGCAAAATCAACATTAGTTCACATCTATATTGAATTATGGATTCTACTAGAGTTAATAACAAGTACATATATATATAATCAGTAAGTATCAAAACATGTAAATGCATTAGTACCGAAGAGGAGGAAAGGCAGCCCCCAATAAAGTTTTGGAAGAACAATTCACTTCCATTGCGTGCCTACTCCAGATTTTGCTTATTAGTCCAAATATGGCAAATAATCAGGTTGTAGTTATAAAGATCAAACAAAGTTGATCGTATTTGGTGGTAAGCTCTGATTCATCACCTTGGGATTTAGATACTCTATCAGAAGTTCTTAAGTTGTAGGTTTAAAACGAAAACTTGGTGCTAACATCGTATTCAAACTAACTTCATCTTGATCAACCTTACCTCTACTTATTTTTTTTATAATCTTCTATTCTTCTAGTTTCTTAACTATTTTTAGCTTATAGATAGTAAAACCTGTGACTTCTGATTATGTCTTCTATCAAGTGTATCTTCTTTAGTATCGGAAAACCTCTAATTGTTTTACCTTCTACTTCTCTTATATGATTACTAGTGGATTACCTGTGTCATAATGACACAGTGGGGGAAACGATAGGGATGGATAGTGTTTATTGCTTAATAAGACTAAGTATATATATTATGGATAATGTTAGACAAAAATGAAAGTATAGAAGAATGGCTCAAGAGTTATTGTTCCCTATAATAGGTCTCAAGATCAAATCCCCTTAGAGAATAATATCTTTAAGGATAAATTAATATTTTTAAATTTAGCTCAACTTATGAATAGTTTGGGCGGTGATGTTACTGGTGGTGGAGGAGCATATGGTGGAAGTTATGATGGCCATACTGGTGGTGGTGGCAGCGCTGGCACCGGTAGTTGCAGGCGTAGAGGTGATGGAGGTTATGATGGCCGCATTGGAAGTAGAGAAGCCGATTGTAGTAGCAACGGAGGAGCAAGTGGTGGAGCTAGTGGTTGTGGTGGCAGTGGCAGTGGTGGCAGGCGTATGTAATGGAGGAGGTGGTAAAAAATATAGACGGAAGAAGGATTTAGATTTAAAGGGGACATGAAGAGGTAACTTAGATTTAATAGGGGTATTTTGGTCCAAATATATATATATATATATATATATATAAGGACTCCTGGATTCCGGCTTGGTCAAGCCCAACAATTAGGCTTGTGGACTTGAGGGATGACCAGAGATTAAGCCTAGGTTATCTCTCCCCCAAGTTCGTCCATGGAATTATATACAGAGTCGTCTTGTAGACTAGGCCAGCTAGGCTAATGCTTAGAGCCTCAAATTGTAAGGACCAATTTATTTTTCACAACTTGTTTGTTTTTCTCCGCTATATTGGTGATGCTTCTACTTATGTTTTACTAATGTTTTTGTTAATAGTCATTTGATTTAGCTGTTATTGAAAGCTGTTTGTTTTGTAAGCATCGCGTATTGCTTTCCAATTCCATCTAGCCATTACTTCACTTATGTATACTTTTACGTAAGAACACTAGAATCCAGTGTATTAAGAAATTCTTTTCAAACTAATTTAGATATTATCTTTCCCAGTAAATTCATATAAAATCGGATGAATATCATTATACCACTTACGGAAGATCAAATTTTAATCAATTCTTTTTTTTCTTTTTCTTGAAAATTATATGGTATTGATTTAAACCAAAAAATAATAATCATCCCTTGCATTATTAAAAGAAAGCCGATTCTTTTTGGATTTGGATTTGCATATGTACATGGTTATATTTCATTAGAAACAATACTATATGGGAAGTTAGAGATGGTATAAGCATTAATGCATTTACTCACAACCATGAGCGTACCCTAATCCTAATATGATCGTATCTGAGTTTATAGTTCATGATAGGAAACAATTTCATATAGATCTTGTCTCTTCTTTTTTCACCCTAGATAATACCCAAAAAATCCTAAACGCATAATCCTTATAACTGGCTATGCTAGATTGATTGAAGTCCATGGGATCAAATCACCTCGAAAACCGGCTTGGAAGGTTAAGGTTTCCCAATTTTATTAACTGCATGATCTTAATTTGCCCATACAACGTAGGACTATTCTTAACAAACCCCTCTCGTATAGCCTCATTTGGAACACATGGAAAATCAGTCGGTTGACATGGAATATGCGTGATCATAGTCATATTAGACTTATCACACATCACAAGTTGCATGTTCTGACACCATACTGAAGTCCATATGGACCTAACTCACCTCGAAAACCAACATGCAAGGTTAGAGTTTCCCAAGGTTTATTAACTAAAGGATCTTAAGTTATGTATACAGTTTGGAACTAATCTCAACAGTGGACTAGTTTGATTAAAGATAACTAAATACTTCAGAACACTTCTGCTCTTTTTGTAAAAAGTAATAAATGCTAACACTTCTTGGATTTAGAGATGTGTTATGCAAAGAGTTTCTCTTGCTCACCAATACAATTATCGTGAAGTACGAAATGATAAAAGTATAAATGCACGGTTAGAAAAATGGATAATTGGATTAAATGGGACCTTGGATTCTTTATTTCATTCTAGACATAACACTTTAGCACATGTGTATATGAGTTAATTGACACAAATTAATACTGAGAAGTGGAACATAACCATAATTAGGAGTAGCTTTCTTTCAAGCATAGCTGAGAAAATCTTAAACACCTACTTTTCATGAAAGCAAACTGGAAAAGGCAAACTTACATGATTACTCACTTTAAATTGGGATTTTACGGTCAAATTGTTGTATGATAAATTGCATAATGTATATTCATATTTGTCTTCCAATGCTAAGTTATGTAAATCATTCTGGAACTTAAATATCTCTCAAAGGATCAAGGTTTTTATTTGGGAATTCCTTCACAATGTTTTTTCGGTTAAACAACTTGATCAATTTTTTGATACAATTAATCATATTTGTGGTTTCCGTCCCCATGCTTTATAATCTATTATTTTTTTACAAAAATTGTTTCGATGTTGCCACTAAAACCAAGTATTAACCTCAACAAAATTTACTACCTAATTTGATCCTTGCACATGTTTTTTTCAAATCATCCAACACATTTAGTAGCCATTATACCAATGTCAGAGTTATTACCTTTACTTTCCATCTATTTTGTATGATAAAATTTACTTCACAATGTTCAACAACGGCATGTTGTACCTGTTTGTCTTGTAAGTAGCATCTATCAACAAAATTTGATGACAGCATTGAGCCAATTGGATCACTATAACTAGAAATTAGGTAGTGGGCTTGAGGAGCTAACCTGGGCTTAAGCGCAGATTGCTCTCTATTAGGTCCGTCCTTACAGTTGGTGATATAGTAAGTTTTATGTTGAACAGATTTTGCCGAGTTTTGTCGATATTCGTTGAAACTAATATTGTTGGTGATATGATAAGTTTTTGTTGAAACTTGTCGAATTTTGTCGATAATAACAATATTAGTGATACGGTAAGTTTATGTTGAAACCAAGTTCTATTTCCAATTATTTTGTCAAGTTTTACCGACATTCAAGGATACTAATGTTGTTGGTAATATGATAATTGAGTTTATATTAAAACCAACCGATGAAACCAATGTTATTGGTGATAGCTAAGTTTACGTTTGACACCAGAATCGGAACCTTATTTAGTTGTAACTGTTTCAAAAGTAAAAAAGAAAAAGAAAAAGAAATGACTCAAGTTTGACTCGGCCTGACTCGGTGTTGACTCAGCCCGACTCTGGTCTGACTCGAATTTGAATGAACCTTGATGGTCATCATGTGACTGTAACAGGTTCATCTAACAAGAAAAAAGAAGAAGCTATGGATCATCTTGGTGCTGATTATTATATCGTTAGATCTGAGTCTAAACAAACGGGAAAAGCAGTTGATACTCTAGATTATATTACGGATACCATTCCTGTTATCCATGCACTTGATCTTTACCTTCCTTTATTGAAAGTTGATGGTAGATTTATTATCAATTTATCATGGGTGTCATAGCTCAACCTCGACAATTCATCGCATGATCATGCTTGGTACGTATATAGTACCATATTTTTATACTCAACTTACCTTGTATTTTTGTTTGTTCTCAATATTTTTGTTGGAATTTTGTATAGGGAGGAAGCTGATTACGGGGACGTTTATCGGAAGCGTGGAAGAATCAGCGGAAATGCTTGAGTTCTGCAAAGAAAAATGTGTAACCTCTTCTATAGTTACAAAACAATGGAGATCTCAGTTTTGAGGCGATAACTATAGGGAAAATTGGAAATATCTCCCGAATTTGAACTAGCAACTAAGGGATATGTTCTGTAACAGTCGAAATTAAGGGATATGTTCTAGTCGTCCATTTTTTCCGTTAATTACATATTTTTAGACAGTTATGCCCTCCACACATAAGACATTTAATGGTTAAAGAGAGGGAAAATTGAAAATATATCTCGGATTCATGAAGTTGATTATGATGGTGATTGATTGACGAAAGTGGGAGTTGATTTAACGGAAAAAATATGAAGTTGATCAAGGATATAACTGTCTAAAAATATGTATTTAACGAAAAAAATGGACGGTTAGAGCATATCCTTTAATTTCGACAGTTACAGGACATATCCTCAACTGATAATTTAAATCCGGGATATATTTTCAATTTACTCCATAACTATACTATTTTTTTTAGGCAAAGCCATATGGTCAAATTTACACAAATTTTTGATTTTCGGTCTTTAATTGGGATTCTATATTTCTGTAACTTCGTTTTCTCACATTTTTTTTTTTTTTTATAGATGGTGTAATTTTTTTATATTCTCCTAATTTCTATTATAATCTCCCTTTAAAAGAAATAAAAAATAAAAAAATAAAAAAACCTCTTCTATAGAATTGGTGAAAAATGGATTACATTAACAAAGCTATGGAAAGGTTGGAGAAAAATGACGTCAGATACAGGTTTGTCATGCAGCGGAATCGATCTTTGAGAATTATAGAGATTATCCCTCGTGCTATGATAGTGCGTGGGGCTTGAATTAGTGGAGGAAAAATGGTGGAGAACAAAAAAGGGTGGGAAAACAACATCACCTTTGTGTTAAATATATTATAATAATAAAGGTTGGATGAGTTAATTGGAAAATTGTATTAAAATAGAGATGAGAAAACTATAAGTTGTTGTATTTCCGCTTTAAAATATTTTTTTCGGATAATTATTTTGACTCTTTCAATCTGTTAAAGTTTGCGGGCATCCAACTCAAAACTAATTGGCAATGAGTGGAGTGGCCCTTACATATTATATTTTAAGTTTATTATAGGGATATTAGCAATGTGAGATTATTATCCTTCACACGCCCCCTCACGTGTAGGGCACTCTCTGTGGGCCTCTAACACGTGGACCATTGTATGTACGGGTAGCCGTTGGGCTTACTCTCGTACGGGTCTGGCTCTGATACCATGTTAAAGTTTGCGGGCATCCAACTCAAAACCAATTGGCAATGAGTGGAGTGGCCCTTCCATATTATATTTTAAGTTTATTATAGGGATATTAGCAATGTGGGACTATTATCCTTCACATAATCAAGTAGGGAATTATAACAGGTATGTGATATAATACCGATATAATACCTTCAAGATAAAATAAAGTTCTATAACAACGTAATTAGATTTAAGATTTGTACCCCTTGATCTAATCAAGAACACACTATAAAAAAATTCCGATGATGCTTAGAATAAGAGAGAAAATAAAAAAACATTTTTCTTTACATCAATAATAATAAATCATTATTACTTAGCACGTAAAACAAAATTAGGTGACTCTTATTATCCGATTAGGAAAGTAACAAGAGAGAAATGGATGGTGTAATTTTGATAAAGGAACACGGATACAAGTGATGCATGGCTGTCGTCGGCTCGTGTCATAAGGTGTTGGGTTAAATCCCGCAACGAGCGTAACCCAAAAATTATATATTTTTCTGTCCTATACCAGAAATATCGAATTTATAGATTTATTTTTGTCTCGTATCAGTAATATAGAGGCAAGATTTTTATCTTACTTTCGAACTAAAAATACAAATTTTATTAATAGTTGTAGGTATTCTACGCTGATCTTATAGGAAATATATGTACATATACAATATTGGAACTTCATTTGGCTGAACCTTTGGTATTTACATTTTGAGCTTATGCTAAGTACAATAATTCTCCGGATGAATTCCTTGACTTCGAGTATTAATAGCCACGATTTAACCATCATCTAATACACAAAAGGGAAGAACGCGTAAAACACCTAATACGCTCTTAAAAAGCATGACACCAACCTTTCCATCTCCCAAAAGCATGACACAAACCTCACTAGCATCCTACCCCCAAATTAAGGTTTTCCTGGGTGTACAACGGGCGCGTCTTATAAAAATCGAAACTGCTTCTTAACCCCAAATTCCCCACCAATTTTCCCCCCACATACACATATCATATAAAAATGAGTTCCCTATATTCCAAAGGGCGGATGCACTTGTTAAATCTATGGTCCAAGATGATATTGTATATTGGGGTTGTTTTGGGTACCAGTCAAAGTCCTATAAAAAAACTACTTTCTCGGTTTTTCAGATAATGAACTATTTATTTTAGAATTTTATTTCTTAAATATTAAACTTTAATAAATAAAAAAATATTTTTAACATTATCTTATTAGAATAAAAAATGTATTTTGATAGTTATATTTATAATTCGTTATATAAGTGTTATATAATATTTTTAATAATATAAAATTTATAAATATTCATGATATAATTAAAAAAATATATTATTTTAAAATATATTATTTTATTATTTTAAATGTATAATTTTAAAAAAATAAAATAAAATTGTCTTTCTTCTATTTTTATCTGAATTATATAAACTTAAAATACTTTAGTATTTGAGAATTGGAGGTAGCAGGTATTTTCGACCATACACGATAAGGTGACATAATCAAATACGGACAAGATTGCTCTAAAATTTCTTAAAATGAACCGCCATGTCCCTGGGCCACCCAATTGAAAATGCTTTTTCGTGGTCGTGGCTAAACACCTCATTTTGAAGTAGGGTTACACAACGGGCGAGTCGGTTTTGGGTAAAATCAACTACCAACCCTTCTAAAGACGGGTTTTGATATTCAAAACCGTATACCAACCCGTCCATAGGCGGGTCAGGTCGATTTTAACCCGAGGAGGGTCGGACGGGTTCGGTTTATTTTGCGGGTTAACCCGTGGCAGATAGAAAAAAACTGGCAGCAAAAAACACTAAAAACAGAAAAAAAAAAAAAAAAAAAAAAAAAAAAAAAAAAAAAAAAAAAAAAAAGGAAAGAAAAGGCAGATAGAGATTGAGTTGATGAATCACCCATTAAGCCTCCTAAGAAACAGCAAAAAACACCAAACATCGTCAAAATATAATAACAAATACAATTATACAAGGGATATACATTAGTCACAAAAATAAGGATTAATTTATTTTCTTTGCTTTCTTATCATTTATATGGAGTTGAATCTATATCGTTATCCTAGAAGTTCATGTGACAATTATAGAACTTGAAATAGTAAGATTTTTAAATGATTTTTTGAAAATTTTAGTTTGGAATAGTCTGTCTTTGGAAATTTGTGTAGGCTTCGTTACACAATGAAAATGAGTAATTTTTGGCTCATTTGAAACTAGAAAGAATAAGCTAACACAATAAAATTGTAAGAAAATACAGTAAGGTTTATAGCTATGTTAAAAAGACTCATCAAAAACAGAACAGGAATCTCGTATTCAAAAAATGTAGTTTCGGCAGTTTGAAATCAAAAATTCGTACAAAAATCATTTCTCAATGGAATTTAGAAATTTTGGTCTTGTTTGAAAGCTGAGAGAGTCCTCTTTGACATAAAAATAATAGGGAAGGGTATTGAAGTACAGGTCAGTGTGAAAACATCTTGACAAAACAGTACAGCAACACAGGTTCAGAATAAACGGGTTAAACGGGCGGGTTCGGGCGGGTGCTACACTAAACCCGTAAACCGACCCGTGATGATCGGGTTTTAAATTTTCAAAATCGTATACCAACTCGTAGCGGGTCGGTTCGGTTATAAAACCCACGATTTTATCGGGTTCAGGCGGATGTCGTTTTTTGGGTCGATTCCTGTAGATCCCTATTTTAAAGTAATATCTTGGCGCACCACATTATATAGACGGTGCACGTGAGTTGCGTAATCCAATTTGATCCTTCCAAACCAGAAACATAAATTTTATATACTTCATGCGCACGAAGTGGAGTTTAAATATTGTTTTTAAATATGAGATCTATACTAATTGCATTTTATGATTGAAATTTTAGTACTTTTCTAATCAAAGAGACTATTATAAATTATTGCTACATAATTATAAATTTTGAGATTTCTCCGTTGAATTAAGTCAACCGTCGGTTGTGAGATCCAACTTCACTTAGCATATGACTTTTACTGCCAATTTGAATTACACTAGAAAAAGAAAGTAAGACTTGAGGCTTCTTCGAAGCAAAAATTGAGATTAAAAAAAATCAGAAGTCAAAATTAGTAATTAACTTTGAGATTAATTTCTAGAAATAAAAAAAAAATGTTTTTTTTGTGAAGTAAACTTTCTTTGTTTATGATTTATTAAGTTAATTTTTACTTTTGGAAAAACAAAAATACTAAAAGCAGAAATACTTTAAAAGTTTTCGCCAAAGTAAATCCATATTTTTTATTATTATTATATAAAAAGGAGTTAAATACAAAGGAAACCATCGTTGGTGTACTAATGCCTCACTCATATATCATTTGTAAAAAATACCGTGTGAAAAAAAATATTAAACGATAACCTATTTTTATTTATAGTGTTTAAATTTAATTTTAAGTAATTTTTAAAATATTTTTCTGATGCAGCGGATAATAAAAAAAGGAAAAGAAAATAGAGGTTTTGTTTGGACTTCAAATATTCATAGGAATATCGACTATGAACAATAATAATTATTTAGACTTCGGTTTCCCGACTTTAAATAATAATCGATTAAACTTGAACAAGTTTAAGAAATTTATTCTTATTAATCAAATTCAACTGCCTAAAACAATATATGAAGGAGTCTTTTATAGTCTTGGAGAAAAACCCTAACTTGCTAGTCAAGAAAGGATGGAAAAAAAAACTTAAACCGACTCAAACCCTAATTTGCTAATTTTGACAAATTTTGGTCGACCAAAAATAATAAAAATACTCATAAGATAAAACTATTTGCCGTAAACGGCTACCCAAACGGACCCCTGACGAAGAAGTTAGTAATAAAGCAAAAAAATTCCTAAAATAGCAAAAACGCCTTTTGAAGTCATAAACGATGAAATTTGGCTAAATTCTAAAACCAAGGCAATCATAGATTACCTTGTCATGTTCTTTGGCCCGTTTTCAATCAAAATGGACCCTATTACATCAACAACACCTCTTCCTCCCCTATCGCCTCCTCCTCCTTATCTTTTTTCCTCAACCACTACAAGTCCAGATCTACAACCAACAACACCTCCTCCTTCCATCCTCTATAAACATCACCAACAACTCTAGATTATCGTCTAAAATAATCATAAAAAAATAACAGAAACATCATCATTTTCGAAATTAGGGTTTTGTGTAGGTGAAATGTTAGAAAAATATGAAATCAATTTTGGTTCCATCAAATTTTACAAAAACTAAACAATGTTGAAACCAATGTTTGTGTTGTTGAAATATCATAAAAATGATGAAACCAAAATTGGTTTCATCAAATGTTACAAAAACTAAACAACGTTGAAACCAATGTTTAGGTTGATAAAATGTCATAAAAATGATGAAACCAAATTTGGTTCCATAAAATTTTACTAACAACGTTGAAACCAATATTTGTGTTGGTGAGAGACAGTAAGTTTTGGCGAAACCAATTTTAGTTTCATCTTTTTACCTATTTTTTATCGTGAAACCAAAATTTTAGTGGTGAAACAATACGTTTATATTGAAACCAATTTTGGGTTTAACTAACTTTTTCCTAATTTATTCTGTTTGGTGCATTTAGTTTCTTTTTTGAAGTTGTGTTGGTGAAATATAATTTTATGTTAAAATTAAATTTGGTTTTATCATCTTTGTGCCTAATTTTTATTATTAAAACTAATATTTTAATAATATGGTAAATTTTTTATAATGGTGTTGTTGGTTTGTAGTGGTGACGTTGATGATAGTCCTGATCGGTGGCGGTGTTTGTTGATCTCCCTTCTACGTTAATGTTTTTTTGTCCTATGACCATCAATTCATAATCTCTCACTAGTACAGAGTACTACTGGTAAGTATTCTTGGGTGGAAACTATTTTAGTCATACTTCTCGATTAACAAAGTCTAATAAATATTTGTCAGAAAGTAAACTAACCTCCTTTGTAATCTGTATTCAATTATAGGAACATGAAAGAGTGATTATTAAGTACGGAATCTGAAACACAGACTCCAATCAAAGTCAACACCGCAAAACGAGATTTGGTGTAAAGTCCATTCAATTTAGGGAAAATTGTGAATATGTCCCGTGATTATACCCTTCATTTGTGGATCTGTCCTTTAACAAAAAAAATTAAAAGATATGTCTCAGACAGTTAATCTAACAGTTAAGTGCACAGTGCGAGACCACACATGTTAAATTGGAACAATAATACCCCTGCCTTATAATTTTGAACAAGCCCTAAATTTATAGATTGTCGACATGTATCATATACAATCCAATGGTCAATAAAATTTGGAAAATTTTAAAATGTAAAAATATAAAAGGCACATATATATTCGAATTTATCACATAATCCTTTAATTTTAAAAAAATGATAAACTCTTACACAATTTTCATCTATCTTTTAGCAACCCACTTTAAGGTCTATCTATTTTTACACTTCACTTACTACGATGGATAGACCTTAAAGTCTGTTTTCAATGGTTTTGCTCCTACTGGAAAAATACATATAGAATTCAAGTCCATACTTCTTATATACTCTGTTTTCAATGGTTTTGCTCCTACTGCTTGCATGAGTAAGTAAGTAGGAGGAATACAGAAGAAACATTTCCACAATGGAGATTAATCAAGGTGACTCTTTTTTGTTTTTTAAATTTCTGTTAATGGATTCTTTCTTTTTTCTAATGGATTTTTTCAAAAAAAAAATCCATTTTTTGATTGATTGTAAGGGTTTATTTAGTACTTGAAAACCCTAGATTTGTCAGTTAAAGTTTTTGTTTTCATATTTCTTTTAGCATCCTACTTTGAGTTTCTTATGCTTGTAATAATGTCTAGAGAGTAGACATGCTAACAAACTAAGGGTCTTAATTTGTGTTCTTTCAACTTAAATGTATTGCTGATTTTTGTCCAATATTGAATGCTTGTTGTTTACTTCGAATTTTGAGAGTCTTAGAGGCAAAATACTGGATGCTTGTTCCTTATGCTGTTGTCATATGGATACAGGGGAGTTCTCTTGGATTTGTGGAGGAGAATTTAGTTGGGGGTCTTCATGCACTCATGGACTAATAATTGATGGTTTGAGTCTTTTGTTCATCATCGCTTTATCTTTGTTTTGGATTATTGGTTATTTCAGGAAGCAATTCATTCGTGGTAATAATACTAGAACGGATTGGTTACTAGTAGCTGTTTCCGTATGTTGTGCTGTTAATGCCATTGCACATTTTAGTGTTTGTCTATGGGGTGCGTTTCAGAAAGATGCGTTGACTGATTTTAGTTGGTCATTTTACTTCATTAGGGGGTTGATATGGATTTTTGTGTCACTCTCCTTTATTGTGCCGCTAATCAAATGGACAAGAATTTTGATTTTAGTCTGGTGGATTTCCTTCTCTTTACTGAAGTCCATACAGTATGTGGAAATCTTAGTGAATCATGAAAAAATCGAAACCCTCGATATTGTTTCATGGTCTGTAAACTTGCTACTTCTCTTTTGTGCTTTAGCGCATTTTAGACGACTGCTAGTTTCACAAGATACTCAGGAAAAGGCTTTGTCAGAGCCACTACTAACTGCAAAAGGTGAAAATAACACATCAGGATTAGGAAATGCTAATTTGTTCAGCAAGTTGACATTTTCTTGGCTCAACTCTTTGATGGGTGTGGGTCATTCAAAACCATTAGTACTAGAAGACATACCTAATCTTGTTCCCGAAGATGACGCTTTTACAGCTTACCAGGCGTTCTTTCATGCTTGGGAGGTTCTGCAGAGCCAAAATAGCTCAGGAAATGATAGTAATCTGGTTCTTTGGGCACTAGCTAAGGTCTACTATAAAGAAATGATACTTGTAGGAATCTATGCATTTCTTAGGGCCCTCTCTGTTGTACTTTCTCCGCTGTTACTTTACGCCTTTGTAAATTATTCAACCCGTAAAGAAGAAAAATTGTCGCACGGCATTTCACTAGTTGGTTTGTTAATCATCGTCAAGGTTGTAGAATCTTTATGTCAGAGGCAGTGGAATTTCAGCTCAAGAAGGTATGGTATGAGGATGAGATCCGCTCTAATGGTGGCCGTATATCAAAAGCAGCTAAAACTTTCTAGTGTGGGTCGAAAAAATCACTCAACTGGGGAAATAGTGAATTACATTGCAGTTGATGCTTATCGAATGGGTGAATTCCCGTTCTGGTTTCATTCTCTATGGACTTTCACAGTTCAATTGCCTCTTGCGGTTGGACTACTTTTCGGAATTGTTGGTTTTGGGGCTCTTTTCGGTTTAGTCCCTCTCTTTATGTGTGCAATTCTAAATGTGCCATTTGCAAAGATGCTTCAGACTTGTCAAGCACAATTAATGGTAGCCCAAGATGAAAGATTAAGAGCCACTTCTGAAGTTCTGAACAATATGAAGATCATCAAATTACAATCTTGGGAAGACAATTTCAAAAATTTGATAGAGTCTCTCCGAGATAGGGAGTTCAAATGGTTGTCCAGGATACAGATTCAGAAATCTTATGGTACAGCACTCTACTGGATGTCACCCACATTGATATCTTCAGTAGTTTTTCTAGGATGCATATTTGTGAATAGTGCTTCTTTGAATGCCAGCACCATCTTTACAATTCTTGCAACGATGAGGACCATGTCAGAACCTGTCAAATTGATTCCCGAGGCTCTTTCTGCAATAATTCAAGTCAAGGTTTCGTTAGATCGCCTTAATATTTTTTTGTTGGATGATGAGCTCACTGATAAAAATATTGTGAAGAAGAATAACCAACTGAACTGTGGTCTTGATATTGTAATAAAGTCTGGTGTTTTCAGTTGGGAGCTAGATTTAGCCGTTCCAACCTTGAGGTCTATTGATCTTGTCGTAAAAAGAGGACAGAAAATTGCTGTTTGTGGACCTGTTGGTGCTGGAAAATCTTCTTTCTTGTGCGCCATACTGGGGGAAATACCGAAGATCTCAGGATCAGTGAGTGACACTAGAACTTTCGTCTTAGAATTTCAGAATTGTTATACGAAGTCTGCCTAACAGTAGTTTTACTTGTTGTTTCTAGGTGGATGTGCTTGGGTCTGTCGCCTATGTATCACAAACATCATGGATACAGAGCGGAACGATTCGTGATAATATACTGTTTGGACAGCCGATGGACAAAGGCAGATACAATAAGGCCATTAAAGCATGCGCTCTGGATAAAGATATTGAAAATTTCAACCACGGTGATCTTACAGAAATTGGTCAGAGAGGGCTGAACATGAGTGGAGGACAGAAACAACGGATTCAACTCGCTAGAGCTGTCTATAATGATGCTGATATCTATCTCCTTGATGACCCATTTAGTGCTGTTGATGCACACACAGCTTCTACTCTTTTCAATGTGAGTCCATTAGTTCTTATTTCTTAGTAATGTTGATTGTAAGCCCCCTACATACTGATCAAAAGAGAACTTCATGAAATTCATGTTCTTTCAGGATTGTGTCATGGAAGCTCTCGCAACGAAGACTGTCATTTTAGTGACACACCAAGTTGAGTTTCTTGCTGAAGCTGATAGAATTTTGGTAATCTGTTTTACCTCTGAACACCATAGATTAATGCATTTGGTTGTTATTGCTTTAGTAATACATCAACAATGATAAAATTTCTCAATTTTTCAGGTTATGGAAGGTGGAAAAGTGACTCAATCAGGAACGTATGCAGAGCTTCTTACTGTTGGGACAGCATTTGAACAGCTTGTTACTGCCCATAAGAATTCAATGGCAGAAATTGACACTACAAAAAGCGGAAACACAGATGAATTTGAAAAGTTGGATTCAAATAGGTTTGAGGAGTCTAAATATTCCTTGGCCATTAAAGTAAACAATGATAATGAGATCTCAATGAAGGGTATGCCAGGGAATCAGTTGACAGAAGAGGAAGTGAGGGAGAGTGGAGACGTTGGGTGGAAGCCATTTTACGATTATATCATTGTGTCTAAGGGATTACTCTTTCTTGGTTCATCAGCGTTTTCTCAGATTCTTTTCTTTTCTTTCCAAATTGCTTCTACTTATTGGTTAGCGATTGCCATAAGTATTCCCAGTGTGAACAATAGCATGTTAGTAGGAGTTTACGCAGCTATTTCAGCTGTGAGTTCATTATTTGTATATTTAAGATCCTACTTTGCAGCGCGTTTAGGACTGAAGGCCTCAAAAGCCTTCTTCTATGGTTTCACCAATTCTGTGTTTAAGGCTCCTATGCTCTTCTTCGATTCAACCCCGATTGGAAGGATTTTAACACGGGTAAGATACACTCCTTTTGTTTGTTTTATCACCAAGTTAAAATGACTATGAATTAATATGTATATCTCTTATTATTGTAGGTATCATCAGATTTGAGTGTATTGGATTTCGACATACCTTTTTCCGTTGCATTTGTAATTGCAGCTTCACTTGAGATTGTAGGAACTGTTTGTATAATGGCCTCGGTGACATGGCCAGTTCTCATTGTGGCTGTTCTCGCGATGGCAGCTGTAAAATATGTTCAGGTAAATCTCATCACATATCGACTCGTCATATATATAGATTTTGTTGAGAATCTAATTCTGACAGTGTCATTGTGTTAATAATGAAGGGTTACTATCTGGCCTCTGCAAGGGAGTTAATTAGGATTAATGGAACTACTAAAGCACCTGTTATGAACTATGCAGCTGAGACATCACTAGGAGTTGCCACAGTAAGGGCTTTTTCTATGAATGACAGGTTCTTTAATAGTTATCAGAAGCTCATCGACACGGATGCTAAGCTCTTCTTTCATTCTAATGCTGCTATGGAGTGGTTAGTTATAAGAGTTGAAGCACTCCAGAATTTGACATTGTTTACAGCAGCTCTTCTCCTTGTTTTGCTTCCTCAGGGTACCGTAAATCCAGGTATTTCTTAACCATAACGATTCTTTGTCTTCAATTTGAATATCATATTTATAGCGACAATTTGTTTCAGGTCTAATGGGGCTCTCTTTATCCTATGCTTTGGCGCTTACCGGCACCCAAGTTTTTCTGACTCGATGGTACTGCAACTTAGCTAACTACATCATTTCTGTTGAGCGGATAAACCAATTTATGCATATACCTTCAGAATCTCCAGCAATTGTTGATGACAGAAGACCACCACCTTCATGGCCCTCTAAAGGAAGGATAGACTTGCAAGATCTTAAAGTGAGTTTTATCTATTCTTTAGATGGTAACTTCCACTATATCTAAAACCCACACTAAGGTTGTAAAACTCATATGCATATGTTTCGCCATGATGGTGGCAGATAAAGTATCGTCCAAATGCTCCACTAGTTATTAAAGGAATCACTTGCACTTTTAAAGAAGGGGCAAGAGTGGGAGTTGTTGGTAGAACCGGAAGTGGAAAAACTACACTCATTAGTGCCTTGTTTCGCCTAGTAGAACCTGCAAGTGGGAAGATTCTGATAGATGGGCTAGACATTTGCTCGATGGGTCTAAAGGATTTAAGATTGAAGCTCAGTGTAATTCCTCAAGAAGCTACTCTTTTCCGAGGAACTGTTCGAACTAATTTGGACCCTCTAGGCCTTTACTCTGACGAAGAGATATGGAAGGTAAGACAACCAGTTCCCTGTCACTTTCCATTCCGTTATTTTGTATACTGTCTCTAGCATTAGAGTGCTTACCTTGTCACTATATTAAACTTCATTACACTGTCAATGGCAGGCGATAGAGAAGTGCCAGCTAAAAGCTACGATCAGCAGTCTCCCTAATCTTCTCGATTCGTCAGGTGAGATTAATGCAAGAATCACTTTAACAAAATTCTATTCTTGTTCTTTTTTAACATTTTGCATGGTCTCTTAACAGTGAGCGATGATGGTGATAATTGGAGTGCTGGTCAACGCCAGCTCTTCTGTCTTGGAAGAGTACTTCTCAAACGGAACAAAATTCTAGTTCTAGATGAAGCAACTGCATCCATTGATTCCGCGACAGATGCTATTTTACAGAGAGTTATAAGGCAGGAATTCAATAACTGCACGGTCATAACAATAGCTCACAGAGTTCCCACAGTTACAGATAGTGACATGGTCATGGTCCTCTCTTATGGTATATATACACACTTACTTCTCTCAATTACTTCTCCATTTAAGAACTGTATTTGATTCTTAGTGGTGATTGCGCAGGAAACCTGATTGAATACGACGAACCTTCAAAACTCATGGAAAATAATTCATATTTCTCTAAGCTTGTGGGTGAATACTGGTCTAGTTGCAGGAGCAGTTCTCTTCAAAGTCTTTAACACTACCAATAAAGTGTAGATCTACATAAAGTGTCTGTAGGTCTTTTTGTTGTAATATGTATTCAAGATTGTAGCTTCTGGCCATCTAAAGGGTGATTGCTCTTTCATTAAACTGTAGAAGAAACAAGTTTGCTTGCTGCATTATACTAGCTGGACGAGCAAAGACTGTTTGATGTCGGCCGTTTTTGGCTTCACGCCATTGGAGAAGATCAAACATTTCTCTCTTCCTGTGAAAACAAAATGGGGATTAAACAGTTAACTTATCAGAATAACAAAACTTGTTGCCGCATGTACTAAAAAATGTCAATGTACATGGGTGCAGAAGCACTGGTATGCACCGTATGGTAAACAATCCGAAAATGCAAGAAACCAAGCTTTAGTGCTTCTGTCCAAATATAAAAACTGGCGCGAGTGTCGGGGTAAATGAGGCGGCGCTAATTCTTCACCCATTCAGTTACTTTTACCCATTAAACCTCTAATGAAACTCTTCATTTTTGTGAACTAGAAGAATTTTAGGTACTAGAAAGTGGAGAGGTATGAGATGAAAGAAATGAATCTATAGTAAAATTGAAATAGAGCCGTTGGGGATTTAGCCTTCAGTGACATAATGTTTGGTCGAGCGACCAAAGTTCTGTCTCTAGAGACCAATGTTCTGCCGATGAGCGACATAACTTATGTTGCACGACCAGCGTTTTGTCATGCGTCAAAACTGTAGCGCTCAATAACTTTTGTCATAGTGGAGAACTACATTTGGTCATCCACCTGGTTTGACAAATTTTCATTTAATACAATTTGCAACCAAACAGACTTTTTATGAGTTTGGATTTCTTAAACAAAAACTCTTGTTGTACGGTGAAAGTGAACAACACAAAAGCCGCACACTCACCGCTAAACTCAAAAATGGGTTCTCTGTTTTTTCCAAAGGACAGGGCCCATGATGCAACGGATAATAAAGAAAAGAAAGTACTAATAAAATTATTTGCCGCAAACGGCGACCCAAACGGATTCCTAAAGAAGTAGTTATTAAGAAACCAAAAACTTTCCTAAAATAGCAAAAACGCCTGTTTGAAGCCCTAAACGATGGAATTTGGCTAAAATCTGAAGACCATGAGAGGACGACGTCCTCTCATGTCACGATCGTTGGCCCGTTTCCAATCAAATTGGACCCTTTTTGAGCTAAATTACGACACTCGGGTCTTTAGCCTCCATATAGGCTATAGCCTGCTCATATGCATCATTCTCCCGGGGTTGAGAGAAATTCGCCCTCGAATTTTCTTGGTCATCATCAGAATTATCACCATTATACGGCACCAAGTGTTTGACATTAAAAACATCAGAAGTTCGGATGTGACTTGGAAGCTTTAACTTGTAGGCATTAGGATTAATCTTCGCGACAATTTCCAAGGGACCAATCTTGCACGCCTTCAGTTTGTTATACTCGCCAACTGGAAAACGATCTTTTGTCAATATTGCCCACACAAAATCTCCTACTGCAAAATCCACAACTCTTCGTTTCTTATCTGCCGCCTCCTTATACCTCTCATTAGCTCGAAACAACTGTTCTTCAGCCAACTTGTGAACCTGTTGCAACTGTTGGATACGTTCTTCGGCACGAACTTCAATTCTCTTCAGATCAGGAACAGGTGCTAAATCTACTGGTGCTCGTGGATTGTAGCCATAAACAACCTCGAACGGACTCATGCCCAGACTACGGTTTACTGAACGATTAAATGCAAATTCAGCTTGGCAAAGTTTCTGATCCCAACTTTTCGGATTGTCTCCAACCATACACCGTAGTATATCACCCAACGAATGATTCACAACTTCTGTTTGTCCATCACTTTGAGGATGATATGCACTACTGAAGTTAAGCCTTGTATTAACTAATTTCCACAAGGTCTTCCAGAAATAACTAAGGAATCTTGTGTTTCGATCACTAATAATTGAACATGGCAATCCATGTAGACGATACACTTCCCTGAAGAACAATTCAGCTACCTTCAGTGCATTAGTAGTCTTCTTGCAAGCAATAAAATGGGACATTTTTGAAAAACGGCCAACAACTACAAATACTGAATCATGTCCCCTCTGAGTTCGAGGTAAACCCAATACAAAATCCATGCTCAAATCTGCCCAGGGTTGACTTGGAACTTTCAATGGCATGTACAATCCTGCATTAGTTGCTCTTCCTTTTGAAACTTGACAGATTCGACATCTATCCACGAATTTAGCAACTTCACGTCTCATTGTTGGACAGTAATATGACTTCGAAACAAGTTGGAAAGTTTTATCCCTTCCCATGTGCCCCTCGCTATGTAACTCCTTAATAATCTTCAAACGAAGACTAGAATCAGGAATACACAATTGGTTACCTTTGAAGAGAAATCCTTCATGCATAAGGTAATCACTGCGTTTGCCTAAACTGATATCATCCACAATATCCGCAAAGTTCGGATCGGTTAGAATATGGTCAGAATATGAATCAAAATCTATTACCTCAGTTCGCATGGTGTTGAGTATCATACTCCTTCGGCTTAAGGCATCAACAACTTGATTCTGCGACCCAGCTTTGTGCTTCAGTACAAAAGTGAACTCTTGCAAATAACCAGCCCATTTACCATGTCTAGAAGAAAGCTTCTCTTGACTGTTGATGTGCTTCAAAGAATCATGATCAGAAAACATAATGAACTCGTTATGAATTAGATAGTGACGCCAAAAGCTTCAAGGCTTGAACTATAGCATAAAACTCCACGTCATAAGTACTATAGTTGAGCTTAGCACCATTCAACTTCTCACTGAAATACGCTACAGGTCATCCTTCCTGACTTAAAACAGCTCCAATTCCCACCTTCGATGCATCACAGTGTAGTTCAAACGGCTTATTGAAATCAGGTAACACCAATAGTGGTGCAGTTATCAGCTTTATCTTGACAGCTTCAAAGGATTCGTCAGCTTTCTCAGACCATGAAAACTTTCCTCCTTTCATGCATTCAGTAATGGGTGCCATGATGGTGCTGAAGTGGAGAATAAAACGCCGGTAAAAAGAAGCGAAACCATGAAAAATCCTTACCTCGTGTAATGTAGTAGGTGTAGTCCAGTTTCTCACAGCTTCAACCTTGGACTCATCTACCTTGATTTCATCCTTGGTGAAGACGTAACCGAGAAATAAAACTCGATCTGTCATGAATGAACACTTTTTGATGGCCGCAAATAATTTTTCCCTGCGTAGAACTGAGAGAACTTCTCGAAGATGTTGAACATGCAAGTCCATGTTAGCACTATAAAGAAGAATATCATCGAAATAAACAACCACAAAAGTACCAATAAAGGGTTTGAGTACTTGATTCATGATACGCATGAATGTACTTGGCGCATTAGTCAACCCGAATGGCATAACCAGCCACTCATATAATCCTTCTCGAGTTTTAAAAGCAGTCTTCCACTCATCACCTTCACGAATTCTGATCTGATGGTACCCACTCTTCAAGTCGAGTTTGCTAAACACCTTTGCTTCACACAACTGATCTAACAAGTCTCCAACCTTGGAATTGGAAAACGGTATTTGACTGTGATTTTGTTGATGGCTCGACTATCAACACACATTCTCCACGTTCCATCTTTCTTTGGAATCAACAAGGCTGGTACTGCACAAGGACTTAGACTCTGTCGGATCAATCCTTTATGTAGCAAATCTTCCACCTGACGACGAAGTTCTTCATGCTCCTTAGGACTTATTCTGTAATGCGCTTTATTTGGCAAGCTTGATCCAGGAACGAGATCAATACGATGTTGTATATCCCGGAGAGGAGGTAGCTCGTCCGGCAACTCGTTAGGAAAAACATCCATAAATTCCTTAATTAAAGGTTGAGATGCAATGAGAATAATACTTTCATCATGTTGTTCCTCTTTTCCAATCAACACATACAATTCACCTGCGTCTCCTACCTCATCTTCAAACTGCTTAAACGACAAGAGATTGGTAGCTTCTCCAGTAGTTGGTGTAGGTGCACTCTCTTTACTGGGTACAAGTACTATACGTACGTCGTTCCATAAAAAACTGTAGGTATTCTTATACCCGTCATGACTACTTTTCCTGTGAAACTCCCATGGACGACCCAACAACAAGTGACAAGCATCCATACTAGTAACGTCACACCATATTTTATCTTTATATTTGTTACCAATTGAAAAAAAAATCAAACAACGTTTGTTTACTTTTACCTCATTCCCTTTCTTAAGCCAAGAAAGCTTGTATGGGTGTGGATGTGCCTTGGTTTCCAGCTTGAATCGTTTCACGACCTCTTCATCAACAATATTCTCGCAACTTCCAGGATCAATAACTAGACGACAAACTTTTCCTTCGATCGTACACGTCGACTGGAATATATTGTTACGCAACCAGCTGTCGCCCTCATCTTTTCGTGGAGTGAGACAACTTCTTCGGACTACAAAGTTCACTCCTTATCTCCAGCAACTACTTCATCGACAGGGTCAGAATCATCCTCCTGATCCTCTTCGTAATCAGTTACCCAACCATCTTCTTCACGGTCGTTTTCAGTGAAAAATACCTTGTTCGCTCGTTCTGTTTTTTGACAGTCACTGGCTTTGTGCCCATATTCTCCGCACTTATTACACCTACCTCCAAAAGTGGTAACTGGGGTTTTATTTGGTGTTGACGAAGAATTAGGTTTACTAGCAGTACTAGGTGTTGAAGTACTACGGTTACTTGCTGGAGATGCTGCCACATTGATACCCCAATTTAGGCTTCTACGCCCTACTTGTTTCTCTATATGCCTTGCTCTATGATGTGCATCCGAAATAGAGCAACAATCAAACATATTGAGTGTATCCTGATATTGTTAAGGGAGACCACCTATATAACGAGCGACTTTTTGCTCATCTGACTCTGACAAGTCGTTAAGAGAAAGGAGTCGGTAAAACTCCTTGGTGTAGTCGTCTATAGAACGTACTCCCTTGCGTAGGTTTTGCAGCTGCTGGTACATCAATCCAATGTAGTTATGTGGTAAAAACTCCATTCTCATGTGTTTCTTCAAATTCTCCCATGATACTAACTTCTGTTTTCCTTTGCGACTGCGTAGTAGCTTGTGTTGTTGCCACCACGAATTAGCCCTCCCACGAAACATAGTCGCTACCAACGAAACTCGTTTGTTATCTGGTACTTCTTTGAATTCCAATACTTCCTCAACCGTATTCAACCAGGAGAGAAACTCTTCCGGTTCCAAACCACCATAAAATTCTAGGATCTCTACTTTTATTCCTGCCTTCCAGCGATCAAAATCCTCTCGTTGATTTATTCTACCTTCGCGATGCCCTCTAGCAAAAGGGTTAGCGTTATCATCTTCTTCTTCCATATGAAGGTTAAACCGACCCAGCAAACCTTGGACATCTTCAATGAATTCTTCTCTAGATCTCCATGGAATGAAACCTTCTGGACCTCCTCCTCGACCTCGACCTCGACCCTGACCGATTGTTACTCTTGGTGGCATCTTATCAACCCTAGAATCGACTTCGCTCTGATACCAACTGATGCAGCGGATAATAAAGAAAAGAAAGAAAAGAGAGGTTTTGTTCAGACTTCAAATATTCCTAGGAATATCGACTATGAACAACTATAATTATTTAGACTTCGGTTTCCCGACTGTAAACAATAATCGTTTAAACTTGAACAAGTTTAAGAAAATAATTCTTATTAATCAAATTCAACTGTCTAAAATAACACATAGAGGACTCTATTTATAGACTTGGGGAAAAACCCTAACTTGCTGGTCAAGAAAGGATGAAAAAAGCCCCTAAACCGACTCAAACCCTAATTTACTATTTTTGGCAAATTTTAGTCGACCTAAAATACTGAAAGTACTCATAAAATAAAACTATTTGCCGCAAACGGCGACCCAAACGGATTCCTAACGAAGTAGTTATTAAGAAAACAAAAACTTTCTTAAAATAGCAAAAACGCTTGTTTGAAGCCCCAAACGATGGAATTTGGCTAAAATCTGAAGACCATGAGAGGACGTTCATGTCACGATCGTTAGCCCGTTTCCAATCAAATTGGACCCTTTTTGAACTAAATTACGACACTCGGATCTTTAACCTCCATATAGGCTATAGCCTGCTCATCTACATCACCCACTTATTTATACAGTTGATTAACACGGTCTATATAGAACTACTATTTATTAAATACAAAAAAGAATAAAAACAACAAAAAAATGAATTAGTTCAGCTGCCCACATCACATACCAAAGAAAATCCAGCTCAACTCAGGTACCCCTTATCACAACTGGTGGGGTCTCTGTATCTTTCTTCTTGGTATAAAATGTGGAAAATAACTCTACGATCAAAATCCATCTACTTGATCTTATCTGAGCAGTAAAAGAAGCCGCCGCTGCAAATTTCTCAATTGGCAGTCCAGTGAAGACGTTGCCCACCATCGCCGGTGCTCTGGTAGCGTCTTCTCTAATGGTTTTTCCTTGAGAAATGCGGTGTTGCTTCACTGCGATGAAGCCTGCCTGCGTCCTGAATCCTCAGACATTCTTCTAAATTTTTTAGAAGGGGCTATGATGGAATAGCGGGCTCACCCCCCACCACCTTTCATGACTTACTTTTCTGATTTTTTTTCTTTCTTTGTTTTGTAGCTAATTAGAAATGTTGATCAGAACTTTTGGGAGTTTTGGGATTTCATTTTTGTTACTTGAGATTTTGTTTTTCTTAGGTGTTGGCAATGTGAGAAGCTTGCACTAGAATGTGGATGGGAACCTGAAGAAGTCTCTATCTGTTCTAACTGGAAAGGTAAAATGATTCTAACCTTTTTTTTTTTTTTTGAGTTTTAGTAGGAATTGCTTAGACATTGAATTCTACTTGTGAAACCTAAAAATGGCTTGTCTGTTCTCTATAAAAACCAATGTTATAAAGTTGTATGAAATAGCATCAATTGTTGCAAATACAACATTGACAACAACAGCAACTTGGAGTTTGTATGGATAATATGTTAGTTCTTTGAGTCGATAGTTGTAGGTTGTTCTTCGTGGTAATGTAGAGTTGAAACTTCAAAGTTTGGAATTCCCAGTTTGTTGGCTTCGAAATTCCAATGGGGTACAGCTGTACAAGCTTTGATTTTATAATCACAGTGTATTTGTTTGTAGAACTTGTTACTATTGTTTTCGCATCTAAAATGCAGCTGGTAAGCTTGAAAGCTTTATCCCATAGTTCACGAAGAAACTCTGTACTATTGATTCTGTAGGAGTTGAGAATATTCTGTGTCATAGATTTAAGCTATCAAAAATTGGGAAGAAAATTCTCTATTGGTTCTTCATTATAGTTGAGGCGTTTCTCGTGTAAACTTCATTGTAGTTGAGCCAGTTAGGATGGTAAGTACCAAAATGATATATACAGAACCTATAAGAATCCAACTTGACTTTTCATGTAGATGTGTATTGTTGATTTAATATTATTTATTCATTTCAACCCCCTTCCCTCCATTGATCTCTGGTAGTGCACCCGTAGATGGCTCTGTATGTTTTGGTTGCATGTTTTAATTGAGCAAATAGTAATATGGGGACCCGCTTTGCAGTTTAAGCAAAACCTGTTTTTGCTGCCTCCTATGTTGTAAAAGGCGGCGCCTAGGCGCCAAAGTGGCCTTTTTCCCAACTTGACGCCATGCAGTGGAAAAAAAGATGCCACTTTTAAAAGGGGCGCCCCAGCGATGCCTTTGCGCCCAGGCCAAGGCATCAGTGATAAAGGCGCCCAGAGTAGTATCTTTTAGAATAAAAATTATATATTTCAAAATTTTCCAAATCTTTTTTATTTAAGTTAGATAACATATATTAGTAAACGGTTTAAAACCCTAACCTAGTTATTTATATATATGCATATATTATAACTTCATTAATTTGAATCAACTACTTCTCTTAGTTCTCTGTGAGTCTATTAATTACTCTTTACTATTTAGAAATAAGAAGAATATGAATTATGAGTCATTTTTATTAATTACGACTGGTATAGTTATACGCCGTGGCTTGGCTGCGCTTACGCCTTTTACAACATAGGCTTCCTGTAATGCCGCCACAGCTTTCCACCAACGTGTTTTTGTTATGTTTAGCCTCATATGTATGAATGCTGTAAATATGCATCAGAAACTTTCTAATATAATGTTCTTTTTTGCGCGTTCTGATATTTTGAATGCTTAACATTTTTACTTTATTAGCTTAATCATATCTTTCAAATCTCCTGTTTCAGGGGGCATTGATGCTGTTTTTGATGCAGCAGAGTGGAACAAGTAAAGGGGTTTGCATGTCACTGCAAGAGGGCAGTAACTAAGGTAACGATATTTCCTTCAAACTTCTTTGGTGAAACTTTTTTCTGTAGGATTGTGTCATTCAACCGATTAGTGTCTTGTTAACGTTCATGCATTGCTGCTTTTTGACATATAAAGTTGATCTGAATTGTATTAGTCTGGACGTGTTTCAGTCATCTCGCACACTTGAATCTGATGTGCATTAATAGCAATGTGCATGGTTTCTTTGAACCCCACTGCGTAAATGTTGTTCATTAAGACCATGGCCTAAAATCCAAATTGTTGGGGCTGGTATCAGAAGGAATGGAGAATTGGACCCAGAGCTAAAAACGTAATGCCTAGTCCTTGAAAGTCTTGAAAAATAACCGTTATGTCCTTTCCTTACTTTAGTAGTGATATCTATTCAGTACTCAGTGCAGCGTTTAGGACCAAAATCCTGTATAACTTTTGTATGGATATTTACATGCCATCATGCTGGTTGCTTACTGTTCTTTCTTTATAAATGACTAGTATTACACTATAAATTATATTGCATTTTGGGTCGTGTTGAGCAACGATGGTCCTGTAATCTATCTTACAATCACATGGAGAGTTTAAAGTTCTTTCCTTCGAGGTCTAAATTTTACTCTGCTTCAACTTTCAAAAGCGCAAGCAGTACGTATTGGTCGCATGGTTTCGGGAAAAAATGAATTGTGGAGTAAAGGAAATCACAATATGGGCCATTAGACAACCAAAAGAAAGCCAGGAGGGACTGAGGATTTTAGCGGCAGTTGTACAGGAGTTCTAGTTACCACTGTAATGAAGTAAACTTACTTATGCTCTGAATTGATTCATGTGCATGTAGATGGCTCTTCTATTTGCTCTGCCAATGGTTAAATTAAAAAAATACATATTCAGTTCGTTGAAGGATAAGTTAGTTCGTTTGTGGTACCATAACTACAGGAGACAATCACCTGTACTTCATGCCCTCTTTGAACCTTCTTCCATTCCAGAATTAGCTTTGAACTACATCACTCAATCTGGATAGATTATACAACTTAAACATGTTATGTGCATGAAGTAGAAACTGTGAGTTATCAGCCGTTGATCCAATTAGGGTTCTCAACCTTTGTTTGGATTTCTTACGACCATATTTAGAAACTATGCTTTTGGAGATAGAGCAGCTAATTGGCTTCTCTGAGGGTGACTGGATACACAAAAGATGTGCCTCCTGTTCTTATTGATTGAATTATTTTGTCATTAGCTTATTATTAGTAGACAGCATCATGTTTATAGAGTAAATTTGACTGTATTGTCACTTGATCGCAAGTCGTTAGGCTGGATTTGTATGTTTTGTCTACTTGAACTGTTTACAAAGTCAAGTTTGATTTGAAAAATCATTGTGTTAATTGTGTTTGGTTTCTTCTATTTGCATTGTCAACAAGAATAGATAGCAACATTGTGAAGCCCAATTTTTAAGGAGTTTGTTCTTATACCAAATTAGGCCCATTACATTTAATTTAGCATAGTTTGGTCGCTATATTATCCAATTAGCTAGTAAGCTTGAAAAATTTGTCTCTTAATTCACAAAGAAACCCTGTATTAATGATTCAATTGGAGTAGAGGATATTCTGTGTTTCAAACAAGCACTATGCTAGTAATTGCTACAACACATC
>JAJJMC010014390.1:4487843-4549742 GCA_023531435.1 Papaver californicum | reverse complement strand
AGCGAATTTCTTTTGTGGAGGCAAAGATCCGGGATAAGGAGGGTATACCGCCAGACCAGCAGAGGTCGATCTTTGCTGGAAGCAATTGGAAAATTGTGTACCCTTGACTTTGCACTTAGTATCATGTGTATGCAGATTTTTGTGAAGACCTCGGTTGGGAACCATCCCTTTAGAGTTGGAGCTTAAATGCCAGCTAGCTTTTAGGAGGCAATGGGGATTTTAGCTGCAGTTGTACAGGAGTTCTAGTTACCACTAATTTGGTTAACCTATTTTAGTTTTGAATTGGCTTCATGTAGGATGCAAGCAGTCGAACTTCTATTTCCTCTGCTGATGATAAAATAAAAATAATGGGTATGACTCTTTTTGGTAACTGGCATCGTTCAGTTCAACAAATCGTAAGTTAATTCGTTTGTGGTACCGTAACTACAGAAGAAAATCACCAATACTTCATGCTCCCTTTGAACCTTCTTCAGTGGTGTTTGAAAACACAATTCTGTGCCTTCAGATCTTATTGGTTGGAGGGTTTTGTTATTAACTTCTTAGAGATGTATAGTTGTTTGTTCTAATTTTAAACAGCGTCATGTTTAACGAGTAAATTTGTATGTAATGTCACTTGGTCATTGGGGTAGATTGATATGTTTCATGATTATCACTCTGTGAACGCTACTGGTTTTACACCGCAGATGAGTTACAACAAGATCGTGTTGAATTGGTTTTCAATAATGTGGTGTTGTATTTGATCAGAATGCCACATCTCTGGCTCATTCATAATTGTGTTTGATTCCTTAGATTAGTCACTGTAAACATTAGGAACATGGTTAAAAGTGTTAGAATGACAGCAGCACTTTGAAACCCAAGTTTTAACGAGTTTGTACTTATACCAGTATGAGCCCGTTAAAAATTTAGCATGGTTTTTGTCTCTTTATATCATATGAAAGGGTGAATAATGGACGGTTTGATATAATCTTTGTGCCCTTCTTCCTGCAAGAAGCCTAGAAAAAAAATTCTAATATTTTGAAACTCATCTCGCTGGTGCACACATTTTTTTTTTGGACAAGTTTTAGAACAGCTTGAGATGGAATCCAAATAACAAGTGGTCAGTTTGGATATTACAATAGAGTAATTGCTGCTTCTTTTGACTAAATATTGTGTGTTTCCTTCTTCCTCATCATAAATTTCAGTGAATAATATATTAAGGGGTTATGGGATTTATTTCAGAATAATCATATCTTGTCTTGCACAGGCAGTCCCCAGCAAAATACAAGCAACCCCCAAAAGAACAGTTCTTATGCTTATATAATGCCTCAAGCACCCGACTCCACACACTCAAAAGAGTTGCACTTGAAAAATCAACGCTGCTAATGGGTACCAATCCTTCAACTTTGGATTGGTACTGCTTAATACGAAGGAGGTGGTGTAAAAGAAATTTCTATAGTACGGTTTTACTACTAACTAGTCTTTCTTGGCAGCCTACCGGAAAGGTTATTTAAGAAAGACAGTTGAGTTTGGATGTAAGAGATGTTTTGTCCTATGAGCGTCAGTCCATAACCTCTAACAATATTGTTCGGTGAAATTAAGGAAAGAAAAAACAGTTGCTAACTTATTGATTTTGGTTGTGAGACCTATCGCGGCTTTAATCACCATTTTTGTTCACCACTACACTTAAAGGTTTCTTTTAAAGCTTTTGCAGGGCAGAACCAACCAGCAGTCAGTCACCAGTCCGTACTGATGAAGTACGGCGAACAGCCGGCCTAACGAATTTGACTAGAGAAGACTGGATTACAGAGGTTAGTTTCCTTTCTGACATGCACGTCGTTAGTTAATCAATGCTTATAGCCAAATCTTAAACAAAATGAATTTTGTTTCTATGTTTTGGTGTGTCCTACTTTGAGTTTCTTATGCTTGTTGTAATAATGTATATGTTCCTCGATGTACTGAAAAAGCATCTACACTAAAACATTGACTGTTAGTTGTCTACTTTACTTCAATTTTTGAGAGGCAAGTGCTATAAATGGGTTCTCATCTAGTCAATGTGTCATTGTGTTATTATTGGCATAACATTGCCTTTCTTTGATTTCGTATGTTCCTAAGTCACTTACTTGCGAATCCGTTCAGTAATATGCATGATCTGAATGAAAACCGGCTTGTCTCGATGGATACAGGGGAGTTCTCTTGGATTTGTGGAGGAGAATTTAGTTGGGGGTCTTCATGCACTCATGGACTAATAATTGATGGTTTGAATCTTTTGTTCATCATCGCTTTATCTTTGTTTTGGATTATTGGTTATTTCAGGAAGCAATTCATTCGTGGTAATAATACTAGAACGGATTGGTTACTAGTAGCTGTTTCCGTATGTTGTGCTGTTAATGCCATTGCACATTTTAGTGTTTGTCTATGGGGTGCGTTTCAGAAAGACGTGTCAACAGATTTTAGTTGGGTATTTTACTTCATTAGGGGTTTAGTATGGATTTTGGTGTCACTCTCCTTTATTGTGCCGCTAATCAAATGGACAAGAATTTTGGTTTTGGTCTGGTGGATTTCCTTCTCTTTACTGAATTCTGCAGAGTATGTGGAAATCTTAGTGAAACACGAAAGATTCGAAATCCTCCAAATGGTTTCATGGTCTGTAAATTTGTTGCTTCTCTTTTGTGCTTCAAGGCGTTTCAGGCAGCAGCTAGTTTCAGAAAATACTCTGGAAGAGGCTTTGTCAGAGCCACTGTTAACCACAAAAAGTGAAATTAACATATCAGGAATAGGAAATGCTAATTTGCTTAGCAAGTTAACATTTTCTTGGCTCAACTCTTTGATGTGTGTAGGTCATTCAAAACCATTAACTTTAGAAGACATACCTAATCTCGTCCCTGAAGATGAAGCTTTTATTGCTTACCAGGCACTCTTTCATGCTTCGGAAATTCTACGGAGCCAAAAGAGCTCAGAAAATGAAAATAATCTGGTTCTTTGGGTACTAGCTAAGGTTTACTATAAAGAAATGGTACTTTCTGGAATCTATGCATTTCTTAGGACCCTATCTGTTGTACTTTCTCCGCTGTTACTTTACGCCTTTGTAAGTTTTTCTACCTTTAAAGAAGAAAGTTTGTCTCACGGCATTTCATTAGTCGGTTTGTTAGTCATTGTCAAGGTTACAGAATCTTTATCTCACAGGCATTGGTACTTCAACTGGGGAAATAGTGAATTACATTGCAGTTGATGCTTATCGAATGGGCGAATTCCTGTTCTGGTTTCATTCTTCATGGACTTATGCAGTACAATTGTTTCTTTCGATTGGAGTACTTTTCGGGATTGTTGGTTTTGGGGCTCTTCCTGGTTTAGTTCCTCTCTTTATGTGTGCAGTTCTAAATGTGCCCTTTGCAAACATGCTTCAGACTTGTCAAACACAATTTATGGTAGCTCAAGATGAAAGATTAAGAGCCACTTCTGAGGTTCTAAACAATATGAAGATCATCAAATTACAATCTTGGGAAGACAATTTCAAAAAATTGATCGAGTCCCTCCGAGATAGGGAGTTCAAATGGTTGTCCAAGTTACAAATTCAGAAGTCTTATGGTACTGCACTCTACTGGATGTCACCCACATTGATATCTTCAGTAGTCTTTCTAGGATGCATATTTATGAAAAGTGCTCCTTTGTATGCCAGCACCATTTTTACAATTCTTGCAACATTGAGGACCATGTCAGAACCTGTCAGAATGATTCCCGAGGCTCTTTCTGCAATAATGCAAGTCAAGGTTTCGTTAGATCGCCTTAATATTTTTTTGTTGGATGATGAGCTCACTGATAAAAATATTGTGAAGAAGAATAACCAGCAGAACTGTGGTCTTGATATTGTAATAAAGTCTGGTGTTTTCAGTTGGGAGCTAGATTTAGCCGTTCCAACCTTGAGGTCTATTGATCTTGTCATAAAAAGAGGACAGAAAAATGCTGTTTGTGGAACTGTTGGTGCTGGAAAATCTTCTTTCTTGTGCGCCATACTGGGGGAAATACCGAAGATCTCAGGATCAGTGAGTGACACAAGAAATTTCGTCTTAGAATTTCAGAATTGTTATACGAAGTCTGCCTAACAATAGTTCTACTTGTTGTTTCTAGGTGGATGTGCTTGGGTCTGTCGCCTATGTATCACAAACATCATGGATACAGAGCGGAACGATTCGTGATAATATACTGTTTGGACAGCCGATGGACAAAGGCAGATACAATAAGGCCATTAAAGCATGCGCTCTGGATAAAGATATTGAAAATTTCAACCACGGTGATCTTACAGAAATTGGTCAGAGAGGGCTGAACATGAGTGGAGGACAGAAACAACGGATTCAACTCGCTAGAGCTGTCTATAATGATGCTGATATCTATCTCCTTGATGACCCATTTAGTGCTGTTGATGCACACACAGCTTCTACTCTTTTCAATGTGAGTCCATTAGTTCTTCTTTCATTGTAATATTGACTGCACAACTTCATGAACCGTGTGTATAATTTTTACAGATAGTTTATACGTCAAATTTTCGTTTGACTTAAGATATCTGTATGATGTTCTTTCAGGATTGTTTCTTGGCAGCTCTCGCAACGAAGACTGTCATTTTAGTGACACACCAAGTTGAGTTTCTTGCTGGTGCCGATAAGATTTTGGTAATCAGTTTCCTCAGGGTACCATCAATCTTCATCGTATATGTTCAGATATTCAATCTTCAGTTTCGCTCAACAGCAGCTCTTCTCCTTGTTTTGCTTCCTCAGGGTACCATCAATCCAGGTATTCCTAAGCCATAACGATTCTTTGTCTTCAATTTGAATATCATATTTATAACGACAATTTGTTTCAGGTCTCATGGGGCTTACTGGCACCCAAGTTTTTCTGACTCGATGGTACTGCAACTTAGCTAACTACATCATTTCTGTTGAGCGAATAAAACAATTAATGCATATACCATCAGAGCCTCCAGAAATTGTTGATGACAATAGACCGCCACCTTCATGGCCCTCTAAAGGAGGGATAGACTTGCAAGATCTTAAGGTGAGTTTTATTGTTCTTTATATAATCACTTCAATTGTTTCTGAAACTCGTATTCATATGCAACAATTCGCAATGATGGTTGCAGATAAAGTATCGTCCAAATGCTCCTCTAGTTATCAAAGGAATCACTTGCACTTTTAAAGGAGGAGCAAGAGTGGGAGTTGTTGGTAGAACTGGAAGTGGAAAAACTACACTCGTTAGTGCCTTGTTTCGCCTTGTAGAACCTGCAAGTGGGAAGATTCTTATAGATGGGCTAGACATTTGCTCGATGGGTCTAAAGGATTTAAGATTGAAGCTCAGTATAATTCCTCAAGAAGCTACTCTTTTGCGAGGAACTGTTCGGACTAATTTGGACCCTCTAGGCCTTTACTCCGACAGAGAGATATGGAAGGTAAGAGAACCAATTCCCTGTCACTTTCCATTCATTGATATTCATTTAGAACTGTATCTAGCATTAGAGGGCTTACCTTGTCACTATATAACTTCATCACACTGTCAATGTCAGGCGATAGAGAAGTGCCAGCTAAAAGCTACGATTAGTAATCTCCCTAATCTTCTCGATTCGTCAGGTGAGATTAATGCAAGAATCACTTTAACGAAATTCGATTATTACTCTGTTGTTCACATTTTGTGTGGTCTCTTAACAGTGAGTGACGACGGTGATAACTGGAGTGCTGGTCAACGCCAGCTCTTCTGTCTTGGAAGAGTACTTCTCAAAAGGAACAAAATTCTAGTTCTAGACGAAGCAACTGCATCAATAGACTCCACAACAGAGGCTATTTTACAGAGAGTTATAAGGTAGGAATTCAAAAACTACACGGTCATAACTATAGCTCATAGAGTTCCCACAGTTACAGATAGTGACATGGTCATGGTACTTTCTTATGGTATGTGTACACTTATGTCTCGCGATTACTTCTTCGTTCAAGGATTACAAGTGATTTTTATCTGTGATATTGCAGGAAACTTGATTGAATACGACAAACCTTCAAGACTCATGGAAAGTAATTCATATTTCTCTAAGCTTGTGGGTGAATACTGGTCTAGTTGCAGGAGCAATTCTCTACAAAGTCTTCAACACTAACAATGAAGTATAGATATACATAAAGTGTGTGTATGTCTTGCTGTTGTGATGTGTATTCAAGAATGTTTTGGCCATCTAATAGCGGACGGGCGAATAACAGCAGGTGTCTAGGATACAATAACTATGCTCTTTCATGGAAGTGTAGAAGAAACAAGTTGATGCTATTTCTCCCATGCTTGCTCCATTATACTAGTTGGACGAGCTTAAGATCGGGATGTTGGTTGCTTTCGGCTTCACGCCATTGTAGAAGATTAAACATCCAACTGATCAGAAATACATAATAACAAAATTTGTTACATCATCTACTAAAATAAAAGGCCCATGTGGATGCATAGGCAGTGGTATGGTATGCAACCCAACAGTACTATAGACCAGCTTTGGTGCTCTTCTATCCAAAAATACAACTTTGGTGCAAGCTTTGGGGATTCCCTAACTTGTTCACCCCAACAGTACTTGCTCTTATAATAGACCATATCCACCGAAGCAAGTCCTTAGTAAGGGTAAAGGAATCAGTTGCACCTAGTCAGCATCATCTAAATACTACTTATGTTCCATGAAAAATGATATTTTCATTTTTTTTATTTTTATCTAAAAATAGACTAAATAGGAAAAAAAATTATCAGTTTTTAGGGGACAGATGGCATATACTTTTAAACGGTTCACCAAATCCTAGGATTAGGATGTCCACGTAGAAATTACATAGATATCTTAGATCAACTCTTATAATTTGGAAGATCCATATTCGAAAATTGGTGTCGTGTTCCATAATCTGGAAGATCAAATACTCATGATAACATCTTCATGGCTTATAAGTCACTACATGATCGTAGAAGCGGAGGGAGCTAAGGGTAAGTGGGTGCAACTTTTCCGCTTAGAGCAAAGCCAGTGGGGTGGGTATTTGGCTAATTTGTCAATTACCATCCCACAGTAGAATGGGCAAACCTAAAAAGTGGATCAGCAAATTGGTATTTTGGGGGTTTGCCCATCGAGGCTCAAGTTGAGTCGATTATCTTAGTTTCAGATGATGGACTCAGATTGAGTCGCTCGTCCTAGCCTGGGCCGAGCAGCTCAATCTGATTCGACAACGGTCGAATCTCAACGGCTATAATCCAACGACTCTCAATTCTCTCCCTACAAATTCAAACATTTTCAACTCCAAAATCACACCTTCTCCACCCAAAAATTCTTCTACTTTCACTTCAATCTTAATCTTTCCATCTTAAACTCTTGTTCTCAACTTCTGTTTCAAAAAAATTCAAAAAACATAGCAAAAATTATAACCCAACTTGATCTCCCAACCCAACTTGATCTTTTTGGAGTCATACTCGAAGATGCTATTAGTAAGATATGTGATGGTTATAAGAAAATTGAGAATGAGAAAAAACAAAGAGGTCTTCAAGTTTTAGATGTCAACCAAGTCAAATCTGCAGCTATAAAAAAGAAAAGAGTTCAAGGCAAGAAAATCGAAGGAATTTTTTTTTGAAAGTTAACCGTATGACTGGTCACAAAAATCAGGGAAAATCTTCTCAAGAGCGCACCGAATGGAAGATTCGTCAAATGAAGATAAACAGGAGGCCCAAGATTATCAGAGATTTTTATTGAAGTGTTTATTTATTTTATGTTTTTATTACTGCCCTAGTTTATATCTTGTAAAAGAGCGTAGCATATTAATTAATATAATGTAATGGAGATTGATGTTTTAATATATTTTTAGTTAATTTAATCTAATTATTAAGTTTGTTTATTCCTTTTAAAATTATATTATATTTAATTTAAAATTTAAAATTGAATTAGTTTATTATTAATATTATGAACAGTTGTTTGATTAAACCTAACTGAAAGGGTATGATCGATATTATAAATTATACCGTTATCGTTGCAAACTGAGACGATCGGTCTAGGTTGAGCCGACAACGGTTAGTTTCATACAACGGCTATAAAGTAGTTTTATAAATTCAATATTTTCACTTCCCAAATTACACCTTCTCCAACTTCTTTTACACCCATATGGCTCAACGTATATTAATCCGGTGGAGTTTACCATTGATGAAGATCTATATCTATGTGGAAACTTTGTTGTATGCTATCTGGCAAGGGATGCGGAACGACAACAAAATGGTTTATTGAGTATGAGTCACTGGAGAATCTATGAGAACTTTTGCACTAACACTGGTAACCGAATAACCATAATATAGCTGGGTTGTTTTGTCGATATCAAACTATAAGAAGACAAGTGGAAGAAATTATAGCTTTAGTTCGGGTTGTCAATTGATATCGATTAAGGGGTGAAACTAATGTTGAGGTTATATTGCGAGCTTGAGAAGAATGGAGAAGATGGAAAAAGAATTTTTTTTTTGCTTATGAAGCTCATTGTGCAATCTTGAAGGATTTTTTGATTGTACGTATGGGATTTAAAAATATAGAGACATGCTACTCCAGAAAATGAGTAGTTTTTCTTTACAAATTAATTTTGATTACATAAATAGTTAATTTCTTAATCTTAATTTCAATTATAAATATTAAATAAAACGAAACTACTCATTCCCAAACCAGTTCCTCTCATAATGGTCCAGGACCAGCACATCCCCAAAGCCTTGGATTGCTCGTGGTCGAGATCCATCGTCAGATCCAATGAAATCACAAGGATGAACTGGAGATTTATCAAAGTCTATGTGTATTCTTTAATCTTGATTGAGATCTTGTGGACTGGCACGACGAGACCTTGTTTGTGGAGGTAGCACATGATATGGAGATTGTTCTTGTGTATCTCGCACTCTTTCCCCCTGAGAAGGTGATGGTCCATAAAGTCCTGCAAGATGGAGACCGATGCTTGTGAAGTACGTCAATGCCCGCAACTTTTCGATGTACATACGTCTAGCCAACTGATCTCTTAACTCCATCTGATTCATATGTTATACCAATTGCTCATAAGAAGCCGATGTGCCTGTATAAGAATTAGTTCGCTCCATACCTTGCGAGACAGTTGGAATCATACGTATGACGTTCTCCAACGAGATTAAAGGTTTTATCTCCCAACTCAATTCTGGCAAATCGTACTCAACCGATGAAGAAAAAGGTGCAGAAGGTCCTCTTGGAACGGCTGGTGAAGTAAAAGCTCCTGCCTAAGAATAAACGACAAATTATGGAACCGATGGTGCTGGTTGTGTCGGTAGAGGCAAGCCTGAGCTTCGTCTTCCTATTGGGGCAATATCCATCCCATAGATGTTCATAAAATTTATATTAATTATAGGCTCTACCGCTGATTTGTATTATCGTTCGTATAAAGCATCGCCACAAAGTTACCATACTTGATCATACCTTTTCCATCCCTGATTCCTTCGTCTTATGTAATCCGATCCCAAGATGGTTGGTGGTGGAGGATATTTAGGAATACCATATGCACCAACTAACTGTCTAGTACATCTCTCCCTAAAAAAATAAACACCAATATCTCTGAGTTGACTGTAGAGCAACACGCGCTATAGTGAAAACTCTCTAATCCCAATGGCTACATTAGAACGTAATTCCTCATAATCCTCATAAAGGTTTCAAAAAACGTTGTGTATTCTTCTAAAATTCATTTGGGTTCTCCACATATGTATATTATTTCGCTCAGTGGTGTTTTGATTCTTCTTTTCCCAGTTATCGGCTTCAAACTTTACTACAACCGGGAAAAACTTCATAATGTACTCGTTTAGTCTTGGTAAACTAATATTTGTATATGTATACCACCAAATTTGAAGCAAAACAGCATACGATTAGTTTAACTTGCTAGAAATATTTGTAAACTTATATAAACTTGTACGATTAGTTTATCATATTTACCTCAAGGACTCCCCATACACCTGTCACATGCTTGGCCAAACGTATAACTCAGCCAATATAGAGGACCCCCAATCATAAATGACATCCTTTTCCAAATCATGCAATGCCTCTAGTCGTCCTACTAAAAGACAACTATTAGTGTTGGGGAAAAAACACACACCAATTACCCATAACATAAAAACCTTGGCAATTTCTGTAGTATGGTCAGGGTCTAGATCGGGTCCTACAATATCACCATATAATTTATTGGTTATAAATATCTTTAAACCGGCATTAGGAATTTCCAGAGCTCTTAGATCGGTAAGCTCGTGTGGCGTTATGGAAAAATACAACGGAAGTTCATCTTTATGTCGTTCATTTGGCAACCATTTTTGTTGATCAAATGGAACATTATCTCCCTGACCGGAAAGTACTTCAAGTAGGAAATACAAATCTAACGGTGTTATTCCTGTAAAAATATTAAAATTGTTAATTTCATATATGAATCGTATTGTTTGCATAAAAAAATATAAATAAATGACATACCTATTTCGAAGTCATCAAAATGAGACGTGTGTGGAGTATACCACCAACGTTCCAGCATCATATATATGAATTTGGTTGAATGTTTCTTCGCCTCCATATGGTACAAAGTCCTCCAAGGAAATCTATTAACAATAAATTTAGCACTTTCGGAAAGAAAATCATTAACTGGTCTAATTTCATACCAATCACCTCTTGGTTTTGATGCTTGGCATCTCGCTTTGTTATTAAAGATACATGACCTTGAGTCGTGGCTAATTCTCGACTGGAAACTAAATTGGGTTTGTTCTCTTCATCCAGAATTTCTTGCTGAGTTGGTAGAGGTTGAATATACCTATTTTTGGATGGTTTTCTATTTCTAGTTCGACTAATCTTTTGAGATTGAGACATTCTAATTTTTAAGAAAAAAATAATTAAAGAAGCGGAATATGAAGAGTTTTTTTGTGTGAAAATATTAGAGAAGATTGTAGAGAAGATTGATTTTGGGTTGTATTTATAGGGCCGTGGAATTATAGCCGTTGGGTTTGACCATTGAGATTCGACCGTTGTCGAAGGAGATACTTGCGTCGAGAGTCGTCTCAATCTGGGCCGAGTGGCTCAATATCCCTCGATCGGTTCAGATTGACTCGTTTTACCTTTTCCCTACTGCCCAAAACTTAGATTGCCTATCCACCTGGCTTGGCATATTGGCAAATTTGCCAATGCCCACTGGAATTGCTCTTACCAACTAACTTCTAAGGATTATTGGGACGTGATTTGATAAAACACTCTTAATTAGGCTTTTTATTTATTCATATTTTACCCCTATCACTTAGACTCTATCCCAGAAAAAGTGATCATTTTTCTTTCTTTTTTTCATTTTTGCCTAAAAATAGGCCAAATTAAAAGTAAAACTATCATTTTTCTTGCGAAGGAGTGAGGTTTTTTTCACTCTTTTATTTTTGATCCTGGTTCTGCTATTGCATCCTCGGGGCTCTAAAAGTTGTTCAATCTCACAGCAAGTGACGGTTTCCTCCTACTCTACCACTGTTATTAGATGCATTGGAAAGTGACTATCTGCTTTCTTAGACCAAGTCATATGCACCTATATCAAATAGGTTAGTTTGTCAAGCCAAGTGGATGGACAAACAGGGTGCGCTACTGTGGAAAAAGCTCTAAGCGTCTAGCTCTTTGTCGAGTGACAATGAGCTTGTCTCCAGTGATAAACACTTAACCGATGGCGACAAACTCCTTGTCGCTCGTCAAAGAGCAATGCCGCTAACAACTACTTTCAGGCAACAATCGGATTCAGGTAAAAACGGTAAAATTTCCTTCTTCTATACATATGCCCAACAATTTCTTTCAACTCACACCATTCTTTACTTATTTCTAAAATCAATTCACATATTTCTTAAACTACTGTATTTAAATTTTAATTCACAGTCGATGGATTGTTCTGATAATGAAACTATAATTATTATGGACCGGTTTAAAAGAAAACAAGAAACTTATGTGCGGGTGCTACAACAAATGGAAGCTGATTCTGATGAAGACAGGGAACTTACCAACCTTATGTTAGCAGCAAAATCATCAGGGTTGATACCAAGAGCTCCTGAACCCAAAGAAGTATTTACAAGAAGATATGTGTATCGTGGGCGGGAAGAGTGGCACCTGAAGCTGATGCACGAGTATTCCAATGTTGGTTGCGTGTTCTCTGATGAAGATTTCTAGCATCGATTCCGCATGCCGCGACACTTGACGGTAAATACTATTGAAAAGTTTTGTCGAGTATGCTCTGAATTTAATTATCAATTTGATACATTGAATATTAGTGGTCATAGTTCGGAATAAAAGGTTACCTCGGCCCTAAAGATCCAAGGTTACGGTCGTCCGGCGGATGCTAACGATGAGTATATTCGTATGAGAAAAACAACTAAATACAAGTATCTTTTATTTTTTTTGCGAAGTAATGATTAATCATTTTGGTCGAACGTATTTACGAAAACCAACAAATGCAGATGTTCTTCAAATATTAAAACAAAACCAGGATATGGCTTTCCAGGAATGCTAGGGAGTTTTGACTGCATGCATTGGGCGTGGCAGGGATGTCCTTTGTAATGGCGAGGTCAATATAAGGGTCATTACCCAAAACCAATTGTTATTTTGGAAGTTGCCGCTTCTTATGATTGCTGGATATGACATGCTTTCTTTGGCCTGCCGGGTTCACAAAATGACATAAATGTTCTGCACAAGTCGCCTATGTTTGAAGACCTGAAGCATGGAATTTTCCCGGATGTAAGGTTCCATTTCAATGGGCACCAATATACTCAAGCCCCCCCCCCCCCAGGCGAAAATGGTTGCGCAATTAGGATTTTCAACACGAAACAAATGGCTTTGAGAAAGGATGTAGAACGTGCTTTTCGAATTCTTAAGCGGAAGTTCATATAGTTTGTGGACCCTACCGTGGTTTAAGTGCTCGTGAAATGCATAAGACTATGCCTATGTGCATCATTCTGCATAACATGGTCATCCAAAAAAACCAACGTGATAAGAATTGGACGAAACACCCTGATGAAGATTTGAGGCCTAAGGTTATACCAATGCATGGGGTACCTGCAAGGGACTATAATCCAATGGAGAATCACATTCAAGATGCAAATTTATACGACAGGTTAAGACAAGATCTGACTGCGAATCTTTAGGCCGAGTTTGGAAGAGCGGGCGATTGTATGTACTATTTTCAAGTAGTAGTTTATTTACAAGTTCATTTATTGTTTTAAATTTTTATGTTATGTACTAGTTTTTACTTTCAAGTAATTTATTACAAATTTTAATTTTCTGAGTAATATTTACTTCAATGACGTGGATGGAGTGTAACTGCTCTCTTTTTTAACCGTTGGCAGTATGGATGACGTGGAGTGCAACGACTATTTTTGTAACCGTTGGAAAAAATATAGACGTTTCCCTCTCAACTCATCTCCTCGCTTATATATATCTCTACACCTCCCAAAGATAAATCACACCTCTCTCTCTCACTCTTAATCTCATTTCCTCTAATCCCATTCTGATTTCCTGATATATGGCTCAAGCTAAGTTCACTCAGGAAGAAGATTTATCACTTTGCAGAAACTGCGTAGTGTGCTATCCTGCCAGAGGTGCAGAACGACGACAACATTGTATTCCTATCTTTAGTTATTGGGCAAGAATTCATGATAACTTTTGGCGCTGACACCGGTAACCATTATAACCGTAATAAAGCTCAATTGTTTGTAATATTTCAAAAAATAAAGTGACCAGTAGTAGAATTTATAGTTTTAGTTCAGATTGTCAATAAATATTGACTTAGGGGGAAACCGGTAATGAGATTGGTGCGAGAGCTTTCAGTGAATGGCGAAGATGAAAAGGAAATAATTTCAAATACGAAGCTTGTTTCCACATCCTTAAGGAGCTCCTCATTACCCGTTTGAATTATTGATTTGTATGCACTGTTAAGTTGTTTGCATTGTTTCCACTTCCTTTATGTAATGCGTATTTCAAGTAATGGAAAAAAGATAACTTTATCTTACTAAATAGTTATTTTATTTCAAATAATAACTAATTATTACATCTTCATAATAACGATTAAAATAAATACATCTTAATTAAACTAACTGACTAACTATTATATTAATCAAGGACTTGAATCTCGGGATCATATTCATCATCGTCTTCATCATATTCTTCATCCTCAACTGGGATCTTAGGTTGATTTTGTTCTTTTAATTCCTTCCTTTTTAACTTGTTACATTCCAGCTGCCATAAATTTTTTTGATCCTCATTCATTAATGAGGTGTCCATAGAAAGAATCTTATTCTTGTCATAATGACTAATAAATTGCTCTTGAGAAAGATGGATTTTTTTCAACTCCCTATTTGTGACCTTCCGGTCAACGGATTTTTGTTTCTCAGCTGTCCGTTAGTGAGTTATAAACTCGATCATGTTACAATTTTCAGACCCTCCTCCTTCTTGGGATAATTTTCTAGCTTGTTTTATTGCTTTCTCTTCCTAAACTTTTTTGTTTCTCGGTATTAGCTGCATTGAGAACAAAATCCGGGAGTGGTAGTGGGCCACTCGGTGAAGACAATGGTGAACCGGGACTTGAAGTTGGTGTAGAGAAACGACCAACGTCGTATGGTGACCTTATAGGAACTTGCTGCATATTTGCTAATAGAGCATAGTTAAATTTAGGAAACAAATTTACTATATTATAACACCCATCTAGTTCAAATAGTCCACCGTTTTTTAGGTGCCATTCCCCCTGACACTTTTTTTCCATATTTGATGGTGATTTCACCACTCGGTGGTGTATTATGAGCACATTGTTGGACATGAGCAACAAAGAGGTTCAATTTCTTACTCATTTTAGTGAAGCGAGTACACAAAGAGTCTGGATCACGTGAATTGACGTTCATGGTTTCCTCTTTAAACCCCAAAAATATGTTTGCTCACGAGGTGGTGCCTGCTTGAGAACAACCATTGATGTTATCTTGTATGCAACGAACATAATTTCTGCAAATGCTTTCATCTTCGGCAATTAAAAAAATTGTACAACAAACTTTTTAGCAAGAACATCTATTTTGTATAAGAAAATTGAGAGAGTTTTATTTTAGATTAAAATGAGAAGAGTTTTGGTTTATATTAACTTAAATGTATGTGACTGATTAAGGTGTAGAGAAGGTGTGAGTTGAATTGAGTATTTATAGGAGTTCCAGCCAAGACCGTTAGATGAGGTAAACGATAAGCGACATAGTCCTAGCCGAGCGACAAAAACTAGACCGCCAACGACAAAGACTATGTCACAGTGACTTACTCTTTGTCGAGCGATTAAGTCTTTATCGCTCGGCTAGGATTATGCCGCGCATTGCATCTCCTCAAATCAGAGCATTTGAGAGGTCATTTTGATCAATTATTACCTCCATAGTGGTTATTTTTTATCAAATTTCAACATTTGCTACCTTCATAGGACTTCCCTTGATACCCACTTTGGACACGAGTGAACAATAATAGTTGCTCTTTTACCAAGTTTTTCTAAAAGTCTACTGGTAGTTTGGATCGGAACACCACGAGAGCCTACATACCTATCGAAGTCTAATGATAAGAATTCCCAAAATATGCTAAAAGAAAAAAAAAGTTTAGTTGGGAGTTAGGTGATAAAATTGAAGAACACGTTAACAGAAGCGAAAGAACTCTATGTACTGTAGACTGTGGAGTTAGATAAAAAGAAACCCGTGGCATTTACTATTGGAACTACTTTAATGAAAAACAGGACAAAACAAGTAACTCCAAGAACGTTTCATGTCGTTCCCACTATTGAGCTGCAACTCCAAAGAAGCAAAAGAATCACTCACTATCGACCATTCTCCAATAAGTCACTTTCTTCTACATTGCTCTTCTCCAAATCCGCACAGGCACAAGTAGGCCGGTGGTTATAGCTGCCTTCTGTCTCACTATAATTAGAGGGGTAGGTTTGGGACCATTACCAAAAGAGGAAAGTCCGGCGTTTGCCGTTTTGGTCCATACCATTTAAAATATTTCTGGAAGCATACATAGTGGAACAAAAACTGGCATGATTCCATGAACAACCATTAGTGAAGGTCATCACCATATCTGAAGCGGCACAAATTGTCGCTACTATGGCATATACCACTGCGGCTTCAAAGGAGGAGCTGCATAAGAAGTAATGGGATAGTTGCATTGAGTTATGTTCACTATTTACAAGGTTGTTGTAGGGATTACTAAATATTATGGGGATTACCAAATTCCACATAATTGAAACGAGGATATAATTGAAACGAGGAGTAGTTAGTTTTTGCTTGATATTTGTAATTTTATCGTGGAGTTTGATAATCTTCAGTAATAATTTTTTTTACTGTTTCTTTACTTTTTTTCGAGACAAAAGTTACGGTGTGAGAAAAAAAACAATTATCATCCCGTCTTCATATTATAATAGTTATTTTCAAATTTTGGAGTTAGGAGTTGGTATAAATCTGGCTTTTAGCTTGATTGTCATCTCTAATGGCAATCTTAACAGCCAAATTCACAGAAGCAGGACAAAAGCTGTTAAAAAAAATAATAGGAGAACAAAAATTAGCATTAGTGGTTGGTATTTTACAATCAAAATTCTGTCTGCATAATTATTATCAAGCGGTACGACGCTAACCAAATCAAATTGGTTATAGGAAAGCTTTTCTGTTGAGTAAAAATAAATCAGTTAGGTGGTTTACAATAATTATTATCAATAAATGATTGAATTTTGTTTAGACTTTTAATATTTTAAAGTTATTTCCCTAGGCTAGATAAGTTTTGGTACACATCTTGTAGTTGAGTTCGTAGAATCATAAAATGAATTTATTACAGCACACATAAAGATATTAAAAAAATATTTATAGAGCCAGAGATATAAAACAGAGAAGACGGTAGCGTAAAAAACCGTTACCAGCTGTCTCTCACACACTAGAGATGACACTGAACTAGTATGATAAAGACACGTGTACTCTGTTAAATAAACTAAACTAATGGGTGAAAGATGTAAGAAGAATGTAAGAAGTAAAAGAAAGTATCCCGAAGAATAACGGCTATAACTCCAATTAGCTTGCAGTAGGGATTGGAGTCGTCGGCCGGAATGATTGATGAGTCTAGTTGGTTATGTAAATGTCTAATTAAAATTACAAACATGAGTTGTAAACTTATGAAACAAAATCCAACTTTAATGAATGTGAATTACGAAAAATCTCTACAGCTTTTCAAAAATGATGTAAAATACGTCATCTATTCGTTGGCGACTTGTTTTCAATTTTTATTTTATTTTTATTTTTTATAGTAATCCACATTTAATTTTGTGGGTCTATTTTCAGGGTGATTAAAGTGCTTACTTAGAACAACCAATATGGCATCCATATCTCACTCTATTAAGATAATAACTAGTATTCTCTTCGTTTCTGGAAAAGAGTTATTATCACTTTTTCAATTTGGTTTATTTTTAGGTTAAAGAACTCCAATTAGCGAAATGGAGGTACTCCTGGTTGCAATCCCCTATTGAGGATGATATTGTAGCTTAAAGAGTTTCTTTGATCAATGTATTCCTTTTTTAGTAAAAAAAAAAGAAAGAAACACAAGCACAATTATAGTAAAATGAGGGGAAAATGTGGAACTGACCTATCCTCTTCCATAATTCTATAGAGAGAAAAAAAAATAGACGCATTATTAAAAAATCTCCTCTCACTCCTTTTTAAAGACTTATTTTTGCATGGTCAGATTTAGATGTGCTCCGTCGAGCTCGGATCTGCTCCAAGGAGCGGATCTGAGCTTCCCTATTTGTTCATCTTTATTTTGTGTTTTTTTCTTTTCTAGGGATAGTTTTAGTATTTTGCATGTCGTTTTCCGGCTTCTCCATGTCGATTTCCGACGCTTATCTCCTTGCACCTTTTTGGTGTTCTTTTCTAACTTTTGGGATGATTTATCAAGTTGGGTTGAGTTGATTGATATATTTTTCCGGCGGACTCTAGAAGCTCAAGAAGAAATAGATCTAGGGTTTGGGAATTTATTATCAATCACTAAAAAAATGGCAAATCACTTCCTCTTCATGGAAGCATATCTTCTTAAGGAAGAATCTTTATCAAAATGGTTGGAGAGTACTCCTAACACCATTTCTTCTCCAATTCCTTCGAATACCCAAAGTAGATGCTTCGACGATTCTCTGATCTTTCTCTTCTCGATTTATTTGTTTGGTATTATTTGTTGTATTTTGTTCACTGTTGCTAGGGCTTGGCCCCTCGTAATCTTCTTTTAGTTATGAATGAGACTTGACATTTTTTTAGCAAAAAAAAAAAAAAAAGAGAAAAAAATCGTGAGAATTACTCAATATCCATCTCATAATAGGTCAGAATACTGAGTATCCGACCCTTCTTCATCTAAGTAGCGGCAAGTTCAACTTAGCCAATGATAGGTACATGATTGATCAAACCATCGATATCAACACTGTCAAATAGCTACAAGATTAATTCATCCAATGATAGGTATATAATTTGGTCGATAAACAGTATCTTCCTAGTAGTATTTAGCCGAATAATTAATATCCAACTAAATATAGTTAAGTCCAATAGTACTTGATTTTCACCTTCAAAAAATTCCCAACATACTATTTGCTCTTATAATAGACAGGGACTGATATATCAAGGGGAAAATTCATGTTATAACTTATCCTTGTCTTTTTTTTTTTTTTGAAAAAACGACGAAACTTCATTAATTAAACAGAGGGCTACAAAGATCTACATTTAGTTGGGAGAGAAAAGGAGAAGGATCAGTCCATCTTTTTTCCATCCCCTCTAAACGAGCAGAATTTGCTAAATTGTTAGCTATCTTGTTCTCCTCTCTACCGATAAAAGTTAAGTTACAAAAGCGAATACAATTTAAAAGTTTTTTGCAATCTACTATTAAGGTATGACAGGCCCAAGGACTCGAAGTCGTGGTACCGTTGACGTCATCAATGATCGTCTTAGCATCCCCCCGAAGCAAAATGTGACTCCAGCCTTTCTCTTGTGCCCACCTGATGGTTTCTCTTAGAGCCATAGCTTCCGCTTGATGACTAGAACCTACTCTAGCCACACCCGAAAAACCTGCAATGAAAGATCCCTTTGGAGTTCGCGCTACGGCTCCATATCCTGCTCCATAGTCAGTTACAGAATAAGACCCATCAAAATTTATAATAACATATTCAACTGCAGAAGAAGTCCAATCTGACACAGAACTAGCTTCACTGATAATGGCCTTTTGGATATAGTGCCATTGTTTCGTTTGGTTTTGAGGGAGGGGGATTGATGTGATGTTGGTTGGATTCTGATGGTAACTTGGAGAGATTTGGCGATTGCCATTACCTGACAGGAGGTGACTGATTGTGCCGTGTGGCTGGGGATTAGGTTGGATTTGGATGACGTTCTGATTGGACTGAAGAGTTGGAGGGGTGGAGTAGTATTGTTGGTATTGATGATTTGGGTATTGGGTGGGACCGCGGTCTTGGCTATGATATGAAGGACGGTGGTGGGGTTGGGTTTTGCCGACTCAAAAATAATGTCACACCTGTGCTTCCAGATCCGCCAAAGTATATGGGAAATATAAGCAATCGAAATTTTATCTTTGAAAGAAATCATGATGTTATGTTTATTCCAAGATTTTATCCAATCTATGATCCAGTTGGACACCATATTGGTATACAAACTGGGCCAGAGAGTTAGCCAGATTTTTTTTGCTAAGTGACAATGCATAAACAGATGTGTGCTAGTTTCCACATTGTTGTTACAAAATGGGCAAAATTGGTCCTTAAGATCCAAATGTTTGAAAATTTTATTTCTAACTTTCAGAGTTTGCTTAACTATTTTCCACAAAAAAATGTTTATTCTGTATGGTGTTTTGATCCGCCACATTTTCCCCCAAAACCCCGGGTCAACATGACTAGAACTGGCAAGTGGGATATTTATTTGGACTAATTTTTTGTAGGTAGAGGCTACAGAAAAAGTACCATTGGTGGTAAGATTCTAACCCATTTCATCTCGGCCTCCCTTGAGGATAGGAATGGTCGATATCTCATCAATTTGGGCTCTAGTGAACAGATTCCTAATGATGTAGAGATTCCAATCATTTGTATCCTGGTCGATGATTTCACTAACCCAGACGAGACCAGAGTTTCTTTGGTTTTCAGTAACTTCCTCGAGTTTCATGCTTTTAAGCCAGTTGAAATCCCATATCTTGACTTGGGAGCCATCTCCTATTGACCAGAAATGGTGGTCCCAGATTATACTTATTCCTTTGAGAATGCCTCTCCAGATCCAGGTGTCCCTGGCATTTTTTTGAACAATCAGAGGGCTGGAGGTGGGAAAGTATCGATATTTTAGAGCCCTAGCCCAGAGCTCGGTCTCATTGTGAATAAGTCTCCAGGCGAGTTTAGTGAGCATAGCTTCATTAAACCATTTTATATTTTTGAAGCCCAGACCTCCCATACTCTTTGGCTGGCAAAGGGATTCCCAAGCATCCGTGGAGTGGCCTCTAGTTTTGGCTTTCCTAGTGTTCCAGAAATTCCTTTGGATTTTATCCATAGAATTTATCGTTTTCTTAGGCATTTCGAGACATCTCATCTGGTAATTTGGAAGAGTATTTATGACCGATTGGATCATGGTAGCTCTTCCAGCTTGGGATAGCATTTTGGATTGCCAACCTTGGAGTTTGGTCTCCATACTATTCAGGATGGATTGAAAAGTAAGGGTTCTAGCTTTTTTCCTGAAAAGAAGGAAACCTAGGTATCTCTCCTCTTCTTTCATTCTAGGCATGTCAAGCCAGGTATCTAATGTTTCTTGAAACCCCTCTTCGATATTCTTACTGCAAAATATCCCCAATTTGTTAAAATTGATGCACTGACCGCTAGATTGGCTGAATTCCTCTAAAATGGATAAGTGGTTGTTTACTTCCATTTGTTTGGCCTCAATGAAGATGAGGCAATCATCGGCAAAGAGAGGTGAGATATCGGAGGGCCCGATTTCGAAATCTTGGTACCACTCAGGAAGCTCATGTCATTGGCACTGTCTATCATTTTGGACAAAACCTCCATACAGATTATGAACATATATGGAGAAAGGGGATCCCCTTGTCTGATTCCTCTGGAGGGATTGAAGAACTTGCAGGGCTCTCCATTAAGGATAACGGAGTAAGTGGCGGTAGAGATACATTGATTAACGAGGTTGCACCATCTATCGGAGAATCCCATTTTTCCCAAGATCGCTAGAATAAAGGACCATTCTATCCTGTCGAAAGCCTTATCCTTGTCTTTTACCCAACATATTTTGGTTATATAAAGTTTGTGAAAATATGTGTCCAACCCACACATAGTTATAATTAGCTATTGTAATTTCTAGTCCAAATAATTTTTAGCCCATCCCATGAGAGTATATATTAACACAAATATCTTGTTTAAATCATGAAAATTTTCTTTTATCACCACATTTATTTTCTCATTTTTCTTCCATCACCACGTTTATTTTCTCCAATCTGGTTTTACTATACATTTTATACATTTTTAATTTTTTTTATATTATTTGTGTATCCTTTTAGTATATTATATAATCATATCTCAATTATCCACTAATTATATGATTCGATTAAAAAAATATAAAATGGGCCATGTGCTCAGAAAAATATAATTTCTGGTTCAATTGGACGACTAAAGTTTCGACACTGGTGAAATGAATGAAAACCATTTAAACCTGAAACTGATAGAAATACCCTCTAAACATATTTTCTCATTGTATTACACTACCTATAAATTATCCCTGAGCATATCTTTTCTTTCTCTCCACCATAGTCATCGTCTCTCTTTCTCAACCACGAACGTTAACTACTACAATCATCTTTCTCCATCGTAGTTGAAATTGGTTTCTCCACCGTATGCTCACCATCAACGACATCAACAATACTATCATCTTTGTCCATAGTCTGCACCATCAACAGTAATATTGCAAACACCAACTCCACCATGAAAGATTTCTAGCCTAATTAGGGTTTGAATCAATCAATTTCACAAAATGTCTCCTAAAGTTTCCAAACCCTAAATTTGTTTTGATTTTATTTTCAGAATGGCATGCTTGACTTGTTGAATTGGGTGATTTTATTTTCATTTAACTAGATGTAACTGAGTTATTTTTTTATTCTTTTAGTACAAATTGGTGTGAGTTATGTGTTTGCAGTACCTAGTGATTTTAATCTAACATAACTTGTTGAACTTGGGTTGAAATTAGTTGGTTGTTGAACTTAGTGGTTATGCTGTTGAAACCGGTTTTATATGTATTTTTATGGTCCTAATTCTAATGATTATGGGACGAATAGTATCTTACATCATAATATTAGACGAAAGTGGTCTCATCCCATGGTTTAGATTAGTCCAGGATCCAACTAATTATCATCACGTTATTTGTTTTTGTTCTAGGTCCATTAAAGAGACTTTTGAGAAACGCCCTGACTGTTTTTAAGCAATATTTTAAAGCTCTAGCAATTGTGTATGTACTTTTTCAAATTTTCGCAATAATGCGTGCTTGAAATTGGCTTCATCTAGATTTAAGATAGGATGTTACTGGTTTAGTCTTTTCGTAGCTTCGAAAATAGGGTTTGAGACAATTGTTCTAGCTTTAAAATATGATGTAACTGGTTTTATCATACTCTAGAATTTGATTTAAACTGTTGTAGGAAGCAATAACAAGAATAATGCTGAAGTAAGAACCAAGAATAGGAATGATGTGAATGTTGGTGGTGAAATTATACCATCTTCATTCTTGTTGTTTTGGTTACATTCATTGTGTAGGACACAATGGCTCCCTCAGCTAAAGGTACTACTTTTTTTTTTCTTTATGTTTTAATTATTTTTGATTATTTGTGTTGAGTTGATATTGGTAAACAAGTGTTAGTATAAATTAGGATGAAACCAGTTTCATCCAGGTTTAATCTGTAGTTTCAGCAAGTTTAAACTAGGATGAAATTAGTTTCATCCAGGTTTAATATATGATATAAATTTATTTTTGTTAGGATGTAACTGGTTTCATCCAGGTTTAATTGTCAAGTGCATAGTTTCATCTAGGTTTATACTAGGATAAAACTGGTTTCATCAAGGTTTAATATGTGATAAACAATCATTATAAATGAACTACTATCAAAAATTTGTGTAGGAAGTAAAAGCGGGAAGAATTAAGAACAAAAAGTAGGCGTGATATGAAGGAATTTGGTGAATTTGGAACGAAGCATATGCATGATTTGTAAGTGGTTGGATAAAGGAAGAAAATGAGAAAAATGAGTTGATATGGCAGGTTTATATGAAATCCTCAATGACGAAACAATGAAGTTGCAGAAAGAAAAATTACAATGAAGACTATATTCTTTTATTAGGTAGTTTAATACTATACCGCTACGAAAGTTATTGATGTAGTTTGCCTAAGTTTCTTGTTTGTAAAATTTTACGTTCGCAAACATTTATAAAATCTAAATTGTAAATTTTGATTCATCTATGTATATCTTAATTGCAGGTCAATTGATATGAAAACTTAACTTAAAATTTTAGTTAGAATATTATTTGCAGCTGAATTCATATGATCTTTGTCAAGACATGCAAATATGAAAACATGTTTTTTTTCGTCAGAATACGTAGATGAATCTGGTTTCATCCTGAAAAAAAATATTTTTTTTGTTAGAATATATGGTTTTATCTAGACGAAAATATTTTTTCTCAGAATATATGCAAGAAGAAAACATGTTTTTGTCAAAATATATGCAGGATGAAACTGGTTTCATCCAGACGAACTCATGTTTTTGTCAGAATATGCAGGATGAAACTGGTTTCATCCATGTTTACTAGAATAAAAATAGTAATTAAACATTTTCGAATAATAGAAATGATGAAATCTTGAAGTAACATTCATCTAATTCGACTTCCATTTACAAGGTAATGATCAATTTGTATCTTTACAATTAAAACTTAAATGAAGATGATTACATAGTAACAATCAGTACATTTAAAAGTTAGCATTTGTCTTCCCGAAGACATGCTCTGCAGCGTGGTACCATTTGCATCGTCCATATTGATCTCCATGCTATCCTTTTGATAGAATCCAGTACCCCTTTGGGCATGTGCAATAAAATCATCAAATCCAATTGATATGTTGCTTCCGCTTAAGCTTCATACACTAACCCCTATAACCCACAACCTGTCAGTCCAATTGATATGCTGCTTCCGCTTAAGCTTCATACACTAACCCCTGCAACCCACAACCTTTCAGTTCAAAATCACAAAATTGAACGAAAATATTTCTCATTCTAAAGCAGCTATAATCACTTAAGAAACTAGTTGAAAATATTAGATGCCATGATATTTTCTCCACAAGTATTCATCTAAAGTCCAACCATCAATTTCGATACACTTACACAACTATGTTTTTAGTTTCATCCCCTATATGTTCTAGCACAAACCACCACCTTCACCATACGCCACTGACCACCAGTACAATCCACCACCTCCATCACCTTCACCACCCCACTGACCACCAGCATCTTCCACCCACACCCACCACTGCAAAAACCACAATCCACACCACTCAAACCACCCACTACACCCACCAAAAGAAAAGTCTTGTCTCTTATTATACAGTTGAAAAAAAATATACAAGAGCAAAAGCAATACTGGATGAATCTTGATACATCTATGCTTTAAAATTTAAAAAATAAAATCAATTCACAAACAACATATATGAACAATTAAAAAATCAGATTATTACTAAAATTAAGTTTGATTCGAAAATAAATTAGACTAAAATCAAGCAAAATGTTAAAGGTTTAATCTTAATTTGGTATTGAACTCAAATAACCCTAAAAAATCATGAACAGAAAAACCCAAAATTAACAAAATCCACCACATCAATTACTAATGAAACTTCAAATTACAATGAATCATAGAATTAATCGTATTACAATCTGTATGAAACTTACAATCAAACAAAATCAAAATTGAAATAAAATCAGTTCTGATTGGATCGAACAAAATTAGAAATCAAACTGTGTATCAAAATAAGTTCAAAACACTATAAAAAAAATTCATATTTGAGTAAAGATTAGATAAGAGTTTGATAGTAAATAGAACGTCGATTGAATCAAAAAATTGGAGCTCGTTTTCGTTTTCTTCGTGTCAGTATCTCAAAATAAAAAATGGACCATGTTGTCTCTTTCCCTTTCTTTTGATAGTGAAACCGAATACAATTGTGTTTAGGGGCATACTGGTCAATTATAATTAAACTTTTCTAATATTTTTGGACAGAAATCATTCCATTTGATTCAAAAATGAAAACTTGTTCTTTGATAAATCAATTGTGAAACGCTTTTGTAGAATATCCAATCCAAATTTAAATATTAGAAAAATATTTTTTAAGTCTATGGATATTGAAATAGTATTTTAATTTGTTTATTTTTTAGACTCATAAAAATAAATATATAAGTAATTAGATCAATTAATTGAAAAAAATTATCACGGCTTTTAACCGCGTTATTGACCTATAATATTACGGTTCTTTCTGAGTCTGTTCTCAGAGAAAAAGAAAAGAAAAAAAGAAATGGGCATACAACCAACTCTACACCAGTGCCTCCCACATGGACTCTTATGTTCAACTATTCCTAGACCAATTCGCCTATCACCATGTAACTAAAGTAAATTTACCTAAAACTTTTAAAAATTACAAAGGAAAAAAAAGGAATAAGGTGAAAAAAAGTGAGATTGCTTGCCCTTTAAGGGAAGGAAAGTGAGAGATTAGATCACGCGGGCGGGTTGTTAAAGTTATCACATGATCCACGAATCTCACAGCTTTTCAACGGTAACGACAACTCTCTTCATTTCCTTTGATTGGCTTTTTTGTCTTTTTCTCTCATTCTCAATAATACCCCAACTTTCTTTTTATTTCTAGTACATTTTTATCCCCTTACTTAAGCTTACAACTTATGGTCAAAGTCAAGCTAGCTAATTTCCAAAGAATATACCTACAGTAACCCTGAATATCTGTACGTCTATTAGGGATCATGTTCTTTTTTACATAAACTAAGCGGCCATTTGATAAATAGAGTTGTTTAGTAGTGAGCTAACTTTCTCCTTAAGGGAATCAAATCATTATTAATGATGTTTATGGTCCCTAGCTTTGCCACTTGAGGAAACTTAATCATCATCAAAATCCAAGTCCCGCCAAGTTGCAATTCTTTTAGTTTTTCGATCGTAATTATTTTATATTAGTGGTCCAAAATTAAAGGAATCGGATCATATCTAGGGCAGCATTTATTTTCACTCTTATTTGGGCAAATCTTAGGGAAACTTACTTTAAATTTTTCTTTCATGCTATCAAGGTTTGTTTTTGTGATTATCAAAAATTTGGACTTTGAGATCACAACCAAAAATATATAAATTCCAATAAAGTATATTTTCTTATCCTAAATGGTTTCACCATAACATTTTGAAAGTGAAAAAACAATCAAAGTAAAATGAAATGATACAAGACTTTATGTGATTCAATCAATAAAACTATTTACATCCAAAAGTAAAATAATTGGATCCATTGATATGATCATATTAATATCTATACAAAAGAAAAGAAAAAAGAAATAATTTATACCAATGAGATGAGTTCATGTAAATCATAATCATGTTAATCATGAATCAAATGAACTAAAACAATTACATAAATTTCATACCTAAGCTCTTTGCTATTACTTCAATGTCTACAGTCTCATTTTCCTTTAGATTTTCCAACCCCCTTTCCCTGTTAATGAGCTTGGTATTTATAGCTAAATTGATGGAGCCCAACAATCTACCTTTCCACATATTTATTCTTATCCATTCTTGGTGCAATGTGTAGTTCCGCAAAGCCTATTTGCAATTCCCGCACGGTTCCTTCCGCAAGTCTTAGCCTGCGTAGCCTATTTCCCATAGTTTCTTACGGATTATCCTGCACTTCTTCTGCGGTCTTGTAGTTAAGTTATTATTTTGGATTGGAATGACTGTTGCGATTTTATTTGAATCACGGAGTGTTCGACACATAGTTATTTAAAGTGATTCGTCATGCTTTAATTCTTTGCGTTCCGCTGCTTGGAGAATCGATACGTGTCAGTCATGCATCGGTACTCATTATTACTCTTTATTGTGTCAAGCTTTCCCGCAACCTGTTGTCAGTCGAGCAATTAAAGTTGTCTGTCTTGCAATGCATTTTACTTTCCCGCTACATACGTGTAGGTCAGGCAGCAAGGCTATCTGTTTTGTGCAGTGTTCCTTACTTTCCCGCAACCCACGTGTCGGTCATGCATTAATGCTGTCAGGATCACTTTAAAGATTTTGTAGCTGTCAATTCAACATTTTCAAAAGACTTTGTTCAAGTGTTTCTCGTCTCATCATAGCTCGTTACTTCTCCAATAGTTTTTAAACACGTGTGCCTCAGATTTTATTCTCTCACAATTTCCCCCTTTTTTTTTCGAATTTTGACAGTTGTTAACAAATTTTGAAAAAAGGAAAAATAGTGATTCCCTTTCTATTTCCCACGCCTGCAATAACTCCTTTTCGCACGTTACACTTTTTCCTATTTTTTCGCTAGCATTAACTCACTTTTGCACGTTTTCTTCAGTTGGCGCTTTTCGAGGAAATCAAATCTCTGAACTTTATTTCTTTTCAGTTTTCGACGGTTCGTCAGTTTCAGCTTTCTCCTATTTAATACCAATTATTTTCTTCATTCCATTCTTTACACCTTTTGTCTTCTCCTTCTTAAAGTTGCAGCACTTTTCATTCCTTCAAGCTTTTCAAAGATTCTTCAATATCTTTTCATTCTTCTCAACTTCTGCAATTCGAAATTCCCTCACCGGGATCCAGTTTTTCCTATTATCAAAGTATTCCTCTTAGACTCTTTTACTCCTCTGTAAGTAATTCTTTTGCCTTTATTCTTTTTCGTGTTTGCTTGATTATTATTCACTGTCATGTAGATTCTTTTGAGTTTAATAGTGAAGATGATGTTGATGCCCCTACCTATTTATCACTTATTGGAACGAACAATGATTGTGAAGTGGTTGAATTTTCTTTTGATGATTGGTTATTATGACATGATCCCTGATTTCGCCTGATTATAGAATAATTGTTATCTTATTGTTCTTTTGTTTTGCAACCTTTTATTCTGCTCTTTCCTTTTGATCTTTAATAATCTTATTTTTCCTTCTTCCCTGTGTAGATGAAAATCTATCATGGCTGGAATAGGTAAAGCTCGAGTTTCTGATGATGCTTCTCGTCAAAATGATCAACCTTTACACAGGATGCCATCCCGTTATATTGTATCGAGGAGTCATCCTTCGGAACCTGCAAGGCCCACAGGTGTTCATGGAATGAATAATCATGTTCCTAAAAACAAGCGGGCTCATAAAAGTTGTAGCTTCAGGTCTATGGATCTCGAAGAGTTTAAAAGGATCCATGTTCTCGAAGGATTTAAAGTCTCCTTTTTCGATTGCGCTTCCGATAAAATTTCCCTGGAAATGATAGAGGGTTTTAAATATACCAATGACAGATTATTAATTCCCGCAGGAGCTACAGATGCGGGTTTACAACTTCCCTTGTACCAAAAAGAGAATCCTTATCAATTTGAAGTCCTTGCGAGCCGTGATCAATCTCACCAAGGCTTAGTGCAATCTGTCGCGCAATACAATGAAAATTGGTGGAGAATACTTGATGAATGCAGCTTACGTAGCCAAGGAAGGACCAGGTTTACATGCTACGTTCCGGACATTAGGTTAAGCAAATATTATACAGTAGAAAATTTCCATGCCACGTATGCGGACAATGTTTCCGCCAAGAATTACAAGAATTGGAGTGTTGTCCCAAACCGCAGAGGTGGAAAGGGGTTCCGTTTACTATCGGAGATCGACAACGTGAAACTGAAGTATGTTCAGGGAACAACGCTCCCTCTTAAGGAAAGAATTCGGGAAGATCACGACTATAAATGGTATCGCACCCCTCTCCTTATTGAAGGTCCCTGGGTCTTCGGGTCTGCTTCCAACAGCGTAGTGTACGACCTTCTCACTCGTTTCAACGGTTATTTCCCTTGGCGATTAAATTTTTCTGATTTCAAGTTCGCTCTTTTCAGCGAGGTACGTAGAGTTTTTTCTCTTTCTTTTCGTATTTCACATATTGCTTGAGTATAGTTTAGGTTTGACGGTAAATTTTTTTTTTTCTTTTTTCTTTTTATAGTCACAAGTTGAGTCGGAGACTGAGCCACTGGATGATGAAGGCACTCAGGATGATACGGGGTTAAAACGCAAGGCCGCACTTCTTCCAGAAAATGTATTATTTTATTCATTGACTTCTTATATATTGCTTTAGAATTTCCTCTGATGAAGCATTGCGGCATATTTATAGGGTCGAAAGAAAGTGAAATGCGCGCCCCGTGCTTCTACAGATAGGGAAGAGGGTGAGATTCATGATTCTCCTCTCCATCATCCACGCTCAAGGGGTGAAGGAAGTTCTGCTGCAAAAAGGCAAGAAGGGGGTTAGCATATTCCCGTTCTACTAACGAACTTCGAATTTGCGGGACAAAATGATGCCGTGGAAGAAACCTCTTATGTTGCGAAGGATTCCTCGGATCAAGTTACTGTCCCTGACTCTTCTTTTTATCTTCAATTTTCTCCTCTACCTGGGGATGAGCCGCTTGAAACTGCTTCTAATGAAGATGAGACAACTGATGAAGAAGATCGCAACCCTCCGACATATGTTGCAGAAGCAGTAGTGGCCCGTAAGCACGTGTTATGGAAACAGAAGTGGCCGCACAATCACATATTGTGGAAACAGAAGTGGCCCCGCAATCACATGTTGCGGAAACAGAAGATCCGGCAAGCACTACAGCGAATAATGTGCCTCAAGCATTATGAAAAAAGTTGTTCCTGTTAGGCCTGCTGGTGCGAGCGGAGTTGATGCTGATGAAACTCAACAGAACCCAGAGTTTCCTCAATCGAGCAGAAGAAAGAAAGTCGCAGAGGCTTCTATTCTCTTAAATAAAGAAGAGGAAGCTTTCAGATGGTTCATGTCAAAGAGTCTTCTCTCAGTTTCATTCAATTCTCTCCCGGTCAAATCCGATAGCTCTTCGGTTTCTCGATTGCGCAAATCTATGGAAGCTTCTCCATATGATGTGGTTAGAGATGCTTGGTTAAAAGATCAAGGAGAAGATGTTGATCCTTCGTTTCGCATTATCGAGCCCTCTTCGCTTGCGGATACACTTGCACTTGCGGATGGACAAGTGTACTCCTTCCCGCAACAAACTCTTGTACAGGTATTTTAACTGTCAACTTACTTTTTAATTTCTTCTTATTCTCTATTCTAATTATAGTTTTAATTTCGTAGCATGGTGGGGGTCAAAGCGCCTTACACACTGCGTATCAATTCTACAAGGCGCGGTTCTCCATGATGGAGTCCCAATTCAGAGCTGTGGAAAATGACGCCTTGGACTTGCAGCGGGAGAATGATAAACTCCGCCAACAAGTGCTGAATCTTCAGAACCAAGGTTTTGTTCTTTCTTTTAGTTACTTTTTCCTTTATTTTATTTCTCTTGTTTTTTGAACTAGTTTATGGGATCAGCGGGGGATTCAGAACTTGTATCTAGGATGCAGCATAGGATTATGCAGTTGAGAGATCATGTTGTAAAAGTTAATAATGAGAATCTGGAGGTCAAGACAAAATTCAATGATCTTGTGGATAGTCATGATTCGGTTATTCATAAATGTAATAAATTAGAGTCACAACATCGGCTTTTATGCGTGAAAAAAGTTCGCAAGAAAGTAGAGTTTGATGTCATTTTGTTGTGGACTAAAGGTTGTGTTTCTGAAGCACGGGCAATGTCCGAAAAATTGGAAAAAGAGAACCACAAGCTTTGCATAGAGCGGCAGAATATCCTTTCGGGATTTTCCCAATCTGATTCGTATCATCATTCAAAACTTTCTTCATACATCGCTCAGCTTATTGAAGACAGAGACAACTCTACTGCAGAGGCTTATGCCAAGGTAAAAGCCCTTCCGGTTGCTCAATCTACAATTGTAAACTTATCTGATTCTGTTCTTCATCGCGAAAGCGATATTCTCCGGTTGCACAAAGAAGTGGCCAAATGCACATCTAAGTTAAACTATTTGCGGGATAATGAAACAAAGTTATCTCAGTGTCAACAGCATTTTGAACGACTCAAAGCCAATTATATCAAGCTTTCAGAAGAATGTGATTTCCTTGATATTAAGAAAGATGCAATGGGTCGTGAGCTAGTAGAGTTTGAATCCCTCGCAAGAGGTATTTTATTTGATCGCAAACTTCAAATTTAATATTATTCTCTTATTAATTAATTCGTTACTTTAATTTCAGGTTTTGGAGAAAAGTTTAAAGACGCAACAGCAAGAGCTGCTAAGGATGAGGGAGAGCTTGGTGCCGCAACTACTAGGATTGAAGAACTCAATAAACAACTTGAGTTATCTTCTGCTAAGATAAAGGAAGCACAAGCTCAGCTTGAGATTTCCTCCACAAATGCCAATAAAGCACAAGCTCAACTAGAGCTTTCTTCTTCCAGAGTTAAGAGTGTTGAAGAGACTCTAAAGCATGAGGCTATGAAGAACGAAAGCCTTGTTCGGATTTAGCTACCGAGAGAAGGAAAATAAAATTTTGAAAAATAGAATTCAAACATGTGAAACTGCAATAACTCAATTCAAGGTGGAGATTGCAAATAGAAAAGCTTATATTGAATGGTTAAGAGTCGAAGTTAAAGCTAAAATTGCAAAAGAAGTCAATAACACTCTTGATAGAGCAGAAGCTGATGGATTTACAACAGTTTATAAGCGCCGAGATGTTCCAAATAATCCTCCCTTCAAAGGCACCGCTCCTGCTCCTTAGCTTTATTTTTGTTGTTTCGTTCTTCACTTCTTTATTGCAGTTGATTTTTCATTTTTTCTTGTAATTTCGTTCCTACAAAACATATTTTGAATATATATTAATTATTAATTTATTGTATGAGTGTAACACATGTCTAACTTCACTCGGGCCAGGAGAAAGTTAGGATGCGGTCCCGAAAGTCTCCTGAAATTGAGAAAGATACAACAATTAAAATCACATTAGGCACCCCTGTTGGCGAAAGACCCAATAGTCAAATACTCATAGACATTCAATGGGCTTTCTTAGAGAGGTTGCATTTGTAGCTTTACCTAATATGAACTCGAATTGTCGTGTAATTGTATTGCTTCCTGTGAGCAATTCCCGAAGTGGAAAGTACCTGACATAAAAACCAGTACGATGTTAGACATCATTGTTTCGAAAAATCTTATAGTCATAGATACTTATTTGGATCTTTTAGGAAGATTGCATTTGATATGCCTTACCTATCGAATGCAAATATTTTTATTTATTTTTTTCACAATTGCATTATGGATCAAGGATAGTAGGGTTTGAGATATTGGGCGTTCCAAGGATGTTGCAAAATTCCTCCATCCATATTTCACAAGTGGTACGATCCTTGTCCTGCAATGCTTTGTATAGTATAAGGTCCTCCCCACGTAGGTGAAAATTTTCCCGCTGCTTTATCTCTTTGGTATTCCGGGATTTGCCGCAGAACATACTGTCCTTCCATAAAATTCTGTATCTTTACTTTTTTATTGTATTCTCTTGCCAGTTTCCTTTGATAATTCTCCATTTTTTGAAGTGTAACTTCTCTTATTTCTTCTAGATCATCCAACTTTTCCAACATTAAATCTGAATTTAAATTTTTCTCCCATGCTTCTGTTCTTGTAGTGGGTAGAATGACCTTCGTTGGAATAACTGCTTCTGTTCCGTAAGTAAGAAGTAATGGTGATTCACCAGTGGATTCCCTTTTAGTTGTACGGTATGCCCATAATGTATTATGAAGCTGCTCACACCACCGTTTATGGTGAGCATCAAGAGTTTTCTTTAGATTCATGGCAATTGTCTTATTTGTTGCTTCGGCTTGCTCATTGCTTTGCGGATAAAGCGGAGTAGACTTATTCTTTTGAATATTAAATGCTTCGAAAAGCATATCAATGACAATATTTTTTCCTTGTAATTGTTGTCCATTATCCGAGACTATGGCCACCGGAATTCCAAACCTACAGATTATATTCTCAAATATGAATTTAAAAACATCGGTATCTCTAATATTTTACGAGAGCTTTAGCCTCAACCCATTTAGTGAAATAATTTGTGGCTACAATCAAATATTTTCTCTTTTTAGTTCCTTCCACCAATGGTCCAACAATGTCTATCCCCCATTTTACAAATGGCCAAGGGCTGAGCACCGAATTAAGTTCTGTTGCGGGAGCTTTTATCTTTTTTACATAACGCTGGCATTTTTTACACCTTTTTACCATGTTTTCCGCATCTTTATGCATAAATGGCCTATAATAACCTTGCGTCTTTGCCTTTAAATCTAGTGATCGTCTTCCACTATGATTTCCCGCATCACCATAATGTATATCTTTGAGAATTCACAGCCCTTCTTTTCGTGATAAACATCGAAGTAACGGTCCCAAAATAGACTTTCGGTAAAGAATTCTATCCCGCAACTGATAATTTACAGATCTTGATTGCACCTTCCATGCTTCTTTAGAATTTACAGGTAATATCCCATTTTGCAAATATTGATAGACCGAAACTCTCCAATCTTCTTCGATTGGGTGATTTTCTATTTTTTGTGGGAAATTTGCTTTATTTTGAATAGTTGCGTCTTCAATATCTTCCCCCATTTGTTCTTGCATATTTTCAACTGCCCACAACTTGATTGATGGTTCATAAATACGCCCAATTTTTACCGCTGATGTATTTGGATTCTTTATCATTGAAGAAATAAATGCTAACGCGTCAGCGTGTCGATTCATATCTCTGGATATATGCCGAAAGATTATATTTGGAATCTGAAGCGCCAGTCTTTGAACAAGATTTTTATATTATATCAAGTATTCATCAAGCGCTTGATATTTTAATTCAACCTGTCGAATTATTAATTATGAATCACTTGTGAGTCGGACATCGCTTATCCCTAACTCAATAATAAGTCTGAGGGCGTGAACCACAACTTCATATTCCACTATGTTATTTGTATGTTCATCAAACTCGAGGCGGAATGAATGTACCATTCTATCCCCTGTAGGAGTTGTAACTAAGAATCCAATTCCAGCACCTTCTCTATTCTTGGCTCCGTCAACAAATACCTCCCATCTTTTGGGATTTACAAAATTCAAGATATCTTGTGGGTCACCATCTTCAATTCCGGGTAAACCTTGAAATTTTGTATCATAAAATAATAAGTAACCAATGTCAATAAAAATTAGGAAATGAAAAATAAAACATGTCCATTTTTAAATCCGAGCGAACCTTGAATTTCGAAGTTATCATCCAACGGAAATTCCGCAAGGAAATCATCCAAAATTTGTGATTTTTGTGCAATTTGTAATTCGAATAATATGTTGAATTGTTCGAGTTGTGCGTTCCATTTTGCTATTCTTCCGACTTTTCCTGCATTCTTTAGTACTGACTCCAATGGTGCTTTGCTTGGTACCCGCACATAATGTGTCAGAAAATATGTACGTAGTTTTTGGGTAGCAAACACCAGTGTTAAGATTAATTGTTCCATTTTCGTATAATTTCTTTCTGCAGGGTTCAAAGTCTTACTAATGTAATACACTGGCTTTTCGATCTTTTCATTGGTCCGGACTAACACCGCACTTACTGCGTCTTCGGTTGCCGCAATATATAAGTCTAGAATTTTTTCGGGCTTTGGCTTTTGCAGTGCAGGTAATGTTGCGAGGTAGACCTTGATATTTTAGAAAGCTTTCTCACATTTCTCATTCCATTCGAATTTATTTTTCTTCTTTAAATTATCAAAAAAGGGTTTGCATCTTTCCGATGATCTTGCGATAAATCTGCTAAGTGCGGCTAAACATCCATTTAGCTTTTGTACTTCTTTAACATTCCTTGGAGATGGCATGTCTACTATTGCTTGAACTTTTACGGGATCAACTTCAATTCCTTTTTGAGTAACCAAATATCCCAAAAACTTCCCTGAAGTGACCCCAAAAATGCACTTGTCAGGATTGACCTTCATTCTATATTTCCGCAAGGCTTGAAATATCTCCAAATCTTGCAAATGATTGGTTGCAAGTTTGCTTTTTTAATAACATGTCATCCACATAAACTTCCAGAGTGTGTCCTATCCATGGTTTGAAAATTGCGTCAACCAACCGTTGATATGTTGCTCCGGCGTTTCTTAATCCGAATGGCATCCTGGTGTAACAATACAAACCGCGTGGAGTAAAGAATGCAGTGTGCTCTTGATCTTCTTCAGCTAGTGCGATCTGGTTATACCCTGATTGTCCATCCATAAAGGACAAGGCTTCATGACCTTTAACAACTTCTACCAACTGATCTATGCTAGGGAGGGGATAACTGTCTTTCGGGCATACTTTGTTCAAATTGGTGAAGTCTATGCAAATTCAAACGCCTTCATTCTTTTTTGGTACAATTACCATGTTAGAGATCCAAGTTGGGTATTGCACCTCTCGGATAAATCCCGCATCCATGAGCTTTTTTAATTCATTCTCTACTGACACATGGTACTCGGGCGCAACTTTACGTATACGTTGCCGAAAAGGTGTGGCATCGGGGGGTATATGCAATCCGTGTTGTACAATATTTGGGTCGATACCTGGCATGTCCTCCATTTTCCATGCAAATATATCTACAAAATCTCGAAGTAATAAGATCAAATTTCGCTCCTTTTCCGTCTCCTTCAGCGTCCCAATCCTTATTAACTTGGGAATCTCTCTTGTTCCTATATTAACATTTTTGGTTTCCTCTATCGGGGTAAATGTGGGTTTGGGAGATCCTAAAAGTGTGGGAGCCCCTTTGGTTGCTATGCTGGATGATTCCCTTGATCTTCTTTTGATGTGTTTCCTTTTTCTTCAATATCTTCACTTGTTTCATTTATCGCTTTTTTCCCATCAGTCTGACTCATATACTGGTCTAGGGCATCTTCTTGTGCCTTCATTTTGCGTTCCTTTTTCTTGTTTTGTTGTTGTTGTTGTTGTTGTTTTTTTTGTCGTTCTTCATTCATACGAACTTCAGCTAGGATGCAAGATTTTGCTTCATTTGATCTCCTTTTATCTCCATTTCTCCTTGCGGTGTTGGAAACCGCAAGTATTGGTGATACGTTGAGGTTACTCCTTTTAACTGATGAACCCAGTGTCTACCGATGATGGCATTGTATGGAAACGGAGCTTCTACTACACTGAATTTTGTCAAAATACTTATCGGACCTGCCGCAACATCAAGCAAGATCTCCCCTTTTGGTTTTGAAGCTAATCCGTTAAACCCATAAATTGTATAGCAAGAAGGAGTTAACTGATCATCTTTTAATCCCATTTTTCGAAAGGTATCATAAAACAACACATTAAGGGAACTTCCCCCATCCATAAGAATTTTCCTTACGTTCCATCCCGACACAGGCAGTGTAAGTACCAATGGATCGTGGTGCATTTCAACCTCTTGATCAACCTCATTTGCAGAAAAAGTTAATGGGGACGCCATCCATCCTTCCCATGACTCAGTAACTCTTCCCGCAACCTTGAAGACTTCATGATTGCGGACTCTTTTATGCAATTTCATATTGATCGTTGCACCCATGGATGATTGATTTGACTCATAATATATGATCATGTTTATAGTTTGATTATTTTGAGGAATGTTTACTGCTTTTCCCTTATAAAGACTTGGTAGTGGATCAGTTGTTTGAATGAATTCTTTTAACTCCCCCGCGTCAATTAACCTTTGCACCTGCATTATTAAATTTCTGCATCGGTTTGTGGAATGGCCCCGATAACAATGGTATTCACAATACTCTTTTGGACTTTGTGTGTGTTCAGGTTGTTGTTCTTTTGTTAGTGGCCACCGAAAATCTGGTCTATTTTCTATCGCATTTAAAATTTCAGAATAAAGAATATTGAGTTTAGTAAAGGTTTGTTCCTCAAATTGTTGGATAAACTTTCTTTTTTCGTCCATCTTTGTCCGCTTTGATTCATTATTTGGATATTTTCCCGCAAACCTCTTCCCGGTTCCGGACGATGGTTCTGTTGAATTGGTTCTTTTTGCATTCCCTTGTGGTGGTGATATTATTCTCGGATGTTGCCTCTGAATGTCCTGCAATCTTGCGCATTTTTCAATTATATCTCTGAGATCTCGTTTGGTTTTTGGATTTTTATTATGGATATCTACAAAGATTTGGCTTTCCCGATTGGCGATCCCCCACTTATAATTGTTGATTATAACCTATGGAGTTACATCCCCAATTGCTTGGCAGATCGTTTGCCAACGATCTGTATAATCTCGAATGGTTTCTTCTGCTGATGAAGCAAGTGAGTACAACTTATACATTCCTGCATCTGCGAGCCGATTTTACATGTATGCTTATAAGAACTTGCGGGTTAACTGCGTATAAGAATTTACCGACCCTTCTGGTAAATTGTCATACCACGCCAAAGCTATTCCTTTCAAACTCAAAGGAAAAAACCGGCACATAACAACGTCATCTTGTTCCCAACGTGTCATGCAGCGATTGTAATATTTCAAATGAATCGTTGGGTCTTTTGTTCCGTCATAGCATTCGAAAAGGGGAACACTACATTCGTGCGGTATTGATGTATATGCCAGGTGTGGTTCCAATGGTGTCCTTTGGGATCACAACCAAAAATGTATAAAATCCAATAAAGTACATTTTCTTATCCTAAATCGCTTCACCATAACATTTTTAAAGTGAAAAAACAATCAAAGTAAAATGAAATGATACAAGACTTTATGTGATTCAATCAATAAAACTATTTACATCGAAAAGTAAAATAATTGGATCCATTGATATGATCATATTAACATCTATACAAAAAAAAAAAAAAAAAAACAATTTATACCAATGAGATGAGATGAGTTCATATAAATCATAATCATGTTAATCATGAATCAAATGAACTAAAACAATTACATAAATTTCATACCTAAGCTCTTTGCTATTACTTCAATGTCTACAATCTCATTTCCCTTTAGATTTTCCAACCCCCTTTCCCTGTTAATGAGCTTGGTATTTATAGCTAAATTGATGGAGCCCACCAATCTACCTTTCCACATATTTATTCTTATCCATTCGTGGTACAATGTGTAGTTCCGCAAAGCCTATTTGCAATTCCCGTACGGTTCCTTCCGCAAGTCTTAGCCTGCGTATTGCCTATTTCCCGTAGTTTCTTACGGACTATCCCGCACTTCTTCTGCGGTCTTGTAGTTAAGTTATTATTTTGGATTGGAATGACTGTTGCGATCTTATTTGAATCATGGCATGTTCGACATGTAGTTATTTAAAGTGATTCGCCATGCTTTAATTCTTTGCGTTCCGCTGCTTGGAGAATCGATACGTGTCAGTCATGCATCGATAGTCATTATTACTCTTTATTGTGTCAGGCTTTCCCGCAACCTGTTGTCAGTCGAGCAATTAAAGTTGTCTGTCTTGTTCAGTGCACTTTACTTTCCCGTTACCTACGTGTAGGTCATGCAGCAAGGATATCTGTTTTGTGCAGTGTGCCTTACTTTCCCCCAACCCACGTGTCGGTCATGCATTAATGCTGTCAGGATCACTTTAAAGATTTGTAGCTGTCAATTCAACACTTTCAAAAGACTTTGTTCCAGTGTTTCTCGTCTCATCATAGCTCGTTACTTCTCCAATAGTTTTTAAACACGTGTACCTCAGATTTTATTCTCTCACAGTTTTTGTCAATTTGGCTTTGTATGGATGCTAGAGATTCTATACTTGCTTAAGAATTTTAAACCAACAGAATCATGTCCACCTTCCAGGGAGATGGCTTGGATGTAGATTACAATAACCAAAGGGTTCACATAGGTATACCATACAATAAAGTAGTTGATATTGGTATCACAATTTAAAATATAGAATTGAATCGATAAAAAAATTTCCACCAATCCACGTATATAAGGTAATGTAAAAAAATGGAGGATACGTGCACATTCTTAATTACACACTATTTCATATAATTTACAAAAAAAATTTATGAAACTCAAACTGTAAAAAAGATTTGAAGAAATATATAGATGATACGTTCTTTTTATAAGGTTTTACAATCCGTTCTTTTTATAAGGTTTTACAATCCTATTAAAAATGAATGAAATCCAAGAGATCAAACTTAGTGATCTACTAAACTTAATTTCAACTATTAATTTTCAACGGTTGATTTATAAAATGGTAGATGGTGGTGTTATACGTCTCATATTGTGCTCATTTTTTATAGGAATGTTAATTTTTTATAATAAGAATGTATCGTCATAATATTAGTTTAAAAAAATTCACTTGAGTTTTAGAAAAAAAAAATTGCGCTAATCATGTGAGATAGTGTATGACTAAGAGAGTGCACAGATCCTTCCTCGTAAAAAAATATAAGTTTTCTAAAATTAAAACATAATTTGGTTAGAAGTTGATACACGAGAGTTGTTGTTTGAATCTATGTCTTATTAGAACAAGTACTATGAGAGCAAGGGCTATGAAATGCGTTTTCACTCGGTCCAAAAGGGTCCATCTAAACTAATGAGATAGAAGATAGAAGAGTTTAATTACCCAATCAATCATAATTAAATAGGGTAATGTTCACCTACCAATTAGAAAGACAGTTCCGATCGCCATTAAATATATGAACAACTTTTAATGTGGTGAATTTATTGTACATCATGTTTATTATTGCTCAGAGAAGCTCAATTCTCCGGTCTACTTTTATTTATTTTGAAAAAAATAGAATGTTTTAAGACTCTATCACATAACCCTTATTCTGAAGAGTTATTATCATCTCTGTCTAAACAAATTTAATGAAATACAAATCCTATAAGGGAATACAAACCTTAATAGATATTAAATCTTTAGTGCATTCTCTAAATGTAGAGATTAAATATTGGCATAAAATTTAGCGTACAAAAAGCATCACATAAATATATTTATCACATAACTTATTTTTTTTCCACCTTTTTTTCCTCAACGTTGCTAATACGTTACCGATTTATTTGGGGATATATCAATCGATAGGCAAAGGATATGTTATCTTATATGAATTTTAGTCTAGCTCCAAACAAATCAGTACCCATTAACATCCATGTTTTTTTTGTTTAGAGTGGTGAGAGAGGTTTTATAGATTCGTTCCTACCTCAATATTTGTTTTTATATTTTTATTTTATCACCCTCACCTTTTGAGAGGCAAAAATACATTAATCCATACCATTCAGTATTAAAACCACCGTTTTACCAAAAAAAAATCATCATTTTAGATTTAGGATTCAGATGGTTCTAGTTAGACGAAACAATGGTGGAAAAAAAGTGAAAGGGATATAGCTCTTTTGCTCTCACAGCTAACTCCTGTTTACTAGTTTTTTTTTTCTAATCTAAAAAATTTAGTGTTAATAAGTTTTAAATTCACGTAACTAATATCGTCGTCCATTAACTTTACCATTGTCCTACAAGGCTATAATGATATCGGCTATAATGATATCGACTATTAGCACTGACCAGCGTTACTAATTTCTACTTCTATATAGGAACAAGACAAATATGCCACCTGATAAATTGGTTATAATAATGAAAAACAGTAAGGGTATAACCGTCCAACAAAGATAAAAACAAAACTTCCAAACACATAAAATCCTCATCACACTGTTTCCCTTTTCCTTCTCATGAATACAATCCTAACAAGCAATAATCCCCACACCCCTCTTTCAACTTTCTCTTCATACTTCCTCCTCCTCAATCTTGATAATCATTTCTCCTTATACTTCTCTGTACCTTAAACACTTTTTTCTCTAGTACATTTCAAGCATCCCATATATATAAAGCATCAAAAGATCCATTATTGATGGGCTCAAATGATCAAACACCACCATATGGTCTTAGTAATGAAGAATTCCAAGAACTAGAATCACATATACACACGTTTCATAAATCCGGCGATGCCGGTCATACGTGCACATCGTTGATAACACAACATATCGAAGCTCCGGTTAGTGCCGTATGGCCTGTTATCAGGAGTTTTGAAAATCCTCAAAGATACAAACACTTTATCAAGAGTTGCAAATTGACTAGAGGTGATGGAAGAAGTGTAGGAAGTATACGCGAAGTTACTGTCATATCAGGTCTTCCGGCATCAACAAGTACCGAAAGGTTAGAGATATTAGATGATGAAAAACATATCTTGAGTTTTAGAGTCGTTGGTGGCGAACATAGGTTGAACAATTATCGGTCAGTTACGTCGGTGAAAGAGTTTGTAACAAATGAAGGTAAGCCATATACTGTTGTCTTGGAGTCTTATGTTGTTGACATACCGGAAGGTAACACCGGAGAAGATACAAAAATGTTCGCCGACACTGTTGTCAAGTTGAATCTGCAAAAGCTTGCGGCTGTGGCAATGACTTGTCCTTCCAATTAAAAAGTTCATCATGAGATTCTTGAGAAAGATGATAGTGACGCTGACAGTGATGCTAATCAGCAGCTAATGGTACTTGTTGGACTTTATTTTGTTTTTCTTTCTTTTTTTTCTTTCTCGGGGTGAGGGGTTTATTTTGTTGTATTATTAGCTATTGTATGTTTCAAAGAGGTAAGCAGCTGCAACTTGGTGGTTTAATATTGTTTATTTATCTTAATTTTAATGAAGGGTGACTTTTCGTTGAATTTTAGAATTTTGATTTTTAGTTATCAAAAGTTGTCATCAAGCAGCTATCTAATTTGTCTCTTGAGATGACGATGATATCTAGCTAGATTTAATTTTGAACTTTAATATTAGTCTCAATTTTTTCGGTAAATAATATTCCTTCAGTCCTAATAATATTTTTATTTATTTTTATTTAATCTATTTTTTTAAAAATAAAAAAATAAATATGAAAGTATCATTTTTGGTGGGACAAAGTAGTATAAAATGTTTAACTAGACAAAAATTATTACATTAGGCATTGGCCGCATGGTCAAGTTGAAGGTTATAAAATGATAAAAATAAATAAAAATATCATTCTTTTTTAGGACGAAAAATAATATAAAATATTATAGTTGACGAAGACTATTGCATTAGACATGGGCCGCATGGCCAAGTTGAAGGTTGGTCTTGGTCACATAGTGAAATCAAAGCACTAAGTATAATCACTTTTTTTGCTCTTTCTATTTGGATTGAGGTGAAAATTTAGTTTTTCCCACATGGTTGGATGTTGTTGTGTGTATTCTAAAACTATTCCTCAGCTGGCTCATGATTGGCACTAATAGTGGTATACATGTTACCGTGTTGGAAAAAAAACAAGCAACACATAAATTTGACTTTATCTTTGCAGCTCTGTTTTTTCTTTTTTGAAACAATACTGATGAGAAAATTAAATTGGGATTACACGAGGGTACATCGTACCCCTCAAATCTTCTAATACAAACCTTGTTAGAAATTAGAAACCACGTATTCCCAGAGGTTGTATTATAATTTCCTTGTTGGCTCTTATCGGCCGCATGGTTTGCAAGAGCATCAGCTGCCTGGTTTGCATCCCTATAAGTGTGTTGAAGTGAATGTTGTTGGAAGTTTTGTAGCAGTCTTTGAATTTCAGCAATCATCTCTTTCAGATACCATGACGGTTCATTTCTGTTGTTGATAATATTGACTAGGTTGAGTGAGTTCGATTTGATACATATTCGTGTCCAATTTCTGGTTAGCGTTGTTCATAAAGACATAAGTAGCGCCCAGGTTTCCGCGACCAGTGTTGTCGTGATTCCCAGGGGTTTTGCCATCGCAACAATCATATCAGTTGATGTGTCCCTGCAAATGAAACCGCCTCCCACTGGGCCTGGATGTCCTCGAGCTGCTCCATCAGTATTGATTTTAATCCAATATGCGGTTGGTGGTGTCCATCCGATTGAGATCATTTGTGTGTGTCTATGGTTGTTGACTTGTCTTGGTACTAGCGTTGTATCTGGAAGGTGTGGCGGCATTACTGCATTTTCCCAAGCGAATTCCTGCGCTAGTTTTCTAACCAAGTTGCTGATGCTTACAGGAATTTGATGTTTCTTTGTATAGATCCACTCATTTTGTGCCACCAGAAAGACCATAGAAGGAAGCAAAAAGAAGTGGTTATCATAGGTGGTAGATTAGTGTTTAGAAGTTGATGGATGATGGTGATTAAGTGGTAATCAGGGAGAAGCACACGTCTAGTTTCTGGGTCACTCGAGATACTCTGGTACATCAGGTTCTATGCTGAAATAGTTGTTTGGCATTTTAGAATGATGTGTTCGGCAGATTTCGGGTAGAGATTGCGGCTTTGTTTTGGATTTGTCTACTAAGGAAGGAATCAAAGGATATTCCAAGAAAAGATAAAATCAAGGTTTGTCGTAAGTACTTTGATTAATTCCTTTTGAGCAAATCTTATGTTTTCTTTTTAATAAAAATAGTATCATTCTGTTCTTTTTTAGAATCTCCCTGGGTATAAAAGATTTATGTAGGTGTAGAGTACTCTAGTTTGTATTAACATGCAACACCTAGATATAGCTAGAGCGAAGAAAATTGGAATTGTCAAGAAAGTACTTTTAAATTGGACGGTCCTTTTAAACTCCCTAAGAAACGTCGTCTCACATGAGGATAAGTCCTATTTTTTTTGGAATTAGCGGAGGGCCACTTTTAAGATCCATTATTAAAAAAAACATAGGATGATGATTTATAGGGAGTTTAAAGAGACGGTTTTGTTTAGAATTTTTGTTATTTTTAATAGTATATTTTTCCGAATATATTATTCAAGATGGACCAAGTCAAGACCCATTGTATTATAGATGAATTTTATGACCTTCCAATTCCGATTACTGTTCAAGGGTAAACTTGATAATTCACTCAAAGTTCCCTTTTTCATATCTTATGAGGAGACTGCGTTAGAACTCATTGTCGTTTCCTTCTTCTTCTTTTTTTTGTTCTGTGGGTATCTGCCCAATTTGATCTATTTTTTTCTAAGTATTTGGTTTTCTCCATTTTCCATGCAATCGATAGTCTAATCTCAAAAAGGAAAAAAAAAACTAGCAAAAAGTGTACAAAAACAAAACTTTTGATTTTTATGGATTTTGAATGTGCAGTACTACTTCTATTTTAAAATGATACATAAGGTTATTATATTTGGGTATATCGAAAAGATAGGTTCGTTTTAAATGAAAAGTTAAACGTTATAAGATTACTACTTTGTCCATAGAGGGATCACTTCTCTCTTCTCATATTTTATTACTTAAAAAAAATAGTTCAAATGTCTTATTTTTTTTGTTAAACCAAACAAACCTATTATTTTAAAACGAAGGGAATAGTTGTTAAAAAGAAAAGTCTCGTGAGAGTCTTCATTTAGTCATTAAAACGAGTTCATTAGTGTTGCTGATTGTAATGATCAACAAATTTAAACTAGTGTGTTCAGTTTTTCCTATAAAAAATGCAAGATTGACAGATGGAATTTTTCGAGGCCAATCCTAGTGAGAAAACTGGTTGGGCCCCATTTTGCTCGTTACCTATCCCAAAGATATAGGGCAATCTAGAGACTCCAGATCACTGTTAAATTTTTCGGGAATTCTCTTGACCAGTCTAGCAGTATTGTTTTCCTATTTAAGTGTTCCTAGCTGAATATAATTGTTGGTTTATAGCTTGTTTGGATACCACATAAAATATCGTTTTTCAACTTTTAAAAGTAAAAAAGTCAAAAATTAGTTTGAACATATAATTCTAGAATAATTTTTAGAAGTAGAAAAATTAATCTCTGTGAAACAATATATTTCTGTTTATAATTTCTGAAAAAATATAAATACTTCTATTTTTGACATTTAAATAGCTTCTTAAATTATTGATATAATATCTAATAATTTTACCATTATGACATGTGCTCCACGGCATATGCAAAATAAAAAAATTTATAGCATTATACCATTACCCACTGCACCATCTTGTTGGATAGGCATTTATTCTTTTTCTTTTAGTTTCGTGAAAACTTCTCATATTTATCTTGTTGTCGACTCAACTGTAACTCTCACAGAAAAACCTGAGATCACATTTGTGATCTCCTCCAAGCCTCGAATTGAATTCACATTAGAGAAAAAAAGGAAATGTTTAAAAGAGAAAGGGTCATGTGTAGACTTCTCAAGGTTTCATGTTCCAACTTTATGAGCCGAAAGTTGATAAAAGAGGTGTGGATATTGGGATGTACCACCACGTACTTTGTTGTTTACCTTCAGACAATGGGAAACAATACAAACCTTAATTAGGAAACATGTGAGTAGCATTATTAGATAACATCATGTGATCCCTATTTTTGGAAACATGTTCTATTTCCAGTAACTTAAAACAATTTCCAGTAACGAAAGTGCTACTTTTTTATGTAGGTACTCTCAAACAATTTTTTTTTTATGAAAAAAATCGACAGACATAAAATAAACCGAAAAAAAACACCGGACACATATAGAGTGGGCCATGCTAATCCTGGGGGAGAAAGGGCCCACCTATATTAGATTTTGATCTTTTAGCTCGGATGTAAAAAAAGAATTGTTCTTTATTTATTGGAGGTAAAAATCCATATGAGACCATAATATTTAAAATTTGGTAAATTGAATTGGTTAAGCAATCGAATGATGAACTAATAAAAAAACTATATCCGGCATTATACAACTGTGAAATAAAATATGACAATAGTTGATGTGTTTTTTGTGCCACCACTTGCTGTTGTTGTCTGATCATATTTGGAGCAAGGTCACTTATATCGCACTACGGAGAAGTGTCAGATACTTGGAATGCGCGATTTATTTCTGAGGCAAACTAGGTCATACCCCGATCCATTTTTAGGGGAGCGGATAAAGATATAGACTGATTCGAGGAATATGAGTCGAAGCAATAACAAGGAGATTTCTAGTGGAGCATCTTTCACAATCCCTAGAGAGATAGTTCACTAATAGACCGAGGGATAAGTAATTCGACTCATTCACATACAGATCATGAATGTTTGGAATCCATATTATGCAAGGAGACATTGCTTTTGCTAATTCGAATTGAAGGGTGAATATGAATTTACATTGTAGAAACTAGAATGGTAAGCAGGCATAATACACGTACGCAGAAAAACAGATAAAGAAAACCATAGTTTTTTTTAAATCAATTACTTTTGCGTCCTTGTACTCATTTTAATATAGGGCTAAAAATGGAATAGCGTATTATAGGTAGGGATGTACATGGTAACGGGTTTCTATGGAAACCCGCCAAAACCGAACCGAATTGGTCAAAGCCGAACCGAACTGTTTACTAATGGAACGGTTATAGAAAAAAAGTATGGAAACCGGTAGTCACGGTTTCGGTTTTGGTTTAGCCAAAAACTGAACCGTTATACCATGGAAAACCGACTATTTAAGACCCTTGATCTAGTTTTTGATAGATCTAATCTGAACCCTTCATTACCCTTGATATATAATCCCACCATAACTTTCTTACCCTAGTTCTCTTCTAGTTATGGAAGAATTTTCTTCTGGTTATGGAAGAATCCACTTTTTTAAAAAAAATTAATTTTTTTGATATTTTTTTTTGAATTTTAGTTTTCCAAACGGTTAACCGAAACCCGTTGGAAAAAACCGAAACCGAGAGAAAACCGAGTAAAACCGAACCGGCGGTAAACGGAACGGTTATGAAAAAATAATTGGAAAACTGAGCTTACCGATTTCGGTTTCGTGGCACAAAACCGAACCGAAACCGACCATGAACACCCCTAATTATAGGAGAAAAAATGGAATAGCATATTCGAGTTGTATACCACTTAAATGCCATATCATAATAAGGCATTAATTATAACTACATTTCAAATTTTATGTTCATATGATAATTTTTGGACCCTTTTAAATTTAATGTGTAAAAATACTTGGTAGACCGCTGATGTTATTTTAGAAGTGGTAAAAAGAGGTTCGATTCTCGAACTTGTGAAGGTGATGATTTTAGAAAATAATGATTTAAACTAATTCTAGAAAATTCCAGGAGTAAGAAAAAGACTAAATAACCTAAAGATGATTTTTGAATAATTTTAAAAATACCAGGAATCAGGAATCAGGTAATTCTAACAACCTATGTGATTAATCAGATAATTCTTTTTAAATTAATTGAAGCCCAAATAATTGCCAAAATTGGTTTTGTTATGCTAACAAACAGAGGTAAATCACAAGCATGGACTATCAAAATTAATTAACTAAGCATAATCCATCAAGCAAAAGCACAACTGTTGAAAGAAAACCGTTTTTACTATTCAAAACTATGCAATTTTAATGATAAAAGAATTATAAATAATTATTAGAAAATAATTAAATCACATAAAATTGAGAAAAATACCTTATCCATCATCCCAGTAGATAAACTTATCCCATGGTGAAGAAAACTTGCTCAAAAGATCTTTTCATTGCTCAAAAAGTTGATTACAAGGTGAAATAATAGTGCAACAGCTGAACAGATACGTTTATAAATGTTGCAAGAGAGGGTTCAGCTGTAACAGAAAATATTCTAAGCAACAAAGATTTGAAAGAATAGGCAACAGGAGCAGAATGTAACACTGGATATGCAACGTATATAGATGTTACAAGATCGTCTTCTCCAGCAGCGATGGGATGAAGAACACGCCGGCCGGTGCAGCAGCAGTGACCGGCGATCACCGGAAGTGACCGGAAATTGACGGAATCGATTTCTAGGATTTTTCTCCTCTTTTTCTTGGCTTCTCTTGGTTTATATAGGTTTTAGAAACCCTAGGGAGAGTTCTAAACCTAATAGAATTCTCCAAAACACTCTAGAATCTTCCCAAATCCGAATCAAAGAGTGATTCCTTTTTCCGGCCAAAATCACATTCCCGAGCAGATTTCTCGGCATTCTTTGCTATCTATTCACGTGTTATGACTTGTATGAGATATCTTTAGCGTGTGGGACAATTTGGAGCCGAAAACAACTCGAAAATTGGTTGACAGCGTACACAGCAGCTTCTCGTCCCGATCCCGTGCTGAGTTGACTCGGTCAACTCGGGTTGACTGACTTGACTCGGTTTTGACCCGATTTTGACCTAGTTGACTCGAGGGTGCCCCTTATCCACTTCTAGGGTGCCAAATAACACTTGTCTTTGGGTGCCTTTATCACTTTTTGAGCCAATTTTTCCACAAATCTTTATTCTTCAAATGTACCTACAAAAGCATAAAAACACGTAATATTTGCAAAAATCGAATACTAACTTAATAGAAACTAAGGTGCAATCTAGACACTAAAATGTGTCTATCAACCGCCCAAAAAAAGAACGACCTAAATACCTCACATGCAAAGTTTTTAGGTGAGTTTCATGGTATTTGGATTGGACCGACCGCTTTTCTAAGGGTTTATCATATCCTTTGATTGGGTATATTGTTTTGGGTTGTTAAAAAGAACGGTTCACTGACCCATTTTCTCATCAAGCGAAGGGTACGAAAAAAATCAGATTTTTTTTCCCAAAATTACTATGTGAAATCTTCTTTCCTCTTCCTTTACCCATATCCCATAGGTACATGTACAATGTTTGAATTTATAGAAAACTTTTTCTTCTGTATGAATCGATATTATTACATTCCAATTCCTTCCTGATATCTCCCAACAACAAAATATCGAATTGGATCCCAAATTGATGGGTTAGTATGAACTTATCCATGCGGTATGCACTCTTTGATTAGAAATCCATATTTTAAAAGATCCTGGCTTTCGTGCTTTGGTGGGTCATCGAAGATCCTTTCAATGACCTACGTTGTTTTGAAGGGATATATATATGATCGATGCGATCGATTGTATAAGACCCACGGTAGCAACGGAATCGGAAAAGGTATATAGAAAAGACAATGATTTTCTATTCTATTAGTATTGGTTAGTGATCCCGTCTCGGTGAATCTATAAAAATAACGATAAAATATGAAAATAAAATCTAGCTTTAACTAATTACCAATATGTACATAATTAATTTTGCACTATTATCACCAGTTACATAAAAAGAGAGAAAGCAACAAATTTTATTTATATCAAAAGTTGTAATACAAAGACAACAGACTTGACAGATTGGATTGGACACAGACACCTGAAAAGCTGGACACACATTAATCAGTGTTATTCATTTTATTAAACCTGAATTACACATACCCCCACCCCCCACCACCGTAATTTCAGAGTCTGAACAGGGGAGAAGACACTGAGCTTGGACCTTAAAGTATTGAATCTGGCAACCAAAAGTGAGCAACAACAAGCTCTTGGAAAAAATAAAATGCAATTTCAATATGTTTTATTCTTTGATGAAAAATAAGATTTTTGGTAAGGTATGTAGTCCTTATATTATCACACCATAAAACAGGAGCATTAAAGACAGTAAAACTAATTTCAAATAACAAAGATTGAACCCATAAAAGCTCAGAAGTAGTAGCCAAAGCTCTATATTCAGCTTTTGTACTAGACCTGGAAACAGACTTTTGCTTTCTTGAACACCATGAAATGAGATTAGAACCTAAGTATACATCCATACCACCAGTTGAGCGCCTATCAATACTGTCACCAGCCCAATCATCATCACAATAGGCCTAGATATTTAAAGAACTGGACTTGTATAAACGCAAACCATAATCAATTGTAGCTTCTAAGTACCTAAGAATTCTCTTTACATCAAACCAATCCTCAACACTTGGAGCTTGCATGACATGACTTGTTAACAGGAAATAAAATGTCAGGTCGAGTAATAGTTGCATATTTAAGAGAAACAATAATGCTTTTATACAAAGTAATATCAGAAAAATTAGAAGATGCCATAGAAGAATCAAAAATATCTAATGACATAGGTGTAGTCACTTCCTTTGTTGAATCCATTTTAGTTTTCTTCAAAAGATTAGTAATGTATTGCTTTTGACTTAAATGCAAACCAAAATCATCAAACTTAGCTTCTACACCCACAAAGAAAGATAGAAAACCCAAATCCTTGATGGCAAATTCATTACTCAAGCAAGCAATTAATGAGTCAACAGCCACAGAAGAGGATCCAGTTACTAAAATATCAACTATATAAATCAATATGTAGCCACTGGCAATAGTGGTTACCTTGAAGAAGAGTGATTATCAGTTTTAGAGGAAGAAAAACCTTGAGAAAGCAAGAAATAATCAACCTATCAAACCATGCCCTAGGTGCTTTCTTAAGGCCATAGAAGGACTTCTGAAGTTTGCAGAAATAATGTGGGAAATATTTATCAACAAAACCTGGTGGCTAGACCATATAGACCTCATCAGATAAATTCCCATGAAGAAAAGTATTTTTCACATCTAATTGTCTCACATCCCAACCTTTAAACAAAGCTCTAGACAACATCAACCTGATTGTAGTTGGTTTAATAACTGGACTAAAAGTGTCTTGGTAGTCAACACCCTATATTTGGTTATATCACTTACCAACATGACGTGCTTTGTATCTCTCTATAGTACCGTCAGCATTTTTCTTTATCCGGAAGACCCACTTATAATCTACAATATTTTGACCAGGAGTAGGTGGAACTTTTATCCAAGTATTATTTTCTAAAAGATCATTTACCTCATCAACTATAGAGGCTCTCCATATGGGAAACTTGTTTTCCTTAGAAAAAGTAGTAGGAGTGAGTAAGTCAGAGTCATCTGAGACAGAAGAATCAGATGTAGGCTCTTGGACTAAAGAATCTGTGTTAGCATGTAACACCTTTGGCTTAGAATTAGGAGAAGCAGTGAAGGTAGTTAAAACTTTAGGATTGAAAGTTCCAACCTTGGACCTTATAACCATGTTATGAGCATTACTGGATGAAGAAGGTAATGTGGTTGTAGAGGAAAGAGGTGGAAACTCAGTGAAAGAGGAAATAGATAATGGGTCTGGATCATTTGAAATAGTAGGGGATGACATTGGAGCAACAAATATACTTGTGGATTCTGGTATACAAGGTGAAGAATTAGCAAACAAGCTAGAGTATGGAAACTCTGATTCATCAAAAACCACATTCCTAGAAACAATAATCTTATTGGTTGTAGGATTGAGACACTTATAACCCTTATCCATAAGACTATAGCCTAGGAAAATACATTTAACATACCTAGGTTGAAGCTTATGTGAGTTGTAAAGTCTAAGACAAGGGAAACAAGAAAAGCCAAAAACTTTGAAGAAATATTAATCATGCTGAATTTTGAATAGTGTTTCAAGAGGAGACTTACCATGAATAATAGAAGAAGGTAATCTATTAATGTTAAAGTTTGAAGTATCAAATGCATAAGACCAGTAAGAGACTTGCAAGGAAGCATGATTGATTAGGGAAAGACCAGTATCAATAATATGCCTATGTTTTGCTTTACCACTCTGTTGATGTGTATGAGGACATGACACGCTATGACCAATACCACACTGTTGCAAATAAGAGAAAATATCCCCCCCCCAGATTGTAAGTACTTTATTTTTCTGTCAGATAAATTCTCCACAAGAGCCATGAACTTAACAAAAGTCTCAAACGCCTCAGACTTATATGCTAATGGATATAACCATGTAAACCTAATATAAAAATCAATTAATAAAACATAATACATATAACCATTCACTGAACACACACTTGAAACCCAAACATCAGAGTGAATGAGATCCAAAGTTCATGCACATCACTAGAGAAATTAGGAAATGAAAGAGCATGAGACTTAAAATCTGACAATTAGTGCACACAGAGTGATCTAAGGGAGAAAAAATGGAATTGTTGATTGTAGAAAGAACACATTTAAGTATCTTATAGTCTGGATGGCCTAATCTGTTATGCCAATCCCTGGTGACTCTAAGTTCAATATATGTAACACTTCTTTAAGCATGGATGAGTCAAACTGCAAATCATATAAACTATTCTTAATACCACCTCTAAGGAGTTCTTTCTTGCTATTTATATACTTAACATAAAACTAATATGGATGAACTTCAAAGAAACAATTGTTATCTTTGGCAAATTGATGAACATGCAAGAGGTTTTTAGTGATAGATGGCACATGAAGAACATTAAATAATGTTAATGTAGTGGCAGGAGAAGAAAAATAATCTGAACCAAGGTGTTCAATAGACCTAAGCCATTTCCCACTTTGACACGATTTGATCCTTCATATGGAGAATGTAAATTGAGATTTTCAATATCTAATGTTATGTGATGTGTAGCTCCAGAGTCAGGAACCCAATTTTTGTTGGAATGATAATCACCTTGATAGAAAGCATAAGCTTCTGGTTCTGGAAACCAATAATCATCCAATTTCTCAGAACAATCTTCAGTAAAACATTGTGAGCTTGAATTGGAGAGTCATTGGAAGACGTATTAAACCGAAACCGAGATTATACTGTTATGTCCTGGTATTTTACAAATTTGACAACAGATGTAGTAATCATATCTAGGATTATATGGATAGAAATTAGAATGAGATTACCTTCCACCTCAATCAGATCTACGAAAACCACCTTTAAAGAAAGATCGGCCACCACGAAAGCTTCCACGAGAAGGAGAAAGAAAATTACTACATCTAAAACCAGGATTCCTATCAAATTGTGTAAAATAATCCTCAGGAGCAAAACCTCTATTAGAGTAACTTGAATCTTGAAAAAAATAAGATGTTGAATTTGGTTGAATAACATTGGCAGAAGCAGTTGATAAATCTAAATTGGATAAAAGAGTCATACAAGATTCTTCAGCAAGAAGTTGTTGGGCGCAATAATCAAAATGAAGAAATTTCAAATAAACAAAAGTTATTGATACTTAGCTCTTTTGTATTGGAAGTGATCGATTTGACGAAACGGATAAGCTCCCCAGATCTCGCAGCAACATGGAAAAACTTTGGGAAACAGAGTGAGTCACGTGTTCAACACGCTGTCCTTAAGACATTAGCGCCCGGCTACACTCAAGAGTGATGCTATAACCTCCACAGGGCGGATGCCTCCAGGATAAAAAACCCTACTATACCTACTACTAGCACTCGTAGTAGATGCTCAACTTGATCTTGACAACTCCGAAAAAACCCTCAAGGAAAATCCCGAAAGCTTAAGAAAAATAATAGAAAAATATTTTTCCTTTGGTCTCTCCAAAAATATGGAGAAACCCTTTTTCCTTGGATTGTTTCTATAGGTTGAGAAAAGCTTGTTTATATAATAAGCTAGTACAACTTAAGAAGAGAGATCTCCCCGATGTGGGACTAATAAGTTAATATATTATATTAAAACAATTTAAGATTGGAAACTCCCCGATGTGGGACTAATAGTTTTTCCATTCACAAAAGATAGCAAGAGTTTATTTATTTTCTTAAAACCTTAAAATTATATTTTATATATATTGTTTCCAACAGAAGCAAACCTAGTAATCTGAAAAAGTAATTGGATATGATGTATTCAATTGCTGAGTATTAACAGAAGTTGTGAAAGAATTGTACTCAGATGGCAAACCATGAAGAATGTGATAAACAAGATCTTCATCTGGAACTTTTCTGTCAATTTTTGCAAGTTGGTGAGCAATAGAGCGAGCCTTATTGAAGAAGACTATCATTGAATTAGTACCTTTCCTGAGATTATGAAGTTCTGACTTCAATTGCATCAACTGAGAACGAAGAGTAGCATTGTAGTCACTTTTCAGTGTAATCCAAACATCATTAGATGTTTTGCAACCAAGAACTTGAACATGCCCGATCTTGATTTGACCAAGAAACAAATGTCGGATTCAAAGTAAACTCACATAAAGAAGCATTGGAATCTTGATCGATCGAATGATGAAACATCTGTAGTAGATTTCAAATACTTAACATGACAGACAAAAGATCCATCAATAAAACAAAATAAGTGCTAACTTCTCAACAAAGTAACTATCTGTGATTTCCAGAAAACATAATTTGAGGTGTGAGTTTAGATGGAGGTTTAAAATTGAGAGCTATATGCAAAATAGAATCAGAATTCACCATTGTTAACAGAGAAGAAAGCTCCAATTTGTAGAGAGAAGAAAAGAGCTAGAAATGGATCAAATATGATACCATATCAGGAAATAATGATGAACAAAACTCTGCTCTTCTCAAAAGAGAGAGACAGAGAGAGCAACAAACTTTATCTATATCAAAAGTTGTAATACAAAGACAACGGACTTGACATACTGGATTGGACACAGACACCTGACAGGTTGGATACACATTAATCAGTGTTATTCATTTTATTATACCTGAATTACATCATTCTCTAATATAAAGGGAGGGGGAATTGAAAAAAATAATTGCAGCTTTGTATAAGCCCAATTCCCTTTTTATAATAAAATAATTATATATATATAATTATTTAAAATGTTATCGGCTATCAAAATTTAAATATGATTAAAAAAACAGTGACATAATAACAGAAAAGACCAAATTTGTTTTTCTCATTTATTTTTATGTGAAAAGAGAATATTTTATTTGAGATGAAAAGAATTTACAAATGATAATATACCTTTAAGGAGCAGAAGAAGCAGAATAATCAAAGATTAAAAAAAGAAAATGGAATCCTATTCCAAGACCGATTGGGAAAATTCATGTGCAAGTGCAACGGATGACCAGCTATTTTAGCCCAAGTGAGTAGCAAAGATCTCGTCTGGAAACTCGATCTTGTATCAGTTTTAAAAGCACAATTCTTCTTTAAAGTATGTTGCCTAGAGATCCTGTAACAGAGAAAAAACCAAACAGAATCTTGAAAATAGTTAAGGGTTAGAGAAAACAACAGCAAACTTCAGACAAACACACACACAGAAAGATGGAGTCACATGTTCAACAGACTGCCCTTAACTCAATATTTGTCGGGTACACCAAGAGTGTTGCTATACCACCAGTGAGGACAAATCGAATCCAGGAAAAAACCACTTGATACCAACCTAGCTAGCAAAAATTCGTGGCCCGTTGCGAACTTAACAGCAGAATAAGAAAGAAATTTTTTTATCTACGTGCTCAAAACAAAGCAGGAAGAGGGGAAAAGACGACAGGATAGTAGCTGCGTCTGGGGTGATTGAAGATGAATTTTGTTTTTTCTTTTATACGAGAAGAAGGCTTTTCATTTTTCAAACGGTAAGAAATATTTAATTCAAATAATTTAATTCGAAAACTTTAATTAAAAGATTTTTGAATTAATTTGATTTAATATCCATTAATATAAAACGGTAGAAATTATTTGTTGTAATAATTTTAAAATCTAAAACCGTTGGATCTTTGATGGGTACACTTATGCACTCGCAGGCACACGCCAGGCACACGACGAGCTCACGCCGAGCTCACGCCGAGGCTCACACCATGGGTCGCACCAAGGCTCGCGCCAAGGCACACGCAAAAGCACATGCAAGCTCCGCTAGCCCATTCCTTAGTCCATATCCAATCCACTAGTTCTTTTTCCTTATAGAACGTATGTGGTAATTAGGATAGACTTCATCCTTGGTTTATCCCATGTGGGACAAACCAAAGGTTTCTCATTCACATATAAGTGAAAAGTGGATTTGTTATTTCCACCCACAATATAGGCTAGTGACTCTTTGGTCCCATCAAGATAGTTTTGGTAACAAAACAATTAAATTTGAAAATAAGCAATAAATTCACTTTTAATTCTAACAATCCCCCACATGAATGAAGAAAGCGATAAATCAGAAAACCGGAAAACGAGAAACACCTCTTAAGTAAAAGGTGACCATATGGAATTGAACCTTTGCTTAGTGAGAAGTACCGGAACTACTTGATGGACAGTGAACACGATGTCTTGAACTGGCATCGTTTGGTGTAATTCATCAATAGCTCCTTACGCGAGATATCTCTCAAAAGTGCTGTTAAGTTCACGCCGTTGTGTCCATTTTGGCCCTGGACATATCCCGTTTCTCAGAATGCTCTAGAAAATCAGCTCAATTTTCATAGGAAGTGACCCACTTCCTCATTCAGATAGGTGAGTTCTATCAAGAGTGTTAACTGCTACACCCCATTTCAATCTTAAATTGAAACTATAGAACTCATTAAGACTTTACTATAAGTCATCCTCACATGCAGTCATACTATCACGTCTACACCATAGGGAAGGGACAGAGAAAATAACTCTCTGATAGTGTTTAATGTTTACCCGCCACAAATTAGTTGTCTCATTCAAAACCTTGATCTTGGGATCTCCAGTCAGCAAGGTTGAGTATCCTTCATGGCAAGTTTTAATTTATGAGCTTAAGTCCCATCCCCCCTTGATGCATTACTAACTATCTCCTTGGACAAGCCTTTCGTCAAAGGGTCCGTGATATTCTCCTTAGACCTCACAAAGTCAACAGAAATAACGCCAGTTGAAATTAGTTGTTTTAGAGAATTATGTCTTCTCCTAATATGAATAGATTCTCCGTTATAGTTGTTGTTTTTAGCATTAGCTATTGCAGCTTGACTATCACAATGTATAGATATAGCTGGCACAGGCCTATGCCAGAGAGGAATGTCTTCTAAAAAATATCTTAGCCAAGCGGCTTCCTCTCCTGTTTTATCTAACGCAATAAACTCGGATTCCATAGTGGATCGAGCGATACAGGTCTGTTTGGAACTCTTCCAAGACACTGATCCACAGCCTAGAGTGAATACGTATCCACTCGTAGACTTAGACTCCTCTGAGTCTGCTATCCAGTTTGCATCACAGTATCCTTCAAGAACAGCGGGGTGTCTTTCATAACTCAAACGGTAGTTTAAAGTGTATTTAAGATACCTCAACACTCTGAAAAGTGCATCCCAATGCTCATGTCCCGGATTACAGGTATACCTACTTAGTCTACTCACAGCATAGGCAATGTCTGGTCTTGTGCAGTTCATTAAATACATCAGACTTCCTATGACACGTGAATATTCAAGTTGCAAGACTCCATTGTCTTTGTTTTTCTTGAGTTTGCAAGAAGGGTCAAATGGAGTACTTGCTGGTTTACTATCAAACTGGTTAAATTTCTTAAGAACTGACTCAACATAATGAGATTGACTAAGACTGAATCCATTAGACTCCTTTCTATTTTTCATCCCTAGGATTACATCAGCAGGACCTAAGTCTTTCATGTCAAAGTTCTCACTCAACATGTTCTTAGTGGAATTAATGATTTCTAAGGTTGTACCTAGTATAAGCATATCATCAATATACAAGCATACAATCACACATGCATCATTGACAAATTTATTGTACACACATTTGTCAGCTTCATTTATTTTAAATCCACTAGAGAACATTACATGATCAAATTTTTCATGACATTGTTTCGGTGCTTGTTTCAAGCCATATAAAGACTTTTTAAATCTACACACTTTGTTTTCATAACCCTTCACTACAAAGCCTTCGGGTTGGTCCATATAAATTTCTTCATCTAATTCACCATTTAGGAACGCGGTTTTTACATCCATTTGATGTATTTCAAGGTTATGAATTGCAGCGATTGCAATTAGCATCCTAATGGAAGTAATTCTAGTGACAGGTGAATAAGTGTCAAAGAAATCTACACCTTCTATTTGTTTATAGCCCTTAGCTACTAGTCTAGCTTTATACTTTACAACAGTTCCATCTACCTTACATTTTCTCTTGAAGATCCATTTACAACCTATGGGTTAGCACCCTGGAGGTAAATCTACTATCTCCCAGGTTTCATTCTGAACAATAGAATCCATCTCACTAATAGTGGATTCTTTCCACCATGGAGCTTCAGACGAAGTCATGGCCTCTTTATAGGTTTGTGGATCAGTTTCAACTAAACAGGTTATGAAGTCTGGCCCAAAAGATTTTTCTATTCTAAGTCTTTTGCCTCTTCTAGGTTCATAAACAGGTTCATCTTCTTCTATCGGTAAAATATGGCTAGAAGAAGGGACATTAGGGATCATCACATATCATGCGAGATTAAGATTTCAACGGAAACACATTTTCAAAAAATGTAGCATCCCTAGATTCCATAATGGTGTTTACACCAATCTCTGAGTTTTCAGAACTCACAACCATAAACCTATAAGCAGTGGTGTGTTTGGGATATCCTATGAAGACACAATCAACTGTTTTAGGTCCTATTTTAGTCCTCTTAGGTGGAGGAATAGAGACCTTGGTTAAACACCCCCACATTTTGAGGTATCCATAAGAAGGTTGTTTGCCTTTCCATAATTCATACGGTGATTTGAGTGATCCTTTAAGGGGCACTCTGTTCAGGATATAGCAAGCTGAGAGGACGGCCTCCCCCCACAAGTTCGCCGGTAGTCCTGAACTGATTAACATGGCATTCATCATCTCCTTAAGGGTTCGGTTTTTCCGTTCAACCACTCCATTAGATTGTGGTGAATAAGGAGGAGTTACCTCATGAATAATGCCATGTTGTGCATAAAAGTATCCTATAGGGATTACATATTCACCTCCACGGTCAGATCTAATGGTTTTAATTGTGGTGTTCAATTGGTATTCTACTTCTAATTTATATAATTTAAATGCTTCTAAAGTATCATCTTTTCCTTTAAGCAAGTAAATATGACAATATCTAGTACAGTCATCTATGAAATTGACAAACCATTTTTTACCACCTCTGGTTTGGATTGATTTCATATCAACTAAGTCTGAGTGAATTAACTCTAAGGGATTAGAATTCCTGTGGACATTTTTCTTAAAGGGCTTCTTTGCATATTTTGATTCTACACAAACTTCACATTTATGTTCATATTCCAAATTTAATTTTGGAATGCATCCATAGTTTGCCAATTTGTTCATTGAATTATAATTTACATGACCAAGTCTACCATGCCAGATATTCAATGAGACAACAACATAAGAAGAATCAACTTTATTAACTTCAACAGAGGTTACAGATAATTTGTATAGGCCTTCAGCCTTATAGCCCTTTTCCCACAAAATCCTTTCCCTTAGTGATAATCACTTTCCCAGACTCAAATACAATCAAAGCCCTTATCATCTAGCACACCACTTGAAACGAGATTCTTGCAGATGTCTGGTACGTGTAAAACTTCATTCAAAGTGAGGATTTTCCCAGAAGAGAGCTTCGGCGAAATTTTTCCTTTCCCTGCAACCTGTGCTGCAGATGAATTACCCATATAGAGTTTTTCTCCTTCTCCCACCATCTGATAGGAGGTGAACATGTATTTACTTCCACAGACATGTTTGGTAGCTCCAGAGTCTACCCGCCAGTCTCTCACATTGGTAACTAAGTTAACCTCAGACACCGTGCCAGAAAACTCATTTTTACTACTTTTAACTAAATTTACATTTGTTTTCTTAAAATTCGCATCTTTGCGTTTTCTACAATGAATTGCCATATGGCCAGACACACCACAAACATAACATGCTCCCTTAATTTTACCAATAGCAGATTTTGGTTTCTGAAAAGTACCTTTTATTTGTGGGCCAGGCTTGCGCTTGTTGTGGTCCAGACTTAAAGTAGAAAATTTGTGTTCGAGAACGTGAGCTTTGTTTGACATGTCTCTTGCAGAAGAAACATTCTTGTCCTTTGAACACAACAATTCTTCAACTTTGATTTTCTTGCCCAATTCTACCATGGAAATTTCACCAGTTTCATGCCTTAGTCTTCTCTTGTATTCAGCCCAGGAATTTGGCAATTTTTCAATAACAGCAGAAACTTGAAATGTTTCGTCAATAACCATTCCTTCAGCAATTATTTCATTAATAATTTTTTGCAGCTCCAGAAACTGATCAACCACTGATTTATCATTCATCATTTTATATTCCAGAAAACGTGCAACCAGGAATTTTTTACTTCCTGCTGTTTCTGCTTCATACTTATCTTGTAGTGCAGTCCATAAATTGTAAGCATTAAAATTATCCTTAGCATTGTAAAAATCATATAAAGCATCTTCTAGGAAGTTTAAGATATGATTTTTGGCCATATAATTACTTCTCTTCCAACTTTCTAAGTCCTGTAATTTTTCAGGTTCATTTAGAGACTCATCAAACGGCTTCAGAACCATATCATCTAGCATGTGGAAACTCAGGAAAAATAACATTTTTGATTGTCATCTCTTGAAGTCCTTTCCGGAAAATTTCTGAGGTCTGTCAACATCAGTCTTCACCATTGTTACAGAAGTAAAACTTTCAAAATAAACGAAATATCGAGTTAAGATTGTTACCTAGAGATCCTGTAACAGAGAACAAACCAAACATAAGCTTGAAAATAGTTAAGGGTTAGAGAAAACAGCAGCAGACTTCAGACAAACACACACACAGAAAGATGGAGTCGCCTGTTCAACAGACTGCCCTTAACTCGATATTTGTCGGGTACACTTCTAGAAAGAGTGTTTCTATACCACTAGTGAGGACAAATAGAATCCAGGATAAAACCACCTGATACCAACCCAGCTAGCAAAAACTCGTTGGCCCGTTGCGAACTTAACAGCAGAATAAGAAAGAAATTTTTTATCTACATGCTCAAAACAAAGCAGGAAGAGGGGAAAAGACGACAGGATAGTAGCTGCGTCTGGGGTGATTGAAGATGAATTTTGCTTTTTCTTTTATAGGAGAAGAAGGCTTTTCATTTTTCAAACGGTAAGAAATATTTAATTCAAATAATTTAATTCGAAAACTTTAATTAAAAGATTTTTGAATTAATTTGATTTAATATCCATTAATATAAAACGGTAGAAATTATTTATTGTAATAATTTTAAAATCTAAAACCGTTGGATCTTTGATGGGTACACTTATGCACTCCCAGGCACACGCCAAGGCTCACGCCAAGGCACACGCAAAAGCACACGCAAGCTCCGCAAGCCCGCGGTGCTTCGGTGCGAAGCACAACACAAGTGTGCATTTGCCCACTAGCCCATTCCTTAGTCCATATCCAATCCACTAGTTCTTTTTCCTTATATAGAACGTATGTGGTAATTAGGATATACTTCATCCTTAGTTTATCCCATGTAGGACAAACCAAAAATTTCTCATTCACATATAAGCGAAAAGTGGATTTGTTATTTCCATCCCAAAGACAAAATAATTTTAGTAACAAAACAATTAAATTTAAAAATAAGCAAAAAATTCACTTTTAATTCTAACAAAGTATGTATAGATAAACCTTTCAGATGCCAACACAAAATCGCGGCGTGCATGATCATATATATATACAGACTTTGGAAACACCCAAGCCCATTTTTCTTTGAGACATACACTTTCTCATACCCTTCTACCTTCTAGGCTCTGGTCACTTTACAATGCACTAATGATTTTTTTTAATTCTTTTTTTTAAGCATATGCACTAATAAATGGTCATTAGATCCTCATCACCCCAAAGACAACAAGAATTGTGTAACTGAATTCCTTTGCTTAATATAATCTACCAATAGTATTGTCTACCATGAACAAAAAAGTCCACCTAGAAGAAAAAATCACCTTAGGTGGAATCGAATTGTTCCAAGTAAAATATACGTAACCCTATATCGTGCTCACTGATTCACTGCTCAGTTTTAAAACCAGCCCAGCATGACAAAATTTCATACAAACTTGGTTAGTATAGGATCGTGCCCATACAAACCATGTCTTTCTGGGAACGATTTTCTGGGCCCTTCTTTTTTTGAGGGACCATCTTTCAAATTGGGACATTTTAGTTAATAATCAAAATGTCCTTTATATACATACTTTTTTATTTTTTATTTTTTTATAAATTTTTTTTGGTTTATTTTAAATATTTTTATCTTTTTATTTTTTTTTATTATTATTTTTTTAAAGTTCTTATTGGGTTTTGTTCGACTAAGTTTTCTTATTTTTATATTCGA
>JAJJMC010014390.1:4460343-4467843 GCA_023531435.1 Papaver californicum | reverse complement strand
GAGCATCTTTCACAATCCCTGGAGAGATAGTTCACTAATAGACCGAGGGATAAGTAATTCGACTCATTCACATACAGATCATGAATGTTTGGAATCCATATTATGCAAGGAGACATTGCTTTTGCTAATTCGAATTGAAGGGTGATATCAAATCGGTCTTTTTTCGGCGTCATATACATAGTTAGCGCATTCGTCATAGTTAGCAGCTCTGTATCAAGGTCATCATCGATATCGTCACTAGCATCAATCTCGATATTGTCACTACCATCAATATCATCAATAAGATAACCTTTAGGCTTGTCATCCAGGAACTTGTTCGGAAATACCGTAATGAAAGGAACATAAGAGTTTGTCGCTAGGTATTTGACCAAATAGGATCGTCCAGTTCCTATAGAACCTATCACTAAAATACCCCTAGACGGGGATAGGGCTAAGCGGAGCGAAAAGGGTTTTCCATGAGATGGGAAATGAAAACTATTAGCCCCACACGAGGTTTGTGAATAAGTGATTGTCTGATAATGAGCAAGGAATATCCGTCTTTCTGCTAAACAGGATCTATTGAACTCATAATTCATTAGATCTTTTTTATGAATGTCAACTAAGTATCGTAAGTAAATTGATCCCGGTTGTTCAACCATTTGATAACCAGAGTCATTCTTTGATAAATGATCACTATGAGTCAGACTCAATAGAATTTGATCAATCCTTTTTTTTGTCGTTAAGGTGGAGAACTGAACCAAGAATTCTCTTTCTTCATCATCAATCGAATCACTGTTCGCGACCCAGGATTCTATTTTATCATCAATCCAATCAACGTTCACGTTTTTTCTTTTTCTTATCAATGAATAGATCTCTTTACTTGTACGACTTAGATATCTCGTATTTCTCGAAAAAGTGATTCGATTGATGGGATTTGGTATGATACTTATGATATCGATGAGATTGATATTCAAATATTTCTTCTTAGAACGTATTGATTTGACCCCATAAGTGGGACCACCACCCAATAGCATGTTGCCACCAGAAGCAGAACCCCGTATTTCTTCTAGAGAATCTCCTAATTGTTCCAGAGCAACTAGAAAGAGATTCTTTAACCAGAAAGAGTTCAGTTCAGATGTAGGATACCTATCCAGAAGTTTTCGCAACTCAATCATGTATGATGGAATCATCAAAGATTTGATCTTTTCGAACTCTGTCTGTAACTCACTAGAGGCCCGGGAAACAAAGAGAAGATGTGTACGAACGAGATATCCAGCAACAAGAAGAAGGAAAAGGATTGAATAGAGGAACTCCCGAGCATTTGGTGATCTCAGATGTATCCATATCAATGGAACGGGTGACTCATTATTTCGATGAATCATTTCTTCGGACAGAAGAAGATTATGTAAACACTTACTCGAAATCTCACTTATCGGATTCCATTGTGGAAGAATCGCCCACAATTTTTTCTGAGGAATTGGCCATGATGTATCTGATCCATGCATAATATCATGAAAAACGGATACAAATTTTTGACTGCTACTTAGTATCGGCAATAGGTCTGAAAAAGTATCTAAAAGGGTGAAATTTAGATATTTGCACCCTGCCGAAGTAAGGAACCATGGCATATATGTTTGTAACAGATTCCATTTTGAGAGATTTGAAAAAGCACTATCTCGTTGAAGGGTTCTATACATCTGCCATTTCTCAACGCATTTCTTTAGACAAAGACTCTGTTTTTTCCTCTTTTCGGATGGTAAATATTTCTCAGAACATGGAGTGTGAATCAAACCCATGTTTGAATTGAAATTGAGATACTGATGCAAGTTCTTCCCTTCTGAATCAGAGAGATTCATATCTGAAAGAGGTTGACAATAAGTTCTTTCAAAATTGACTATTTGTCCCTCTGTTAGAGGTGTTCCAGAAATGTCTGGGATCGAGTAAATAGCTCTACGAACGAATGGATCGGATCGAATTGGAAAATGGAAAGATTTGTACAAGTTATACCTTTCGTCACCACTTTGTGGAAAATCGTTAGGTATGAATATGTTAGATACCTGTGACTCGATTGATGAAATAGTATCTCTCTCCAAAAAAACATGTTTTTTTGGACCGACGCACAAAGAAAAAATGTTGTTGCGAATGAACAAGATATTGAGGAATTGTCCATACGTAAGATCATAATTATTGATACGGGCCTTTTCCACATAAAAAGGGAATCTTTTGTTACAATCGAACCAGAAGTGATGTGGATTATTCAAGAATCGAAGTCGATTTGCTTTATAAAAAGAAGAGATCAATGAACTTCTATGAAATGGTTTCACGGGATTCAGCCAATTGTCTCGATCGTGGGATATCATTGAGAAATAGGAATCGGTGTTATCAAAGTCTTTCCTGCGATTATTTCTAGTATGAAATGAGTCAATCATCCACTTTGGTATCTTATTGAATAAAAACGGTGATATTGTTCCTCCATTGATCAAGAATTTCGATTTTTGGGAAGTATCACGATTATCCAATAAGAAGGGTTTCAATTTATTCAAATGAACGATTTGAACACCTATTGATTCTAACAACTGATTGCAGAGTTGATCATTCGGCCCTTTCAATTCATAGATGTGGATCTCGGACCTATGAATGGGGATATTCCCGATACTCACAAAGAAAAAAGGAAGTGACTTAGACAAAAAGAGAAGTGACTTGGACAAAAAGAGAAGTGACTTGGACAAATCTTGTTTGTCGATAACCTCGGACCAATCAATCGAATATTGATTAATACGTAATCGACCGAACACTACTTGAAAACGGCTCTTCTGCTCAGAAACGAAATGTTCCAAATGTTCCTGGAAATTATTGCTCCCGTTGGGCCATTTGTATCTATATGCATTAGGATCCCGATTCATGGATCTCTCGGTTCGAGAAATAAGAGGATCGAACCATTTCTTCTGACTCTTTTTCAAATTCGATAAATGTTGGTTGATCGTATATTTCATTATAGTTCTATGATTCAGAGTATCATTTCCTATTTGATCCCTTTGAATTCCATAAAAGAATCGATTCGATACATTTCTTATGTACCCATAGGTGCTATATTGGATTTGAATCAGATTTCGGATCAATCTATATTGATTGACTGCCTCCATTATGTTGTTGCTAGCAAATACCACTCTTTTTGGTTTTGGATCTTCCAAGTCATTCCCGCAGGAGATCCGGACCGATTTTTTTCTGATCCTTCGATAAAAAGATTCATTCTCTTCATAAAAAATAGGAGGTAGAACCAAGAAAGATTTCTTTTTCGATTCATCCCTGGAGTTGAATACCTCATTCAATAATTTTTTTTTATCCAACCCGTAGGAATCAATAGAAAAGGAAAATCCCTTATGATACACCAGATCCGGCTCGGTTATTGATAGAGTGAATAGATCTGCCATTTCTTGAAATCTCTCTTCTGATTCAAAATCGCGGTGTAACGTGTACCCCCCCCTGTTTCGGTCATGGAATAGATGAAAGAAAGAAAAAAATGGATTTTGGTTCAAGAATGAAATCTTATTGGAACTGGCCATATCCGGTTCATCCTTCGGAACCATATCACATCCCGGATCTGATGAAATAGGATGAATTGAGACGGTATTTTGTAAATACGTAATTATCTTGAATATATCAACCATTTCTTTATTTTCCGATCGTCTGGAAGGGACAAAAGAAACATCTTGTTCTTTCTTCAACAATTTATGATCTCTAGTGGACCTCTCAGTAGGATTCGAACCCAGATGAAGTTCTGACCATCTGTCAGAGAAAAAGGAACGAATTGATTTTGTAGAATTCCCAAGAATTGCTTCGATTTCTTCCGGAAGCAGATGATTATTCATCTGCTTCTCACGTTCCGTGAATAGCCGGGACATTGAGGAATATCCAGAAAGGCATTTCGGGAATCGGTCTGATTTTCTCTCTGTTCGTTCCGTTTGAAGAAAGGAAGGATCCCAAAGAATCGATCTTTCTTTTAGTTGTTGAATCTCTCTTTGATTGATCAATGTGTGATATTCCGAATCCTCATTACTAATCGAATCGAAAGGGTCTCTGGATTGATCAGAAGATCCTTTCAATTGGCTAGAATTCGTTACTTGAACGAAAATAGATCTTGTGGAATCATATTGAATATTTGACGATACATTCCGTACCTTGCTAAAAAACCGATCCTTGCTTACCAACCACACATTGTCTAACCAAATCCAACTCTCTCTCGATACGTTCCTCAAAAAATCCGACTCGTGCAGATTCTTCCCCCAACTAACGAAGATATCTTGGCGGAATTGCCACATATGAAATTGAGCACAATTTTGCAAAGAAATACCCCACTTGTTTCTCGAGAAGAGATGGGAAACATGTTCAATCTCATTTGATTGAATAGTTGACTCAGCTCCTTGTTGTTTGAAGAAACCCTCCACTTCAATTGGTCTTTTTTCACGAAAAGCAGACATGAGATAACAAATCCAGTGTTTCACTAAGATTTCGAATAGCTGGCCCGAATTCAAGTTGATTATGTTTCGCTTCTTCCTCAGAGAAAGACGATCAAACAATTCCCAATCATGGTCCTTGCGGATCGGATCATCCGTATAGGATACAAAAAGAAACTCCAGATATTTGATATCTTTCTCTTTAAATGAGATCTCAATTCCAGCTACGGTTTCCTTAGATATCTTACAACTAGAATTCCACCTTTTTCCGATCCGGTTCCTCCACCACCGCGAACCCCAGTTAGAGTCAGGCATGATACACTTTTTCGTTATTGGGAGAACCCAAGTACTCTCTTTCGGATCCATGAAACAACTCTCAGAGATCTTTTTCCCTTTTGGAAGATAGAGGAGCGAAACAATCAACCTATTAATATTGGAAGACCAAAAAGATTCTTCCGATGTATCATTTCTGGGTCCAATGGAATTCATAGGTATAGGAAGAAGCCCCATCAAATAGAGATTTTTTCTTTCGACCATATTTCGATTGTTAATACGATATATAAGGACCGCTACTACAAGCAGTACTACACCTTTGATCGTGAAATATCGATTGCTTGTTGAACCCTGTGAATCGCGTGAAAGGAGGATACTCCAAATTCGGGGGTCAAAGAGTTTCATAAAACGTTCTTGGTGGAAAAAAATGTGAGTGAAAGATCCCACTGAATCGAATTTGGTCCATGAATCTAAGAAATAGTGAGAATTCTTGATCTCTCTCAATATCTCTCTCAATTCGAAGATCCAGGATTTGAATTGATGTCGTTTCATTGATTCCTGTTTCATTGATTCCTCCTAAAGATTTCATTTCAATTGGAATTTGGTTATTCACGATGTACGATGATCCCTGTTAAGCATCCATGGCTGAATGGTTAAAGCGCCCAACTCATAATTGGCAAATTCGTAGGTTCAATTCCTGCTGGATGCACGCCAATGGGAACGTTCAATAAGTCTATTGGAATTGGCTCTGTATCAATGGAATCTCATCATCCATACATAACGAATTGGTATGGTATATTCATACCATAACATATGAACAGTAAGAACTAGAATTCTTATCAATACTGGAACTCATAGGGAAGAAAATGGATTTATGGATGGAATCAAATATGCAGTATTTACAGACAAAAGTATTCGGTTATTGGGGAACAATCAATATACTTCTAATGTCGAATCAGGATCAACTAGGACAGAAATAAAGCATTGGGTCGAACTCTTCTTTGGTGTCAAGGTAATAGCTATGAATAGTCATCGACTCCCGGGAAAGGGTAGAAGAATGGGACCTATGGGACATACAATGCATTACAAACGTATGATCATTACGCTTCAACCGGGTTATTCTATTCCACCTCTTAGAAAGAAAAGAACTTAAAAAAAAATACTTAATAACACGGCGATACATTTATACAAAACTTCTACTCCGAGCACACGCAATGGGGCCGTAGACAGTCAAGTGAAATCCAATTCACGAAATAATTTGATCTCTGGACAGCGTCATTGTGGTAAAGGTCGTAATGCCAGAGGCATCATTACCGCAAGGCATAGAGGGGGAGGTCATAAGCGTCTATACCGTAAAATAGATTTTCGACGGAATGAAAAAGACATATCTGGTAGAATCGTAACCATAGAATACGACCCCAACCGAAATGCATACATTTGTCTCATACACTATGGGGATGGTGAGAAGAGATATATTTTACATCCCAGAGGGGCTATAATTGGAGATACCATTGTTTCTGGTACAGAAGTTCCTATCTCAATGGGAAATGCCCTACCTTTGAGTGCGGTTTGAACCATTGATTTACGTAATTGGAAGTAACCAATTAGGTTTACGACGAAACCTAGAAATCAATCACTGATCCAATTTGAGTACCTCTACGGGATAGACCTCAACAGAAAACTGAAGAGTAACGGCAGCAAGTGATTGAGTTCAGTAGTTCCTCATATAAAATTATTGACTCTAGAGATATGGTAATATGGAGAAGACAAAATTGTTTGAAGCACCGACAGAACCGGAAGCGCCCCTTGTTTCAAAGAGAGGAGGACGGGTTATTCACATTTCATTTGATGGTCAGAGGCGAATTGAAAGCTAAGCAGTGGTAATTCTACCCCCGGGGAAAAATAGAGATGTCTCCTACGTTACCCGTAATATGTGGAAATATCGACGTAATTTCATAGAGTCATTCGGTCTGAATGCTACATGAAGAACATAAGCCAGATGATGGAACGGGGAGACCTAGGATGTAGAAGATCATAACATGAGTGATTCGGCAGATTTGGATTCCAATATATCCACTCATGTGGTACTTCATCATACGATTCATATAAGATCCATCTGTCTAGATATCATTATATACATCCAGAAAGCCGTATGCTTTGGAAGAAGCTTGTACAGTTTGGGAAGGGGTTTTGATTGATCAAAAAGAAGAATCTACTTCAACCGATATGCCCTTAGGCACGGCCATACATAACATAGAAATCACACTTGGAAAGGGTGGACAATTAGCTAGAGCAGCGGGTGCTGTAGCGAAACTGATTGCAAAAGAGGGTAAATCGGCCACATTAAAATTACCGTCTGGGGAGGTCCGTTTGATATCCAAAAACTGCTCAGCAACAGTCGGACAAGTGGGTAATGTTGGGGTGAACCAGAAAAGTTTGGGTAGAGCCGGATCTAAGCGTTGGCTAGGTAAGCGTCCTGTAGTAAGAGGGGTAGTTATGAACCCTGTAGACCATCCCCATGGGGGTGGTGAAGGAAGGGCCCCAATTGGTAGAAAACAACCCACAACCCCTTGGGGTTATCCTGCGCTTGGAAGAAGAAGTAGAAAAAGGAATAAATATAGTGATAGTTTGATTCTTCGTCGACGTACTAAATAGGAGAGAAAATCGAGAATATGTTTCTTCGTCTTTACAAAAGAAAAAAAGATAGGAGTAATTAGCTGTGACACGTTCACTAAAAAAAAATCCTTTTGTTGCTAATCATTTATTAGCAAAAATTGAAAAGCTCAACATCAGG
>JAJJMC010014390.1:4391234-4425343 GCA_023531435.1 Papaver californicum | reverse complement strand
ACACACACACATACTCCATTTGATGTATGTTGATGACCTTCATCACATGCAAAAATTTGACACAGTTTTGTCAACATATTTAGAAACTCTTGGATGCAACCATACTGAGATTTTCTGATACTTCAATGATTATGTGATGTTATGTATACATACACTCACTTCCATCAATTTTAATAGCAACCCTCACGGTGTTATAACCTCCACTCGGGAGATCAAACAAGGATAACCCCTTTCTCCTTTTATGTTTTCATCATTTGCGTTGAAATCCTCTCACCAAATCTTGACACTCAAGAGCGTTTAACTACGTACAAGAGATCTCTTTTTAAAAAAAGGCCCCTCAATATTCCATTTGATGTATGTTGATGAACTTCTCATCACATGCAAGGATTTAGCACAATCTAGCCAGCATATTCAAAAACTCTTGCATGCCTATTCAATCTTGGGAGGACAACTCATCAATACTTTTAATTTATCATTGTCCACAACCCAAACCTCCCCTAACCCTCCTTAATTTTTTTACAACAATTTTTCCATATGCCGACCACCTCAGCTTGCACATTTACTTCTCTTTTCAAAAGATTGGCAAGGAAAATGAAAGATGGAAAACTAAATGCCTCAAACCAGCAAGACAATTAGTACTTATTAAATCTTCTCTCATCCAAACAAATAACCGCTTGATGCAGATACGGATTCTCCCGACCCATGTTCATACAAAGATCGACCATATCACATGGAAGATCTTCTGGGGATATAATACTCCGGTAAAAAAAAAATATCGGGAAAAATTAGCCAAACCGAAATCCCACACGCAGGCCCCGGGATTCGAAGTAACACATATCACAACAAGGAACTCCTATTAAAATGAGCATGACTCATTCATGATCAATAAAACTCTATTTGGAAAAGCCTTTCCATAGAAAAGTATCTCAAACATGCGTCAGCGTTCCACTGACTTTTTTTCCCATTATGGCTTCGACTAGCCCTAAATGGAAATAATTATCCTCTCTCATCCTTACCATCAATGATCATATATTTTATTATATTTGGACTGATGCAAATACCGGTAATACAACCAACTGGATTCTTCACCACCGACCAATCAACAACATCCAGTGATCACCATACCAGATGGTTACTGACCTCACTGATATAGTTACTCATACTTGGAATCAAGAAATGGTAAATGTCCCTTCTCCAGAGGCGAAAACCAAAATCATAAATGATCACCTAAATGGAGATGCTGATAGACGCATTTTGTGTCCGAGTGACCTCAATTATCTATTTTGTTAATGCTCATTTGGTACTTATTGTGTTATTTTATGTGTTTGTATGTATTTTTTAAAAAATAAACATTTGTGGAAAAGTTGGCTCAAAAAGTTGATAAAGGCACCCAGAGGAAATTACTAAAGGCACCCACATAATTTCATAAAGGCACCCATTGTTGGATAGGGGCACCCCTTCATTTCGTTTGCAAATGAAAATGGCGGGAAATATTTTCTCCGCGTGAAAGATCCTGAGTAAGTTGGGAAACCGAGTTTTATGGGATTTAAAGTTCCTTTAGATATCTAAAAAGAAAGAAACAATTAAAAGAGGTTTAAACACGTCAAAGTGAGAAATCTACGCCGTGCAAAATGGTGGAGAGTCATTGCAACTGCCAAAAATAATTTTCTTCTCTGATTTGGATTATCACGAATTTGAGTTGGTTTTGGTTTATGTTTTGGGTCCTTATTGATTAAGGATTAATTCTTAGGATTTCCTAGATCTATAAATAGGGAACAAATCGAAGAAAAAGGAGGTTGGAGACACTGGAAAAAAATTCAGAGAGAAAAGCTCTCTCCTCTTGAAGAAGGAGAAGAAGACAAAAAATGCAGAGATGAACAGTCGCAAAATTGGTGGGCTATTCTTTCTCCTTTGTTGCATTGAAGAACAGTCGTTTATGACTATTTTCTTATTCAATCTTTTTAGCAACAGAGAACTGTTTCAGAACTATGGTGATACACAGTCTTCAACGCTTATATCCGTCTCAATTTCTATGTGTTAAATATTTTTGATTTTTTTCTTCCTTGTAAGCACTTTTTAGCCATGTTTCTATCTTTTGAGAGTATTTTGAGCATGATGAGCTAAACTCAATCACTGGGATAATGGAGGAAGCCATATTTCAAAATTTAATGGTAACTATTTTTGACTCTTCATGACTTTTTTTCATTGATTTAAATTGATTTATGATTTTTTTTAATTAGTTGTGATTTTGTTTGATGTTGTATGCTGTGACTTAAGAGCTTTTGATGCCGCATGCTTACGATTTACAGTTAGTGTTTTAGAAACATACTTTTAGCAAAGAAACAGAGTCTATAATAGAGTTATAATTGTTAAGAATAATACTTTTTACATCTATGATTAATCTTTATAGGTGATGGAGGATCTAAAGTTTGGTTGATGCAATATTTTTAGGTTAGAAAAATTGCAGAAATGGAGGAGATTCATGATTCTTCATTTTGGATGATGGAGTTATGGAGTTATGTACATCCAATCGGTAAACCATCTAGGAAAAATTGACATTCAAAAATGTTGATTTAGGAAAAAGAAGATTTGTTATTAAGGAAAAAAAAATTGACTAAATATTTTTTTATGAAAACGTAACCGGATGAATAGGGTAAAAAACCAGATGGGTCGCCGGTTGGACCGCACGGTACAACTGGTTTTCTGAGTTTTTTAACATGTTAGTGGGTCAAGGGTGAACCAACCCTTTTTTTTCTACTGGTTCACTGGATCATCAGTTGAACCGGCCGGTCCGGTCCAGTTCTTAAAACATTGATCCCGAGACCCAGTTTCTCCCAATATTGTTAAAATCTTTTACTTATTATCTAGTTTAAATCAGAATTAGGTCTAAAACGAATCTTCACCAGTTTAAGATACAAATGTCTAAGCTAAAGATATAGTCACCCGCACCAAATCCCATTATTGTCTATCATCTACCCATGGACACTACCATATCCACCTAAAATACCCGAGAAAAACATTGAATGAAGGTCTCACCACCTTCACCAGCCTCCACCGTATCCGTCTTACCACTACATACCAACCTATGTCCTTTGTGCAAATTGGCTCTAGAAACTGCGAACATCTCCTTTTACATTGCCAGTTTTCCGTGATGACATGAAATCTTCTGTTCAACCATATTTCATCTGAACCCAAGGTTCAATTATCACGATAAAAAATTTGAGCACCATTCCAACCACCTTTTTCCATTTACTTAGTGCAAAGTTCCATCCATTATCATCATTTTTTGTTTACTTTTATGGTCATATTGGTTTGCCAGGACTGAACTAATATATTATCGCAGCGCACAACAACCACAACACACATAGTTCAGACTGCAATCCGCATGTAACAGAATTTCCCTGGGCTCAACGAGTGTTACCATCTCATTTACCAGATAGTCCACCGAGTGCTAACCCAAATTGCACCATATTACAACGACAGGTTTAGTAAGTTAAGTACCACTGCTGCCGAGATGGATTAAGATATACACTGAAAGCGACGCATGGGGACCCAATATGTACATGAATCGGCTTAATCATACTACGACAGGTTCTCTCACGACAATGACTCAACCTTAAGGATCACAATCGCTTTAATAGTAGCGACTTAAGCGATACAAATGAGGGCAAGAACAACGAAAACCCATCAGCGGTTTAAAGTTTTCTTTAAAACGGAGTTGGCGAACCTAGTTTTCTTTCTAACTAGTGGTACATCTTCGGAATGATTAAAAATATCAACCAGTTGATACGATCCATACCTTAATACTAAATCCAACACAATTACAGAGAAGGAAACCAAACACCAGATGTACTAGACTACAATTTGGGAGCATGTTGTGTCTTCTTTTACAAGCTAAATTGTATTTGCAAATTTTATGAGTATAACTTACACATGTGCAGATTTTATTTAGTTTTGTCTAATATATTGCATGATTCAAATAATAAATAAAATAATAGTTATGAACTAGTAACGTTGAATTAAATTTTCATTAATCGATTAACACCAGATATAAATTTTTTTGTAGACTGAAAATAAGTACTAAAAAAATTAGATATCAAAATATTCTAACATTGACCTAATTTTGAATATAAAAAACTTAGTACACGAAAAATAAATATTAAAAAAAAGGGGATTATGAAGAATGATCACAATATGAGGGACCGATTTACAAAATGATCACACTGTTAGACTATATTAACAAATAAGTTCTTTTTCCCCGTTAGGTTGATCCCTATGGACATTAAATTCAACTTTTAACTTTACAAAAACATTACCTCCCTTGATTCAAGTTGGCGTTTAACGGATTGCTTGAATGTGTTCTTGAATCAAGTTTAATGAGCGCACATAAATTTTATTTTTTTATTAGGTGTATCAAATATATGCCATCAGATTTGACTTTATGAGTTGAAATCTAACGGCTCATCTATTTACGTATAACCATTGGACACATCAATCCTGATGGTTGGGCACATCAATCCTGAACCATCAGATTTAACTTTATAAGTTAAAATCTACCGATTCATCTATTTACGCTAAACCATTAGGTACAAAGGTTGAATTACCATAATGATAAGGGCTTGATTCAAGCTGATGTGTCTAGAAGTTGAAAATAAATGAATTGTTAGATGATATGACCATTGCCAAATAGGTTACTTCCTTGTCCCTGATGAGGCTACATCATCACAACAACACTTGCTTTAGGCAACCTTTTAGATATTAAGGGGAGTTAAGAAATTATCATTCGTTTTTCAGGATCCTATAAAGACGGTGTGGTAAGGTTTATTTTTTGGTTCAATTACTTGAAAGTATTCCCAATTACACATGGTCGGATCCTAGGAGAATTAGCGATTCTGGTTCTACTCGGATGTTATTGGAATTAAAATTAGAACCGTTTATGAGAGTTAGTTTCAATTCCTAACAGTTGGATCTGGTTCTAAAATTGGTGAAACCTAGGTATCTGTTTAGTATTAAAAGGGTTTTATGTAAAATTTGACATAAATAACCTTTAAAACCTAATTGGCAGGAGGTAGTGGCAGTGGCAGTGGCAGTGGCAGTGGCAGTGGCATCCACTTGTCATAAGCTGCCTCCATCCTTGATACCCGACGGATAAGTTAATAGTTCAGAGTCAGTTTTGCATGGCGGGTAGTAAACCCGCTAATGCGCATCATTTTAGGATCCATAATTGAACCGAGACCCAATCAATTATTCTGAGATTTGGTTTAGGTAATCGGGTATTTATTGGATCCGCCTCATCGTGCTTTAAAGTAATTGGGCTGGATACTGCTGGATTTAAATCTGACGCATTTAAGTCGGCCGAATAGTACCCAATCATGGCTTTGCTTTCAGCCTAGGACCTAAAAATTAATGTATGGATTCCATCTGACATCATCTACATAGATAGTGTAATCATGGATGACTAACGTTCCCCCAAAACTCACCTCCATAATACCAAACAGGCATAGAGTTTCATTGTAGGACCATCATGCACAGGCACAGCAAAGAGACTAGCTAGATAGCTTAGGTTTTGCACTAGGCTTTCCTTTTGTGCCAAACTCATTCACAGCTTTAATCCAACACCTTCAGCATTTCATTACCCAATAAATATTTTCAAAAGATTTGATTTTTCTCTTCCCTCCTTGGGTTTGCTTACCTCATCTTTATCTCTAAACTTAAGCACTGTTCACAGTACAACTCAGAGAGTCTTTTATCTCTAAAGGTACTACTGCTGCTACTGTTTACTCCAAGGCCTCTCTAGATTTTTACTCAAGTTCTTAGATTTTTAGTTTCAAAATTACTACAAGACTTGAGAGAGAGAAAGTAAGGGAAAATGCTCTGCTCATGAACAGGAGTTTGAGCAGAGAGTCTAGAGAGAGAGTGAGATTGGTGTACTTTTAGTAGCTTGTGATGATTGCAGAGAAATGAAAGAACCCAAACAAGTTTGAGAAAGAAAGATGGGGCCTTGCTTATATCAAAAGGCTGCAAAAGAAATGAGTGGCACTGCACCATTAAGAGAAGTAATGCTTCTTTCTTTCTTCTTTCTCTTCTTGTTTTTACTCTTTTGTTGTTTTTGTGTGTGTGGTTGCAGCTTCTTCTTTCTCACTGTTATCTTAATTGCAATGAGTCCTATTATATCTCACTGAAAATGGCTTTTTTGACTCTATCCCCTTTCATCATTAGACTTGGGGTTCTCTTGTTATTGAGCTTCTCTTGTCTTCTTCTGAGGACCCATTTGTGGGGGTTTTTGATCTTAAATATTTAGTGGGTTTTTGTTGTTACAAAAACAAAATCTATTGGAAAATCAATTTGATCTTTGATGGGGTCTGAAAAAAATCTGAACTTTTAATGGGGTTTGATTTATAGGTGAGAAAAAACATTATATAATGTATACACATTGGACATATGGTTATTGTTGGGGGGAGAGTTTGTTTATGATTTCTGTGAGGTTTCTTGAAACTTATGTAAAGTGAAATCAAACTTCTAATCAATCAAAGTGAATTGAAAGGAGAAATAGAAAAAGAAAAAGAAAATTTACTGTTTGGAAGGAGGTTGTAACATTTGATTCCTACTGAATCTTTTTACTTTCTTCTCTTGTTTTTTGAATTTTCTAGGAACCCCACTGTGTTGTTGTTGTACAGAAATTTCTTTCTTACAAAAGGGGTTTCTCTTTTACTTTTCTTGATTAATTTGGGAAGATTTTGTATTTCTAGTTTGGGAGAAAGAGAGGAAACTATGAGTCCTTTTTAGACATTGAGCTCCTTCATTGTTTTGGTTCTTATCAGGTGTTGAGGAAGAAGAAACTGTATCTTCGGTGGTGGTTCATTTTTCAGTTGGCTTTAGCTTATTCAGAGACTAAGTTCAGGTTTGTTATTGCACATTTATTGGTTCTTGCATCCATATTTTCTCATAATATTTGCTTTGGACTATTTTGTTTGAAACTATCGATTAGAGTTGTCTTCACTTTTTCTGAATTTGTTGTTTGATAAGAACAACAATTAGAGGTTACAATTTATTTTGCTAGTTAATATCTTGATTTTTTTCAATCTGCCATGACCATGTTAGCAAATTGAATATGTTTGTGCCTTTGTGATAATTTGTTAAGAAGCTAGTTTGGACTGTTGACTGTAGTGATACTCATACAGTTTAGGGAAGCCAGGTTGGTCTGATGATTAAGATGTTGGTGGTTCACCCAATGTCATGAGTTCGATTCCTATGACTACAGCACTTTGCCTTGCTGATTAAAAAAAGAGAACAATATAGGCTGTGAGAGCAGTTGTCGTTGAGGCAAGCGGTGCGCTACCTGAATGATTTTACAGTCAGTTTATGCTTGTTTTGACTGAAGATCATTTGACTTGAGGTCTACTAGAGTCGCCTTGCAGCTGCATGGTTGTTTATTGTTTCCTTTTATAAGATCTAGTGTTCTCAAGTGGTATGTCATACGGTAATTATTTTGAACAAGATTGGAAAATAACACTAGTAAATTTGCATATAATGTAGATTCTTATATAGCATCTCAATTAAATTTTCAGGTACAGTTCACCTGACTGAATTGGGTATAGTCAGAGTTGAATTTTCTGACTGAGAAGTGAAGTAGTTAGCAACAACTTGTTTTGTTGTGGAATTTGAGCTATATCAGTGGTTTATAACAAGCGTATTACCCCAACTGCACCACTAAGTATGGAGAGGAGCATGTTGAATCCTTACCTCAGTGATCAAATTCCTATGGCTATTGCTGGGATGTCGAATATGTTCACAGGTTCTCTGATTCAGCCGGATGCCTTAGATCTTAACACCCAGAGCCAGTTCACAGTTAGGTATCCTTTTCTGTCGACATTGCATGGAGAATCCATCAATGGTCTTCAAATAACAGAGCATGGTGGGATTACTGATACAGAAGCGTCGAGTTCTGCGAATGTGCCTCTGGGTAATCAGGAAAATTTCTTTGCTGGTGGAACAAGTTTATCAGCTACTTCAGTTGCCAACCTTCTAGCTTCAAATTCTGGTCTGCATGATAACCTCAACCAACATCAGATAGATGAAAATCTGAGTGGATATCAAGTAGATGACTTGAGAACATTTGTATCTAACAATTGTCGCGACACTTCAAATTCGTCTTTTGCAAACTCCATGAACTGTGGGTATGGAGTGCAAAGAAATATAAATGAGACTAGATGGGACTTCAATGAATTACTGGGTCCTCAAGAATTTGCAGAAAAATCTTCTTTAACAATGGCAAGTAGTCTATACGGCATGAACATCCCCAGTAATGAGTTGTCTTTAACTCTTTCCACGCAACAACCTTCTATTGCTAGCGTGCAAAATATTCCAGGTCAATGCTCAGAAATCAGTTCTTCAGGGATGACACATGATACAATTCGTGAAATTAGGGTCGGCTCCAAGCAAAATGCTTCCAACATTAAGGGTTTTACTATGGGTTTCAGTTCATATCGTTCGGTTCAGCTGTCTGATATATTATCCGGCTCAAAATATTTCCATGTAGTGCAGCAAATACTTTCAGAGATTGCACATTATTCAATTGGAAATCTAGATGGTGGCACTGTGATTGATCCAAAATTTTCTCTTTCGGGTTGCACTGTTGATTGGAGAATTTCGAGTAATAGGTCTGATCAGTTTTCTTATTCAGCTGGGGAAATTAGACCTGGGATTCAAATCGATTCTAATTCGCAGAAACAGAATAGGGAAGACATCAAAGCTCATCTCTTGTCACTGCTGCAAATGGTATGTTCACACCAGATGCTATTTAACTTGGATTGAATTCTGGCATAATCGTTACACGTTCGGGTAACTTTTGATATTTGTTTGAAAATTACTTTTGTTTGTTTCATCATCTGTACTTAAATACATTCTACAAATTGTCGCTATACTCTCCTTAATGTCAGGTTGATAGCAGATATAACCAGTGCTTAGATGAGATCCATACAGTTGTATCAGCATTCCATGCTGCAACTGAATTGGACCCGCAAATGCATGCTCGTTTCGCCGTTCAATCAGTCTCTCTTTTATATAGAAACTTGAGGGGAAGAATTGCTAATCAGATCCTACGAGCTGGAGAGTGCCATAGTAGTGGCCGACTTAGCGATAAACATTTGCAAGAGTCTTCTTTCTTACAAAAGCAATGGGCTCTGCAGCAGCAGTTAAAGGGAAAAGATCATCAGTCATGGAGACCTCAACGAGGGTTACCCGAAAGATCTGTCTCAGTTTTACGAGCTTGGCTGTTCCAAAACTTTCTCCATCCGTAAGATTCATATAATTGAACAATCTAGAAATGCATTTTGTTGTGGCATGCTTTACTGCTTTTGATCTTAGACATGGATCCCATAGATCCTGTAGATGATTTTTGTTTTTATGACTCATGTTTCTCAACTTCATTAGGTGACTGGTGGTGTTCATGTTGAGCTAGCCTTAAGATTTTAGCTTGTGATATGTTAGGCTGACCGCCGTACAGTCCTCTGAAAACCTCCATGGCTGTCTTCTGAACAAAATTTCTTGTAATTTGGACCATAAATTTTTTCACACTTCCTAGACACTCAGTCTCAGAGCTTCTATACACTAGCTTCATAAGTACAGATGTATATTTTCAGGTATCCGAGGGATGCTGAGAAGCATTTACTTGCAATCAGAAGTGGACTAACTAGGAACCAGGTATGTACTTCTCCCCATACTTTTAATGAAATTTCCGTACAAGTGTGGCGTTTCATTTTCACATTTTCATACCATCTGAGGAAAAAACTAGATTCTTGCACTGATTTAGAACTTACAATCTGATGCTGGTTTTGTATCAGGTATCTAATTGGTTTATAAACGCACGTGTGCGCCTCTGGAAACCAATGATAGAAGAAATGTACACTGAGTTGAATGATAGAAACGGTCACCAAAGTGAAGAAAGAATCAACATCGATCCTAGGAGCCGCATAAGCAACATTGATAACCAAATTTTCCAGATGAACTGAGTCTGTTAAATAAATGATTCCTACTAGTATTTAAATCTTGGTCAGCCTCTCTTCTAAATACATCCAAGATGGAATGGTTCTTGATGGTATCACCAAACCGATTAGTCAACTTTTTTGGTTTGCGGTTGAGGTGATATCTTTCTTGGGGTAATGTATCTTATTTTATATTAGAATTTCAGCTAGGTAGATGTATTGTAAATGTCCATCCACAATCCTCTTTGTTTTTAATGTAGTCATTCAGATTGGGAGTCAGGATATTCCTTGTGTGTGTAGAGAGATGGGTTGTTTAAGTAACTGTAATATATTCAGTTGCCATTATCTTTGAATCAATGTTACTATTACATGAATGAGTAGATAGTATGTGCTTACTGCGTTGCATATTTATGGGAAAATAAAAATTTGCAACTTGAATATTGAATTACACATCCATAAAGTCCGGTGAGAGGTGGGTACTTGCAAGTTGCGACCATGCACTGGATGGATCTGGATGTTGACAAGTAGAGTTTCTTCTGCATCTGAACCAGTATCCAGTGACAAGTTCAGAGGAGGAATTAGATTCCATGAGTCTAGAAGGTTCATCATCATATTCAACTACCTTTCCAGGAAACAATAAGCAATACCATGAGTTGAGAGTCTTGAGACCCAAAACATACAAAAAAAAAGAAAAAAAAAAGAAAGAGCAAAACATGTGTATGATTATACATACTCCCTCCTCCCTCCGTCCCATAAAAGTTGAGCTTTTTTTCCTTTTTAATTCTTTTATTCTTTTCACTTGTATGTATAAATTATATTTTTTGTTGCGGAAGTCTTATTTCCACCTAAAAAGTATAAGAATTGGAGAACAAGTAATGGGATATCCTTAATAATACCCCTAACCAGACCACTATTGTTATTATCAATAGTCCCTTTTCAGAACCTCCTCCCACGATTAGGCAATTATCAGAAATGAAAAATGGACTTTGCTACAAATAAGAGAAACAATCCAGAGAAGGGATCTAAAATAAAAGTGTAAAACCAGAGAAGAAGAAGAAGAAGAAGAAAGATGGTTTCAATACAGAGTTGCAGTGGGGGTAGTGGTTTAAGCTGTTTTGGTGAGGTTGCAATTTTGTGTGATATACTAAGCAGACTTCCTATCAAATCTCTGATGCGATTCAAATTGGTGTGCACAGATTGGCAATTGTTAATCGAGAAAGATCCAAACTTTATCAATTTACAACTAACCCGTTCGAAATCAGATATCAACCAGCCTCCTTGTCTTTCCACTTCATAAAGCTCGGTGTGTAGGCGCAGAAACCAGAATTATGTTGTTCTCAGGCGAAGAAGAAGACCAAAACATCATATCATCCTCAGGTGACTTATTATTATCATGTCGTAATATTATTGATACTGATTTTTGTATTCCTGCAGGAGTTGAAATGCTTAAGCCTGTCAATGGTTTAGTCTGTTTTGAACATGATCTTTATGGGTCTGTTCTTATATACAATCCTAGCACTAGACAAAGAACTTGCTGGATCAAAACAAACATTGAAATAGAAAAGGTGGAATATTTTACAGAAATGGCAAAAATTGATGACAGTGAGCAAAGTAAACTGTGGTCGCGTTACTATGGTTTTGGATTCGATCCCATAACTTCGGAACATAAAGTTGTCTGTGTGAATAAGATCACCATCTGCACAATGTCTTCTGCAAATGTTGTGTCTTATGTTCAAAAAGAAATTATCTGTGAAGTCTTAACAGTAGGCGAGAATAGATGGAGAAAAATCGATGAGGTTCCGCCGTATATGGTTGCAAGTTCTGTTTATGTTAATGGTTATATCTATTGGTTGGGATATAAAAAGTCGTCTTATACTCAGTCTGATGTTATACTGGGATTTAATGTTGGAAGTGAGAAGTTCGATAGGGTCATCAAAATTCCATATTTAATGCTTGATCTCTGGTGTTTCAAGAAGAATAAAAGAGTATCGACATGGTTGGTTTCTGAATTAGTAGAAACTGATGGACGCCTAACTATAGTAGACAGAGAAGGGGATCGCTGGATCAATTTGTGGATTTACAATGATGATGATGATAATGGTAATTCTATTGTTATTGTGGGAGATTGCAATTGGACTAAGCAGAAAATCCCTATGCCGTACGTTTGGGATGGACAAGGGTGCTTAGATTTGGAGCACATTGCTGGGACAGACATACTTATAGTGAAAGATATTCCTAAACCACTAGAGCTTGAATTTTGTTTTTATTATGATCGAGAAAAGAAGGAATATTGCAGAAAACAGGTTGAATTTATTCGTAGCACCAAGGTGTCTTCTTCTCCTTATTGCTCTCGGTGTCCCAATCGTGGTTACGTAGTTACTTCTTTCGTCCAGACTTTATTACCTGTTCATACTAAGAAGTAGCACCGCTGCCAACCTCATCGCAAGGAAATTGACCCTCCACAAAATATTATCGTAGCAATGAAATGTGTTAACACTCTTACCAAGGGGATGGAACACTAGAGGAATGTCTTGCAGGCCTTTCCTAGGTTTAGATCCGGTGAAGCTTTGAAAGGATAGTTGTAGACTGGGAAAATATCTTTGTAAGTTAAAATAGTTCTTATATTTGCTGGTTGTTTGTTTTGGTCTGAATGGAGTCACTGTATTAAATCCTTGTGTTTGTAATCCCTGCTTACTTCCGGTAAGCTCTTCTTCAGACTTCATCGAATTCCATTAAATCTTTTGCCGACCAATCAAAAAAAAAAAGTTGGATGTTTCTTCTCACGGTTCCAAGTGTTCGATTTTTATACCGTGGATCTCTTTTTTGTCGCCCTGAATATTTGAAAAGTAGAAAATAGAGGCATTTATAAAGACACAGAGAAGTAGTAACTGGTATATGAATTTTACTAGGTATTCTGTCAATTTTTATGAACACTTCCATCGTTTGAAAGCTCTGTACGCTTTACATCAAAACTTGTAAGGCGGAACAATATGATAAACTCATGAGTTGAGACCCAAACATACAAACACACACACACAAAACATCAGTACGATTATACTCTCTTTGTCCCATAAAAAGTGAATTTTTTCCTGTTTAATTTTATCCCGATTATTTTTATTTTTATATGTTATTTTTTTAAACAAATCCTTAGTTCCTTATTAATAATTAGTGCAGTTAATTTTTTTTCTAAAAAATATATAAAATTTAGTAATCATATTTACACTCTTGATTAGGTCTTTTAAAAAGATATCTGATCAAGAATACAAAAAAAAACGGTCTCAGTTAAATCTGACCGTCTAAAAACTCTTACTTTCGGCGATCTACAACCCTTATTTTTCTTTTTATGCTATATATAAATCGTGGCTGAGAATCCTTCCAATTTTTACGCCCTAATCCCACGGTCACAATGTCTTCTCTTAAAAGACTCCAAATACGTTTCCTCCCTCTTCACTTTCAGTCAGAACACCACCCATACAGACTCCAAAACCGTTACCTGTTCATATCTTCCTTTCCTCAGGCGCAGTTTATGCCCTAATTTCCTCCCTCTGCAGTTATGTTTTCAAGCCAAACCTTTGGATTGTTCCATTACATAATCCTCAAAACCAGGTTATGATCTCCATCACCTTCTGCGTATCAAAATCTTATTATTTATTTTTAGGTATCAATTGTTTTTGTTCTTTCATATTTTCTTTGACCGCGCATAAGTTGATTAAAATTGTTGCTGTTTATCTCAATTAGGTTTTTTTTTCTTCATTTTTTCTCGAACGACACCTAAGTTGATTAAAATTGTTGTTGTTTCTCTTAGTATTTTTAGGTCAGAAAAATTTTTCCCCATAAATTTTTCGTCTATTTTTGGTCGTACCCTGTTTCTGAATGGATTTCTAAATGTTTTGTTTTTGGATTAGTACCCTCAATTTCATTGCTTACCTCTATTGATGTTGTTTACATTTGAGGGTGTCTGCAAAGACCTAATATTATAATAGTCGACTGTGGAAACCTAATTCATTGTGAATTTTGGTCCAATTCCCATTGTGTTTGACTGCCTTTTTTATAATTTTAATGTTCTAATATGTAATTGACCTTTTTTGATCAGGCTCTGGAAATTTTGTAACATTTTTTAACTGCTTAATTTATAGTCTTTCATGTTCTAACCTGTAATTTACCTCTGTTGATCATGATTCGGAAAATTTTGTAAGATAGATTAGCCAAGTTTCAAACTGATTTTAACGTCAGTGATTCGACATTGGAAAATTCGGTCACAACATCACATTCATCCAAACAGTACGCTATAGAAGTACTCATCATGATGCCATTAATAGAATGTGTTGGGCATTAAGAGTGTTCTTGGAATCTATTTCTGTTCTTCCTCAGCTTCGTCTGATGTAAAACCCAAAGGTACAAATTTTATGCTATTTTTTCTGTTGTATCATTAGCTTTGCTGGAAATTATTTTTTCCAGAGTGCTGTGCTCGTACATGTTGCTTTCTTAATATGGAGAAACAAATATAGATCTTGATTGCTTAACTGTGTTTTTCAGATGGTTGACTTGAGCCATTACTGCACATTACGGTTTTGCTCTAGGTATTGCAAGGTTTTTGGGTTGTGCTCATTGGATCATCCAGGTGAGATATATATACTTAGATAGTTAGATTGTAATTGAAAATCTGTTTATTTACCAGATATACATTAGCTCTGTAGCTTTTTTAATTGGGAATTCAAGAAAATGCTTCAGTTTCCTTTTCTATTCTTGCCACCTAAGTATTAATACCGTCAGTAGATATGAAAAATGATTTTATCCCCACCCGACGACACCCGTGATTGGGACAAACTAAACATCCTACCTGCACACTATGTCAAACACTGGGTGAATAGCGGGGTTCAATTTAAATACATACCTCTACTTAGTTTAAAAATTGAATGGCTCACCAGTATTTTTTCAAATAAGCACACTCTTCAGCAAACTTTGGTGAAACTATGTTGATAAACTGAACGATTGATGAATCAGAACAGTTCATCATCTTCTTTATTTCCCTGGAGGTGTTGTGCATATAGCTTCTTGCCCACAACTGACAATGCTACCAGTTGTGGTGTTTTCTTCTCTTCAAAGATTAACAAGGTATTGAATTCATTTATGAAAGTTTTAAGATCTCTAATAATCCTCATAGTTTGAGTTTCAGGTTTTGGGTTTCTGCCCAGACAAATATTGCACCCCAAACTAAACCCAAATATTGTCCACAAAGTTGTTACTCAGGTGATATTTGGTTGCAGCTGCAGTTTTGGTGAACTGTATCGTGGACAATGATAGCTTCATTCAGATGAGAAATTGGGTGGAAGAACTTTAGCAAATGCCAATATGTATTGATGCCAATTGTTGCAAATAAACGTGATTTGGTTAGAGTAAAAAAGTCAACCTCGAAGAGGCTGAAAGGTAAATAGTAAGTGTTAACTGCAGTATCTTGCATGTCAATTCATTCTTAAATTCATTCTTGATGAGTTTTGATATGGATGTAATTTGTGATTCTGTGCAACGCAGTTATGTTGCTTCAATTGGGTCAAAATTGTTAATGAGATCTGTTAAAGTCGGTAATGGACTTGATAAAGTCTTCCTCAACATTACAACAAGTAAGCTACATTCCCAAAAGCGACATTGCAACAAGTAAGCTACATTCAACTAACTTTTACATTCAATAAATAGAAACAACACCAAAAATATATTGGTGCATATCATATGTGACATCAAAATAGAACATCTAAGAATATATAAATAAACTTTTAGAAGCCAACAAACCTTTTTCCAGTCTTTCCCATACTTCTGAAATGCTTCATAGAAGCGTTTAAGGTCTTCATTGCTCCACCGGGATCCTAACATGTCAGTTAGTTTCCTCTTCTTCATAGCAAAAGTAATTGATCATTAAGTGTCTAGATATAAGGAAACAACATGGACTGCAGTCTGAATGTCAAAGAATTCACTTTAGATTTAAAAATGGAAAGAGAAACATAATAAAATTTGGAAGGAATTCCGCTTCTTGCAGAAATAGAAGCACTTCTCAGAAGTTAAAATTCCATAGAATTTTGTATGATGATCAAAATTAAAAGCCCAATTAGTTAAAAAATGAAAAAAGAAAGCGTTTCTTTTTCTATTTCAAAATATCAAACAAGAAAATCTCACATTTAGCTCTTCGTTGTTTAACTGTGAGATCGACACCATTACATCTATTGCATTATCATTGAGCTATAAACTAAAATCCAAAGGCTTAATAAACTATAAGACAAATCTTTTTGGAAGAATTTGTGTTGAAGATATTCTAAAATGGGGCATTCAATGATTTGCACTTCCAGAGCCTTACATCTGCCACAAGAAGTTATTTGTGGCTTTTATGCCTTATTTTCAAATTTGCATAGATATTAGTTTGTTACCCTAAACATACATGAGTATATCCCTCATGTTCAGAATAAGGTACTCATTCCAATTTCAGTTATATTGTTAGACTGATACAAGGAAGAATGAAAGGGAGGAGGAATAAGACACTATACACATGACTAACAGAAAATAAGATTCATGGTTCATGTTTTATTTGAAATTAGTTAAACTGGATTAGTGTCTTCATGTTTAAGAAGGCTGGGTATCTTAAGAAACGAAAGGTTGCGAATCCGATGGAAGAAGATGACATAAATGGGATTGGTGAAGAAGAAATATGATGTGTTGCTTGGTAGTTGGTGTTGTAGTGTATATATGAAGCGGTTTGCTCCCTATGATCCTATGTTCCTGATATTGATGACAATGCTTTCAAGAGTAAAAGAATAATAGAAGGATCCCATTTTGAGGGAACATCCATCAAGGGAGAATGAATTAGATGCAAAGAAAGATGCAGAATCTCATCAGCATGTCATGGCTTTAGAAAACCAATTTACGAGTTGGGTTCAACTACAGTTACAACATCGCCCAGATGAACTTTGGAAAGATGGAGTACAAGACTATCTTACTCAGACATTGGGCATTCTGGAGAAATATAGTGACATGGTTGCTTGGATAAAAGCAAATGCAACAAAAGGAGAAAGGGTCAGTAGCGTTGTTTCAAATGGCACATGGATAAATCGATGAAGAATCCTTAATTAAAGTTTCTTTCAAATAATAATAGTGCGTGTGGCAACTGCACTTACAGAACATATATGTTGGCTATTATTAAACAGAAATTGGAGATATCATAGTTGGGACACTTGAAAAAGGTATTGACAAGGTTTTCCAGCTTCATTGATAACCGAGAGAATCCTCTCTATTTAAAGAAAAATACAAAGAAGATCTCAAGAAGATATTCTGTTACAAATGGAAGATAAACACAAAAACTTTAACGTGTGAGATAATTATGCCAGGTCTTTTTTAGGTTATTAAAGACCTTTTCTGAATGGACTGAGTCTCAGAGTTTGTTGCGCTGACACTTTCCCTCAAGTTGAACGGGAGTTGACGTATGTTGAACTTGTCTCGCAGAAGCTGGAATATTGGTGTTGACAATCCCTTGGTAAGTATGTCAGCTATTTGGTATTTGGAAGATATGAAATTCACTTGAAGCTCTTTGTTCGACACTTTCCCCTTCACAAAGTGATAATCGATCTCAATATGCTTCGTTCTTGCATGAAAGACTGGGTTTACAGTTAAATATGTGAGTCCTAGATTATCACACCATAATGTTGGAGGAGCTGTCTTCAACCCAAGTTCCTGTAACAAAGACTTAATCCAAACAAGTTCAGAAGTTGTTATGGCTATACCTTTGTACTCGGATTTTATGCTCGACTTTGAGACTGTCTTTTGATTCTTAGCGCTCCAAGATATTAGATTTCCTCCAAAGTAGACATAAAATCCACTCGTCGATCGACGATCGTCTAAATTGCCAGCTCAATCAGCATCACAGTAAGCTTGAATTGAAAAATCTGTGGAATGTTTAATATACAAACCAAACTAATTGTATGCTTTAAGTATCTCAGAATGCGTTTCACTAGCTCCCAATGTTCTATAAAGAGCTCATGCATAAACTGGCAAACCTTATTGGCTGCCACACATATATCCGGACGACTGAGATGTAGATATTGAAGTGCTCCCACTATGCTGCGATAAAGCGTTGGGTTATCAAACTTTTGTGTTCCTCGTTTCATGACTCTGAGTTACGCTGCAAGTGGTGTGTTCACTGGATTGATCCCATCTAGTTTTGTTCTCAATACCAAATCTGTAATATACTTCTATTGGCTAAGTATTAGCTGCGCCTGTGCACTTCGATTCCCAAGAAGTATATCAGGTTCCCCATGTCCTTGACTGCGAACGTTGAACTAAGATTGGTAATAAGTTCTTGTATAAGGCTAGCACTTGAGCCTGTTATAATTATGCCATCGACATAAATTAAGACATACAAAATATTTGATAATGAGAGTTTGACAAAGAGAGAACTATCTGCAATAGAACCTTTAAACCCAAAATTAATAAGGTAAGCACTAAGACGCAAGAACCAGACCCTAGGTGCTTGCTTAAGCCCAAATATGCTTTGTTCATCTTACAAACATGGTTAGGATAGTTTGGGTCAATTTAGCCTGCTAGCTGCTTCATGTAAACTTCTTCTTCAAGAAGTCCATGTAAAAACGCATTCTGAACATCCAGTTGATGCAAGGGACAATTATTCATAGTGGCTATGGATAACACAAGACTGTTGGTGCAAGGCTTGACCACCTGACTATATGTATCACCAAAATCGACGCCTTCTTGTTGATGAAACCCCTTTGACACTAACCTTGACTCATAACGATCAATACTTCCATCTATATTTTGTTTTACTCGAAACACCCATTTAGAGCCAACAACATTCATGCCTTCCTCAAATGGAACCAAATTCCATGTTCCATTTTGTAGATGAGCATTGTATTCTTCATCCATTGAGGGGTGCCACTTAGGATCTTTAGTTTCTTTACTAAAGAAAGTTGGAGCCATTAGATCTGTGAGAACAAGAGGGTGTTTACTGGCAGTTAAACATAATTTATTAACTGGTTTTGTGATACCCAACCTTGCCCTTGTTATCATTGGATGTCCAGTCTGTGTTGGCTGTGTATTGTCAGCTGCAGCTGCATTGTCCACTTGTTGGATGTTTTGCTGAGGAGAAATTAATGTAGGTGATGGGAATTCGCTGACTCAATCTCTGGAGACGTTGAATATGACTGTTGGATTATTGGAGGCTTTGGTGTTTGAAGATGCAAGTTGAAGGTGTATGATAATTGAAAACTGAAGAGGATAACAGGTAGTAGTAGAACTCACCTGATTCGTCTGCTGCACATGCCCATTTGTTGCATTGGCATTAAAAAGGAATGCATCCTCTACAAATGACATGTCGTGAGATGTAAAGTCTATTAGTGGGAAGGTGTAAGCACAAATATCCTTTATGAACTCCACTATACCCCGAGCGTAAGCTAGGATAGCAGAGACATCCAAACACACGAAGGAAGCTGAAATATGGTTTCTTGTTGTACAACAATTCAAGAGGAGTTTTTATTTCTTTTTGTGATGCTGGACATCTATTTGTTAAAAAATAAGCTGTAGTGAAAGCCTCAGACAAAGTATGACCTTGGCATTGAAGCATGAAATAGAAGATCCAACCCAGACTCAGTGATATGTCTGATCTTGCGTTCTACGAAACCATTTTGGGCTGATGTATGGGGGCATGAGAACCTATGTATTACAACATAAACATTTAAAAAGGATGTGAACTTGCGAAATTCACCACCATTGTCTGACTGGAATATTTTTATTTTGTGATCTATAAGGTTTTCAATTTGCTTCTTAAAATGAATAAAGACATGTAACACATATGATCTGCGAACTTATTGATAAATCCATGAATAGTGAGAGTAAACATCAAGCAAGGGAAGGTAATAATGAAAGCCATTTCTTGATAAATGAGGGGAGACCCATAGATCAGTAACAATTAAACCCAATGGTTTATCTATTATTGTACTACTAGAATAAAAAGGGAGCTTACTACTCTTACTTAGATGACATGAATAACAAAAATAAAATAATTTATTTGAGATTGGTAGAGAATAATTTTTGATAACTCTTGAGACAGATTGCAGCATTGGGTGACCTAGTCGTTGATGCCAGAGAGGAATGGTTTCTGGAATATAAGTTGTTGGTGTTGGTTTATCTATCTCACGCACTCCATCAAAAATGTAAAGGTCATTCCTATTTTTGCCTCGCAGTAGTATGGTCCCTGTGAGCATATCCTTCACAATAAAACAATTTGAGTCAAAAACAAAGTATACTTTGTTGTCTTCACAGAACTTAGAGACTGACAGAAGATTTGTTTTAATATTTGGAACATGAAGGATATTATTGAGAACAAAGCGTCGATTGTTTAGAGTGAAAGATGCATTACCAATGTACTCAACAGGCAGAGTATTACCATTCCCTACTTGTACTGTCTCTGTGCCATCATATTCATATATGATATTCATGTTGTCGAAGCTTGCAGTAAGATGATGAGTAGCTCTAGAATCTGTGACCCAATTTGCATCAGTTGAGATTCCAGGTAAAGCCAAGTACGCTGTTGGTCTATTAGGTCTCTGCGTTGACCTATCTTCCGTATGCCGAAACCTACAGTGTCGAGCAATGTGATTTGTTTTCTTGCATATTTGGCAGGCTCCTTGATCCTGATCTTTGCCTTTCTAGATGGGAGACGGCTGAAACAGTCTTCCCTGGTTGTTATGAAAAGTACCCCTCCTTTGATTAGGTCTTGGTGAGAAACTGGACCTTCGGTTGACTGCAACATTAGCCAAGGACTGTTAAAGTAGAGCAAGTTGTTGTTGTAGTCGCATATCGAATGCTAAGAGATGCGCATAAAATATCCTAATAGTAATTTCTCCAACTGTGCTTAAAGACGTTACAATGGGATCATAAGATTTATCCAGTCCATTAATGATCGAAGATTTCATATCAGCCTCAGAAAGTGGAATACCTGAAGCTGCCAGTGAATCGAACATTGCTTTAGCTTTGTTAAAATATTCTTCCATAGAATTATTACCTTTTCGAAGGTTATGCAACTCCCTTTTGAGGTGCATATGGTGTGCTTGAGTATTTGACGTGAATCTTGATTCGATTGCATCCCAAACTTGTTTTGATGTTGTTAAGCCAACAACTCTTGTCATACTGATTCAGTTAGAGAAGACAAAAGCCATCCTATAAGAATCTGGTTTTGTTCTTCAAAATCTTATGAAAGCTGGGTTTATTTCCTGTGAGTTTGGTAATTGTTGTGGTGGTTTTTCCAAGCTTCAATCTACATATCCCATAAGATTGTAGCCTTTTATGAGTGGTGTAAACTGTGTTTTCCACAATAAATAGTTTTTATCATTTAGTTTGATGTTAACTATATGATTTATGTGAAGCTCTTAAAGTGTAGTTGTGTTGGCAGACATTATGAAGCGTGGTAAGGATCTTCAAGCTGATACCAACTTGAAAAAGGTATTGACAAGGTTTTCCAGCTTAATTGATAATCGAGAGAATCTCTCTATTTAAAGTAAAATACAAAGAAGATCTCAAGAAGATATTCAGTTACAAATGGAAGATAAACACAAAAACTTTAACGCGTGAGATAATTATGCCAGATCTTTTTAGGTTTTTAAAGACCCTTTCTGAATGGACCGAGTATCCGAGTTTGTTGCGCTGACAGGGACTAAGGTTGAGGGTAGACAAGAAGTTATAATGTATGGTGGAGATCTCAGAACATTAGACAAAAGTGGGTCAATGGCCGTTTTTTTTTCTTCTTATATATATTTTGAAGCATATGACCGTTGTCTTTGTGGAGCACGATTATTTTATTTGCATAAATGGTGATAGAGGAGGTAGCATCTTTGCATGTCAAGTTGGCATACCATTTAAGCAAGATGCATTAAAAATGGGTTGACATCAAATTATGGCGTTAAAGTAGTAAGAATAGCATCTAGAGTAAGACATTCTTATATTTATCACCCGAATGATCGATACTTTAACGGAGAATCAAAACCCGTGCCAGATCATAACCTAGTAGTACAACATTTGCAAATATTCACCTTTTAGTTTGTGAGATTTGTCGATTCGGAGTTTTAACATAAAATGGTAGATAAAGTACAAAATAATTCTCTCTCAAATTTTTCTTAAAATTATTCAGATACCAAAAAATCAATTTTTATGGGACGGAAGGAATATAACTTAGCTAGTACTGAAATGTTTCTGTGAGTGAGTGCCAACAATTTACTTTGGAAATGGGACACCAACTTTGTCAGATATCGATACTAAACCGATTTGAACGTCTAAAAACCGTCACTAGTCAATGAAATTTACATTCTAGATTCAAACCTGAAACGAGGGAAACATAGGAATTTCCTTCTGTATTTGTGGCCTAACACATTCTTGAGAAAAAGTTTGTGCCTTTGTGGCTCTTAAAGTGGTCCGTCCCAAACGTAGAGGGTTAACGAGTAAAATTGATCGGGCGGTTGTCTAAGCTAACGCCTGTAGTTGGGCGATTTTCTAAGGTAACGTCTCAACACACGGGCGTACGTCTAGGAATACGTTTGAATGGGGCGGACCAGTAGATCAACGCTTGATGGCAGGCGTAACCGAAAAGAACGCCCGGCGATAGACGCACCCCTACACGCACGCCCCAGAGACGGACGTTGTCTTGGCCGAACGCCTGATGGGGCGGGATCATAGCCAAACTCGCGTATTTTGTCCAACACGTGCAGATGGTACGTGGGAATGGTGAGATGGGCGGATGCTTAACATAACGCCTGGTATATCAGGCGCTTCCCTAGTCGAACGCCCGTCTCACCAGGCGGACGGCTGGGTGAGCGCCTGTCTATGGCGGACATATATGTTGGTCTTCAGCCATTTTTCTCCTGCAATTTCTCCTGAACACTCTTTGTTATCTTGAGAAACTCCGTCCGCCCACCACAACAACACCACAACAACACCAATTTGTGAGAATTCTCCAAAATCAAGCTTAACCCCTCATCAATATTGCAAAGGCTGAGTTGATTTGATACCAACTATTTCAAATCAAGATTACTTCAAAGGAAGATAATAACCTTAATCTTTACTATAATTTGTAATGGATTTTAAAGGTTAACATTGTATTGCTTTGTTTACTAATTTTGTACATATTAGTCATATCAACACAGCTAGATAAATTAGGTTTTAGAAATTATAATTTTGGAATTGGGTATAATTATAGGGTTTACATGTAAATTGGGTATAAAAAAATTATGTTAAGTTTAGTGAATTGAAGTTAAAATTGATTATGAGAATTTGGGTATAATTACAGGGTTTATGAGAATTTGTTGAAATGAAGTTAAAATTGATTAAGTATTTTGTTAATTTTAGTTGGCTGGTGGATAATTATATGATTAATTGAATAATATTATTGTTTATGAAATATGAGAACTTAATTATGTTGACTTTAATTTAGTCGTAAACTTTACGCAGATTCTGAAGATGAACAGAAATAGGAACAGAGTTACAAGATCGGGCCGAATTGGTAACTAGAATCCAGCATCAACTGAATCTGGAAGTGATGTAGTTGTTGATCCAACAATCTTTATTGATTTGGTGAATGAGGAAGTTCAATCCCCAGTGATTGATAACGAAATGTATGTTATAAGGGATCGAGCAAATTTGTTGGTCAGGATATTGACCCGTTCGATTGACGCTGGAGAGTTGATGAGTGTTGAAAAACAACGGGGAGTTCTACAAGTGCTTAAGGAGATAGTAAATCTTTCTTCTGAAGAGAATGTTGGTCGCCCCACCTGAATGAATTATCTACATAGATGTTTTTATCTTTTAAGCGTTGTTGGTTATGGTGTTGAACCTTATTAGTATTTTTATTACGAATATGAATCTCTTAATTTAGCTTGAATGAGTTGCTTGTAGTTTTTTTATATTTTTTATTTAGGAGAAGAATAAATAGGCGAAAAAATGAGTGCTTGGTAAAAAAAAAATCATCTAAATTAATTAATTACTCGAAATTTAAAAAGAAGTTCAATAATATTTAAAATAACAATATATCAGTTAAAAATAAACTGAAAATAACACTATTAGTTCATAAAAGTTGAAACTGAAAATGACAATGTTAATAAGAATGCAAATTTTTAAGTTCCAGGTATTCCAAGAATCCTTTAAGGTTGGCTTCTCCTTCTCTGCAAAATGTCTGCCTTCCTAAGTTCGATGTACTCTCTTGTTACCGGATCTAACCCCGAGACATCCATCATCATTATACGAAACTCTTCGTCTGCTTCTTTCTTTGCATCAAGTTTTTCTTTCCTAGCTTGTTTTGCTTTAAAATTTGCTGAAGACTCATCTAGTTTTGTTGTAAACTCAGATTCTCTCTGCGCCATTTTCATTTTTGTTTGTTCTGCACATTTGGTGTTGAAGTTTTGTTGCTCTTTAATAATAATTTCCATCATTTCCTGTTGGCCACTCGATTTTGCTATCCCTGTTTTCTTTTGTCGTTTCGCCTCTTTTTTTCCATTTGACGGTTATATGTGTTAAGTATATCTCCTATGTCTTCATAACCACTGGAATTGTCTTGGCTTGTTTCCTGTATTTCCCGGTTTTCCTCACCGCTTTCAAAATCTTCCTCAGCTTGTGATGAATCGAAAACAGTTGTCGATCGTCGTGAATATTTTATATTTTCTAACATTTCGTAGCACTCTTCATGCTTAAATCTTTTGCCACCATTAGCTTCCTTGAAAAACCTCCTTACTTCTTCAATCCGTTTTTTTAATAAAGTTTAGTGGAGGATATACAATTCAAAACAATAATGTAATCGTCAAAATTAAATATGTACTTACCTTTGTTTCGGGGCCCCATCCAGTATGGTTTCCACGTTCCACTTCCGCCTCTTTTGCAGAGAAAAGTCCCACATCTTTACTTATTCTCTGAAATCGTTTTTGAATGGAGGTCAAAGTGCGCCGTGGCATCGACGATATGACTTCTTTCATCCCATTTAATATGCGAGACCATAATCTTTCTTCTGATTGATCAGAACCAATACTACAATCTTGAGATATTGACAAATGAATTTTACACATCGTTACATCTTCAAATGTAGTAAAATTTGGATCTCGTGGTTTTGGTGCCATAATTCTAACCGATTTGGAAGAAAAATATATGAAAAACAACTAAGTTTTTCTCGAATACAAATTAGATAACAATGGGTTTACTAAAATGAAAATGGATTAGTAGTCCATCCATATATAGATATGTCAAAATATAGCCGTTACAACGATAACAAATCAACCAACTATAACATATCTCAACGGCTACTTGGCGCTCGTCCAGAGTAACGCCCCAAAACAGGGCGTACACATATCCGCACGCTTACAAGAGCTCCATGGTAGGCGGAGGTTTAGGATGACGCCCACATTAGGCAGATGTTTAGGATGACGCCCACACTTAGGCGGAGGTATAGGAAGACGCTCATTGGGACGTTGATTTGGTTAACGCCTGTCACTAGGCGTGCTCCTACTGTAACGCTCCGCTGGACGCAACGTTGGGTGAACGCTTCATCAGGCGTAATTTTGGTTAACGCCCGTGTTTTGAAACGTAATTCTAGTTGCACGCCTTCCACTAGATGAATACCTAGTTGTATGCCTAGAATCAGACGGTTAACTAGATACACGCACGATTATACTTTGTTTGGTCCAGAACTCAGACCATTTTTGATCGTGAACAACTACAAATTCGGACCAACGAATGTTTATACTCGCTCCACTGCGTATGGGATTTGACAGACCAAAGACCAAATCTAGATTTGGTCCGTCAGTTGGTCCAACACTGTGAACGCTCTTATCAACTAAAGATGGAGCAAATAAGAAAACCCCAAAAATGACAAGAAAACCCTTACTCTTCTCTTCATTTACATTTACACCATCAAACAAAAACCCTAGATAAACCCCCATGTTATCCACTTCCACTTCCTCTTCCTCTTCTTTACCCTTTCTAGGGCTTAAAACCACCATCACTCACTGCAACTTCAATTTCTTCTTCTTATCCCCCAAAAATGTCATCATCAATGGCGATGCAACGAGCTGCTAACACTATGATATCTTCAATTTCAAAGGTACGAACTTCAATTCCTTCATACTACAATCGAACTCTAAAATTTTCATCTATTTCGTCTCGAAATCTATCTCTTAGTAGGACATTTACAACTTCTGCAATCCCCCACAATAACTATGATAGAACACCTAATAGTAATGATCCTAGAGGCTTCCAACGTGATGGAGGAGGAGCTGGAGCTGGAGCCGGAGCTGGAGCTGGAGCTGGAGCCTATCCTCCTCAACGTGGAAACCCTAACCCAAACCAGTGGAGTTCTCAAAATCAACCTCAAAACCCTAATCAGTGGAATCCACAAAATCAAGGGTACCAAAGACCTCAAAATCCACCTAATCCTAATCCTTATCAGTGGGATTCACAAAATCAAGGATACCAAAGACCTCAAAATCCACCTAGTCCTAATCCTAATCAGTGGAATGCTCAAAATCAAGGTTACCCAAAACCTCAAAACCCCAACTCTAATCAATGGAATCCAAGAAATCAAGGTTATCAAAGACCTGAGAACACGAACCCTAATCAATGGAATAATAATCAGGGTCAGAATTATAATCCACGCGGAAATGCGAATCCAAATCAATTGTATAATCAGGGTCAGAATTATCCTTCTCCCCCTCCTCCTCCACAGAGGGATACTAACCCGAATCTATGGGGTAATCAGGAGCAGAATCAGAGACAAGTTACGGCCAATGAAGCCCCTCCTACTCCTGTGAGTGTACCGCAAAATGTTGATTTAATTGGTTTATGTAAAGAGGGTAAGGTTAAAGAAGCTGTAGATTTTATAATTCAAGGTGTTGTTATTCCTGATGCGGAAGCCATATATGTGTTACTGAATTTGTGTGGGAATCCAAAGTTTGTTGATGAAGCGAGAAAAATCCATGGTTATGTGATGAGGTCTCAATTTAAGGGTGATTATCAAATGGTTAATAAATGTATCGAGATGTTTGGGAAAGCTGGACTTATGAAGGATGCTCGTGCAGTGTTTAATAGATTGCCTGGGAAGAGTATGGATTCGTGGCATTTTATGATGTATGCGTATGCAACGAATAGTCTTGGAGATGACGGGTTGCAGTTATATGAGGAGATGAGGAAAGCAGGTGTACGGCCTGATGAAGAGACTTTTCTTGCAGTTCTTGCTTCTTGTGCTTCGGCTGAAGCAGTTGAAGAAGGTTTCATACATTTTGAATCAATGCAAAGTGATTTTGGAATTACGCCTGGGATTGAACATTATTTGGGTCTCATAGATGTTTTAGGAAAATCAGGGCATGTTAATGAAGCAGAGGAGTTTATTCAGAACCTTCCATTCGAACCAACAGCTCAAATTTGGGAGGCTTTGATGAACTATGGTCAAATTCATGGGGATATTGATCTGGAAGATCGTGCTGAGGAGTTGATGACTCTGCTCGACCCTTCCAAGGCTCCTAAAAACAAGTTGTCTACACCGCCACCAAAGAAACGCTCGATGCCGAATAACATGCTTGAAGGGAAGAACAGAGTCAGGGAATATCGATATGTTACTCCTTACAAAGCAGAGTTGGAAGAGAAGAAGGGTTTGAATGGACAGTTGAAAGAAGCCGGATATGTGCCTGACACAAGATACGTTCTTCACGATATTGATCAAGAGGCTAAAGAACAGGCTTTGCTCTATCATAGTGAGAGGTTGGCAATAGCTTACGGTTTAATTAGCACTCCAGCTAGGCAACCTCTTAGGATCATTAAAAATCTTCGAATTTGTGGTGACTGTCATAATGCAATTAAAATCATGGCAAAGATTGTCGGGAGACAGCTTATTGTACGAGACAACAAGAGGTTTCATCATTTCGAGAATGGAAAGTGTTCTTGTGGAGATTACTGGTGACGAGTTTCATAATACTTTGAAGTTGCAGAGACTTTTGATGAAGGTACAGACCAGAAGTTTATTTCCTTGTATTTGACGTTTATTGCTCAGATGGAGGGAACTACAAAGTAACTTTCATCTATGAACTTTCTGCTGTTAGTGTTCACTGTTTTAGATTGTATTTTGTGAAGCTCAAGAAACATCTTATAAGGCATGCTTATAATTCTCACTACATTCATCTTATGGATAAATGAACTGAATCTTTGTGAGAAGAACTTGATACAAATTAGTGTAATTAGTTGCTTTTAAATTACGAGTTTAAAAGATTTCTTTTATTTAGTCTCTATTGAGTTGTTATTTTTGTTCGAAGAAACTTTTCTCATGTCAGTTTGGTTTTGCAGTATGTTCTTATGCTGTAGAATTGAGAAATTTCATGTGTTTGAAGTGTCAATGAGTTTTCCAGTCATCTCTGGCGACAACAGGGGCGAAACATGCGACAAACCTTAGCTCCCAATTTCACCAAATCCATGCAGGAATTTTATTTCTTCTCTTTCTGATCTCTTGCTTTCCAATTTCAACCTTCCTTGATGTTTTTATTCCTTAGGGTTTGATTTCCTTTGTTTCGATTCTAATCTGTTTGCATAAATTTGGTTCTTCGATTCTAGTCTTTGTGTGTACATATGATTTAAGTTCTTTACTTTGTTCTACTGTGTTTGTTTTCTCATTATTACTTTCTGGTTTGAGCTTTGATGCTGTGTGAATTTTTAACTATGAAACTTATTTCTTGGAATGCTCAGGCTGTAATTAGCCCAAAGACCTACAGTCACCTGAATTTTCTCATGTTCAAGTATAAACCAGAAATTGTAATATTTAAGAAATAAATACTAGTTCCCCAAAATTGATCTCTAGAAGAAAGAACATAGAATCTAGAAGAAATTAAACATTAGTTACTCAGAGCAGGAAGAAAATTCCAGTTACTGGTTCAGGAAGGAGACTCCAGCCAGTCAAGTTGTCGAGGAGTGGACTCGGACCAATTAGGTTGAATCCAAGTGCAGTTTGAATGCCAACCCTTGGTGCCATATATATTCTTAGCAGAATGCATGGCACCACCAAAAGAGTGATAACTTCCTGTTTCAAGTGATTAGTATAAAATGCCTTCACCATCCAACCATAATCTAGGGAAATATATTTTGTTCTCCATCTGACTATTTGGAGCGATTGCTGAGAAACATATGCTTTCCCAGACTTTTAACTTCAACCCATTTGATTACAGAGAAATCCATTCTAAAGATTCTAACCGATAATCCTAATTTTACTAGTAAGAGATTTCTTCCGCATTTCACCAGAAACTTGGATACGAGTCATTAAATTCTTCACAAGTTTCTTCGATAGGATCAGAATAAGGATTATTCATAACCTACAGAAAAGAAGAACCCACTAAACAAAGTTGGAGTGTTATACAATGACGAATACTTTTCAGTATCATAGTGTTCATAAACATGCCAATCTTGTTCACCTCTTCTAATTAAGTAGATGGTGACATAATCATCAAAGCCACTACCATCAATGCCGAAGACTATACAGTCTGAAGTAGTCGGTAAAGATGAGAGAGATGTCGGAATTATAAGGATTCCCTGGAAAATCCGGAAGTATGATGGTCTCTCTCGTGAAGGGATTGTAAAAGTATAATTCTTCTTCTCTAGACATCAGTAGCCAACCCTCTTTTTGGAAGCGGATTGTAGCACCTACTAGCAATTCAGAGAACTTCATGAGGTACTTCTCATTACTGTGCATGGGGTTTACAAAATTATAGATGGCAGAGTTGGTATCTCTAGGGAACACCAGCCATGGAGATAAATTTGTTGTTTCTATAGCCTTAGTAGGGGAAAGAAACGCAGGCTTTACTACAGGCAACATCTCCCGATTTTCTTTACTGACCGAACGAAAATGTACGTAATCCAGCGGATGAAGATAATTTGCTATCAACTTTACCATATCCTCGTTAAGGATACCCCAAGGTCTTTCTTCTTCTAAACAGTGGAGTTGCGTTCTCATTATAGTGTTATAATGTTTTTCACCCTGAATTGCGTTGTCATTGTCATTCTCCATCTCATTATAGCTAATCGTCCTTGTTATCTTTCCCCCTTCATCATGTATCTAGTCTTTTTCTTCATCATCTTCAACAAACATATCTTCCTTTCTTCCCCATCCATTAGGCAACATGATCCAGTCTGACGAGAACCCTGATGTTGGCATCTTTGGACCCGGCAAGGTAACAGACTCATCAGTGCTTTCTACGTCAAATTTGTACAACCCCTGATCTTTATAAATAGTGTAGCACAAGCAGCCCCTGGCGAGTCCCAAATCGGCAGCTGAGCAGCAACAGGCGGTTTTATATCCAACAAAGAGAACATGAGACTATTCACCACCTTCCACTCCATCAAAGATAAATCCAATCTGGTTATAAGTATTGAGATTATGACCGTCTCAGATCCCCCTTTCATTGTAATTCATGTCTATCTTGAAAAGCTCATCGTAACACTCCACATAATACATTAGCCCCATAGGATAGTCCCTTGCTCCAAAAAATGAAAACAAAGTGCAAAAACTTACCTGGAACGGAATTATAGAAAGGGTAGTCAAACTATTATCATCATTAGCTCCAATTTGATGTTGCGGTTTCGATCTCTAAGTGATTCGTGTTCATACCCATAGCATACAGCTTACCTTTAAAACAATGGAGGGACTTAAGTTCGTGCATACTTATAATATCTCGCGACACTGATTGGGTTCTCCACTGTTTTGTCTCCAGGTTGGCAAAATAAGAATACATGCTCAATAAGATCATTTAAATCATCATATTTACCATTCTGTCTTAGAAAAAGAGATAGAACTATTGGATCCTTACCTTCGTCACTATCATCGCCGATAAGAACTCGAGGAGGAGACGACAAAACACAATCAATCATGTTTAATTCATCAGGTTTATTCATCCAGTGGAGTAAACTTGGTAACTGAATTGTCTCTAGTGTTACTGGATTCCACAAAAAACAATCCCCATATTTCCAATTCTGTACCGACTGGTTAGCAATATAATCATCATCATCATCTTTCTCGCTACAAACAATAATCAACCAACCTTGATGAGAGGTTTCTGCCAAAAAGTTTTCCTACTTATCTCAGGTATGCACATTCTATAACTTGTGTTATTGGGTTCACAAATATTATTAAAAGCTTGATTTTTCGTACCTTCTCCATATGGAAAAACAAGCCAAGGTGCTGCTGCCTTGAAGCTGCTGCCGTTTCCTCTATGACAGAGTAGTTCCTGATCTAGCAGAACCCCAATATGCTGCCAACTGCCAAGACTTGGTATTTATAAAAGAAGGACTTCTAAAAAAAATATGCCAAGATGCCTAAAAGTATTTCCGGCGGCCGACCCCAATAATGTTCCCATTGAGATAAATCTCTAGCTCCTTCACTGGTCCCCGGTCCAGATAATTCAGAATGCCTTGACAGCAGCAGCACATTTTCTTGACCGGACTTGCATTAAAAAACTTGAATTGATGTCTTGGAATGGACAATTCAGAATTTTCATTGTAATTGCCCGTTCTTGCAAGAAAAACTATCATTTTTTTATGCTACAAAAGAAAGAAAATTACTAGCCAGAAAACCAGAAAATTTGTTCAAAGGATTTTAAGTTGCTGCCATGAAGCGGAGAACCAGAAAATTACTAGCCAGAACGTTTTCCGGTTCGGCACCGGACGGGCTGCTCAAAGAACACGGATAACTAAAATATCTATATTATCCTCTTTCCAAAAAAAAAAACAACCGTTTTATTATTATTATTATTATGAAGCAAAACACAAAGAATTGAGAAGCAAATATTGATATGATCATGAGTTAATTTTGATCGACCGTTTAGTGCGTACTACGTACGTCCCGGCTAATCAACATATAGCTACACAACAAATACATAAAACAAAGTAAACGCAACAATTTGTATCACTAGACACAAATGGTTGGTCGCGGTACTTGCAGATCCTCCCGAAAGCACTGCACAACAATTTAGACCGCGTCTGGTTTGTAGTTACACTTTAACAATAGAAGAGGATCGCAATGCAATCCATCACAGCAAGAGTAATCCTTCAAAATCCACAGTTTTGACCGAGACTGTAGCATTCTTGCGAGACCGAAACATCCACAAAAGCCAGAAGGAGCATCAGTATTATCAAAAGCAACGACACAAGGCCGAACTGTTGGGATCGATGCTATAAAGAAAACAAAAAGAAAATAAAATACACAAGATTTATTTGGTTCACCCAAAATAGGCTACGTCCAAGGAGCGGCTGCGGTTTTCACTATGATCTCAAAAACAGATCAGTTCCAGAGGAATACGACGATGATAATAATACTGATACAAACCCTAGATAGGGCAACTCTCTATATATAGAGAATAATGAAAATTTGGCTCGGGTCGTGCACTACCAGGCTCCACACAAACATAACAATCTCCCACTTGGGGACTGGTCACATCACAACCCGCCCTAACTCCACTCTGAACAAACTTCAAAACACTCCATCACCGCAGCAACTCTCTTAACCAATCATCAAGCTCGAAGACCCACTGAAGCTGCACACAGCTTCAGTTTCTCAAGGGTCACTGGTTTTGTCAACATGTCTGCTGGATTCTTTGCTCCATCAATCTTCTCAAGTGTCAACTGACCATCTTCTATCAAAGATTGAATGAAATGATATTTAATATCCACATGTTTGGTTCTGGCATGGTATGCCGGATTCTTCGCTAAGAAAACAGCTCTGACTATCACTATGCAAAAATCCATTTCCTTTCTTCATACCGAATTCACCCAAGACACGCTGTAACCATATCATCTCCTTGCTCGCCTCAGTAGTAGCATCATATTCTGACTCTTCAGTAGACAAGGCTATTATCTTCTGCAAATTAGAACCCCAGCTCACAGCAGTACCACCCAAAGTATACACATACCCAGTAGTACTATTTCTACTATAAATATCTCCAGCCAAGTCAGCATCAACATAACCCCGCAACTTCATACTAGAACCTGTGAAGCAAAGTGATATATCTGCAGTACCCTTCAAATACCGAAGTAGCCACTTGAATGCCTCCCAATGTTGCTTTCCTGGATTACTCATGTACCTACTCACAGCTCCCACTGCATGTGCAATATCTGGTCTGGTGCAAACCATGCATACATAAGACTCCCAATCGTCGATGCATAAGGAATCTTCTTCATATAAGCCTCATCTTATGTTGTCTTAGGTGACTGGTCTTTAGTTAGCTTAAAGTGGACACCCAAAGGCGTGCCCACTGGTTTGGCACTCTCCATGTTAAACCTTTTCAGAATCTTGTTCACATATTCTGACTGCGACAGCTTCAAGGTACCATGATTGTTATCTCTTGTGATCCTCATACCAAGAATTTGCTTTGCAGCTCCCAAATCTTTCATTGCAAACTGCTTTGACAGTTTCTTCTTTAGATCATTTATTTCCTCACTGCTATGCCCTGCAATAAGCATGTCATCCACATATAGCAGCAAAATCATAAAGTGTCTTCAGACCTCTTTATGTAGCAACAATGATCTGATTCGCATTTAGTGAAGCCGGTGGTACCCATAAAACTGTCAAACTTCATATACCACTGCCTTGGAGCTTGTTTCAAACCATACAAGATTTTATTCAATTTGCAAACCAGATTCTCCTTTCCCTGTGTTGCGAAGCCTTGTGGTTGCACCATATAAATGTCTTCCTTCATCACCATGAAGGAATGCAGTTTCACATCTAACTGCTCAAGATATAAGTTCTATGCAGCCACAATTCCAAAAACCAATCTGATTGTATTTAGCTTCACAACTGGAGAGAAAATATCAGTGTAGTCTATACCTTCCTTTCGCTGAAAACCCTTCACAACAAGCCTGGCCTTGTAAGGTGTACTCCCATCATACTCTTCTTTTACTCTGTACACCCATTTGTTATGGAAAGCCTTCTTCCCTTCTGGTAGCTCGGTTAGATGCCAAGTCCGATTTTTGAGCAAAGAATCCATCTTATCTTTTACACAAACATAACACGAACAAACTCGAAGTCTTCTTCATCTTCATCGTTATGTCTAGTACTATGTGATATAACTTTCTTGTCTT
>JAJJMC010014390.1:4381047-4391224 GCA_023531435.1 Papaver californicum | reverse complement strand
ATATCTTCATCGTTATGTCTAGTACTATGTGATATAACTTTCTAGTCAGTTTTACTAACTGTGTAAGATTAATAAAATTATAAGAATTAGCATGTTTATAGATGATACAAACCATATTAAACAATAATATAAAAACAAGTAGATAGGATTAGTAGTATAATTTATTAATCAAAAAGTCTAACCAATAAAAATAAAAGGATTCTTTACAAATGCTTTCACCCACCATAATAATATAAATCCATCAATTTTTATTTTATGCTTCAAAAAATTAATTCCTATTTATTTTTTTATTCATGAAAAATACTACTGCATCATCACCATCATATACGTGGCTGTGCTAATGTCAACAATTAAACTAATAAGAGCAATGACTGTGGGTAACACTCATTCAAAGTGAAATAGTCAAGCACAAGCACATTGATTTGTCTCTTTCCAAACCAATAAACTTCTAACTTTTGGTTGGTCAATAAAACTTTAGCAAATTAGATGTTATTATAGGTAGGGGAAGTACCTTTTTCATCCAAATTCTTTCAAATATTCTTTCATACGAAAGAATGTTCTAGTTTATTCTAGATGGATGATTTTCAGCCGTCCAAACCAAATAAGGGATCTTTCCCTGTCCAGAGAATTCCAGACGGCTGTAGATATTATTGAAAATCTACGGGATGTGACCCATAGATTTCTTAAGTTTCTAAAAATGATATACACAAGGAAATATTCGTATACGAAACCGCCACCCAACTTGTTGAGTTGAGACCCAAAAGTTACACTAGTCCAATTTTACAAAAATGAGTCCGGAAATCAAGATACGGACAAGGAAGATATGAGGCACCTAGTCCGTTCAATCCAAAGATTGACCTCTATTTATAATCGGAATATTTTGGATATTAACTTAAGCAAAATGTAAAATAATAAACTCATGAAAAACAGAATAAATCTAAAATAGCAATTTATCCAACCGCGCAAAAAGCTAATCTCAAAAACAAAAACGCAATCATAATTATTATTGTTAAAAAATAACAAAGCAACTATTATTATTATCATCCAAATCAATTAATAAAAATTATCCTAGCTAATCAGTCAAAAATGATGAATTAATTATCCAGATAAAATTATTATTATTATTATTAACCAATTACGACAAAGCAGTTAATCGAGAATAATCCGAAGTAACGAAAAAAATCTATTAAAGTTGCTTATGCCTAGACCACTAATGTTTTGTGTCCGGTTAAGAAAAACGATTAAATCTAATAATAATGGTGCTAAAATTAATTAAGTAGGTGCGAGCATGATCGTTGGATGATTTTTTAATTAACTAAGATTCATTGCATATGCATGAACGAGATGGAAGTAAGGTATAGAAAGATTACGGACCAAAAACACTTCTTCACGTTGATGTTGTCTTTATACAGTAAACAATTTTCATTGTCATTTCATGTATTCTTAATTATCAGTAGCACCCAATATAAAATAAATAAATAAATAATAACGTTAATACTAACCTATTTTTATTAAATGATTCCAAATGATGTTTACTTAGATTGATAAAGAAAGCCAATAACGCCATAGCTTCCACAAAATCGTCTCCCAACTTCATAATTCTATCGAAATCATCACCAACCTGAAACTCTTCTAATAAAAAATTTAACCTCACTAATTTCCCTAGATTTTTCTATCCTTCCCATCTAAAATTTAGTTCTCAATTTATAGCTTTTTCCTATTCATCATAACCATCGGATTAAATGATTTTTGATCGGGCGCTCTAAAATATACTTCCATTACAATTCTATTAATAGCATCAACAATAATCTTTAGAGTCCATTATAGGATCTGCATTTCTAGCAAATAGATGCATAAGAAAATATAACAACTGCCGATGTATCAGATTGGCAATTGCAAAGTATCATCACAGTAGTCAAATAATTGATAAGATTATACAAAAACAAAAGTGAAACTAGGTTGTGCAAAAAACGGAAGTCAAAATACTTTAGCATTAGTTTGTTATACTACTTCCGTTCTAGAAAAAGAGTTACTATCACTTTTTCAAATTGGCCTATTTTTAGGTTAAAATGAAAAAGTGATAGTAACACTTTTCCAGAAACAGAGGGAGTAATTGATAAGATTTGATACTCATCGTTTTTAAAAAACAAAAATTCTTCTGTTTATATACCCTTGTTAATCGGATAGTTGTTTCGTAATAATAAATGGTTAACTCTTATTAATCGGAAGTAATTAACTAATTTTTTCCGTAATAACATATGAAAATCGTAAATAATACTTCCATTCGTTTCTGGAAAAATATTACCATTATTTTTTTATTTTAGTCTAAAAATAGACCAATTTAAAAAAGTGATAGTAATTTTTCCTGAAACGAAGGTAGTAATAGATTTTTATAAAGATTAATATTGAAAGGTTAAATAAAATAAAAATCTAAAATATCATTATATATGGATTTTAATATAGTATTATCCAGAAAAGTGAGTAAACACCTATTTTAATTAATTTATTTATTTGTGTAAACACACATTCAAAGGATGTATGCCGGGTCATCGTCCAATTTTTAGTTTTAAAATTATTTCTAGATGATTTTATTTTAACTTGATGGTTAGGTGTTAAAAGAGGTTGGGTTTGCTTAAAACATTTTTATATGAGATGTGAGACGAAGCCCAAAATAGCAGTGGGTCACACTCCCTTAGCCTTTGATGAACTTCAAACCTCATTAATCATGATCAAGATAATCACTTTCCTTCTCTACAGAGAAATGGGTGTCTCAGAATATTGTGTTGATTACAGCACATGTTTTTTGTGGCTATTTATGAATTGATGCTGATATAGTTTAACAATATTGTGTTGCATTCAGGGGCTTGGATTGTTAACTCTATCAGTTGCGCTCCCTTCTCTTATAAGTCCACATGAATGCATTCACAGTAGTGATACGAAAACTACAGAGAATTTTTCTATGCATGTTTCATTGCAAGTTTTCTTCTTTTTCTCTTCTTTATACTTAATAGCGATTGGGAAGGCTGGATTTAAACCTTGTGCACAAGCTTTTGGTGCAGACTAATTTGATGTAAGAAATCCGAAAGAATGCGCATCAAAAAGCTCATTTTTCAATTGGTGGTTTTTTGGGCAATGTGTTGGTAGTAGCATTTCTTTCTTAATCTTAACTTACGTTCAAGAAAACATGAATTGGAGTCTTGGATTTGGATTTCCATGCATTTTCATGGTAATAGCACTTCTTGTTTTCTTGCTTGGAACTAAAACCCATTACTGGGAATACTTCGAGTATTTTCAAGGGCCGCAAAGAATTAGAGAACCAACTCATCTCTAGCTGCTACTGCCGAAACGCCCAATGATTAGATTCGCGCTGGTGCTCACCATTTAAAGTTAGAGAATATTAATATAGGGAAAATTATAGAAATACTCCAATTTGGGGGGTCATCTTGGACTTCTTCCCTGGGATTTTAAAATTAATAAAAATACCCCATTCTGTTAGATTTTCCGTTAACTATGCGCGTGCGAGTTGTCACGTGTTAAAAATGACCAAAATACCCCTCTTTGATTTATACGGGTGAAATAAATCTTCGTCATGTGCTATTCATGTGCTTTTTAAAACACTCTGATGCAGACACGTAGGGCGGGTCATCCGACGGTTCCAAGATGAAACACGTGTCGATAGTTGAAACACGTGAGGTGTTATTTCCTGCACGTATGAATCGCACGTTGGTTAGGTCGAATTGTTTCAATTAGTGTGATCGGAACAGAAGAACATTTTTGTTCTTCGTCTTCAACAGAGGCAGAGACACCGGCGAGAGGCACATGCAAGAGGGAGGATTTTTGGCCGTCGGATTGCTCAGGTAAGACTCTTGGAACTTCGTTAAGTGTTTGAGGTTATAAATTTGGGGGTTTTTCTCTGGTTTTGAGTGAATAACACTCTTGATTAACATTTAGGGTTCAATTTTTTTTGGGGGGTTTTCTTTTTTTCCATATTTTAGATTTATTTGATCTCATTTATTGGGAGTTTGAGAGACAGTGAAGATGAATGTTTTTATTGAATGGGTTTGTTCAGCTTTGAAACATGGTTTGTGGTTCAGCCGTTTTCTCATCTATGATGTATGAAATTGAGATGAATAGAGAGATGTGAAGTGATTGAATGGTTGTAATTTTAGAATGATTTTATTGAATGGGTTTGTTATACTTTTATTGAATTGAACATTGTTGATTCCAACCATTAAGGCTTCAGGCAAAAGTAAAATGAAAAAGGAGCCGGTGTTTCTGCCTGTGTTGATGATGATGCTAACATAGATATCAGAACTGAGCTATGGATGGTCATATGGTGGTGGTCTGATGTGGTGGTGCAGGTTTGTGATGGTGGTCTGGTGTGGTCTTGCAGGTCTGTGGTGGTGGTCTGGTGTGGTGGTGGTGGTTTGTTATGGTGGTCTGGTGTGGTGGTGGTGGTATGGTGGTGTGGTCTGTGGTGGTATGGTGGTGGGGTATCTATTGTGTGTTGTGCTTGATTGTATTTTTTTTGGTGTTGTTCTGGTGCTGTTTTCCAGGGATGTTTATTCTTCACATGGATATGGATTAATACTGTTCTTTTCTTTTTTTGTAGGGCTAAAATGGATATGGATGTTATAGTTACTGTGATAAATGGGGCAGAGAAGTATAAACCTTTATACTTTGTTGGTGTAGCTGCTGGTACTAGTGGTCATAGTTTTGTACAAATGGTAAAAGATAGGATGATAACCTTGGGTATGAATCCTAGAATGAATCTTATGTTGTTTGATAAGGATAATGATCAATGTGGATGGGAAAAGGACTTTGTTAGAATGTGGAACCTAGGGAAACCAGATGAAGATGGTTTTATTCAATTACAAGTTTGTATGGTTGATGGTGATGTACCAATTGGTGGTGGTACTGTTACAAATATGGCAATTGGTGGTGCAGCCAATGGCAGTGGCAGTGTAGCTAGTCCTGTAAAAAAAAGGTTAGTTAGAAGCCTACTGTAAGGAAGAGTCCAAGACTAGATGCTAAACAGTTGGACAATCAGCATCACATGACTGAGAGAAAAGCAACAAGATTGAACTTTGATCATGAAGGTAGGAATGAGCCTGAAGTCATTACTACACAAGCTAGTGTTGTATACAACGATGAAGAAACTACACAAGCTAATATTGGTGAAGTTCAAGTGAATCTAAAGAATGAGTCAATTACTGCATATAAGTGAAGTTCAAGTGAATCTGCAGAATGAGTCAATTACCTTCTCTGGCAGGCCGCAAAAGCATATAAAGTGAACCACTGGAAGGTAATATTTGACAAATGCTTGTAATTTTTTGTCCTTTTGTAATTTTTCATTAGTCAATTACTGCATTGTTCCCACATGATGGATGAAATGTTCCGACATGTAATTTTCTAGGTACATATGGATGAAATGCTAGAAATAGATGTTGATGCACACAAATATTTGCTAGATTTGGACCCAAAATTCTGGGCAAGGGCATGGTTCCCACATGATGTTGCTTGTGAGCATATAAATAGCTATTTTTCGGAAAGTTTTAACAATATGTGTAAGAATCTTAGAAACCAACCTGTGATCAAGTTAGCCACAATGTCTACACAGTTGGTTAATGGCTTGTATTTCAAGAGAAGACAACTAGATGCAACATGGAATATTGGTGACTGTGGACATGTATAGGACCACATACTCTTGGTCAATTAAACCATGGGGAGATACCAACAAACAGAACTTTCCAAGGTGGACCAGTTGGATCAAATCCAAAGAAGAAAAATGTTAGAAAAGAGTGTTTGGTTGATGAAGATACGGTTGAGAGAATTGCAACCCCAAAGAAGACAAGGAAGAAAAATGCTTCAACAACAGCATCTTCAAGCAAATCAACACCTGTTGGAGTCTCCAAACAAAGACGTCTTTCGACACTGCAGCACCCTCTTCTTTTTCAGTTGCTGTTGGTGCTTCCAAAAAGAAGACGTCAACCACTCCAGCGCCCTCTTCTTCTTCACTTGCCCCTGCTGCTAAAAGGAAGGTAACTGATACTGCACCATCCACCTCTTTTGCTGTATCTTCTCCTGCTTTTCATCAGATTTACAATGGCACAGTTAACATTAGGAACCAAAACAATGTTATTGAACCAGATCTTAAAAGGCAAAGAAAGTCAAACTCAAAGTATATGTAATCTTATGTTTTCTTCTAACTTCTGGTCCTGTAAAAATTCCTAAGATAATTTCTGTTTGTGTTATTTCCTGTTCACAGTTCACTTTTGTTGTTTGTGTTGTTTTTCTTTTTTTGTAAACAATTATTAACTTTTCATGTTTCTGCAAACTTTTCCTGTTTGGGGCATTTATGTTAATTTTTTCTGTTTGGGGTATTTCTGTATTAATTTATGTCTGGGGCATTTTTCCAAGATGAGTCTCTTATTGGGGCATTTCTCCAAGATGAAGTATGGGGGTATTTTAGGTCATTTTTCGAACATGAGGTCTCGCACGCGCATAGTTAACGGAAAAATTAACAGAATAAGGCATTTTCATTAATGTCAAAAATCCCGGGGCAAAAATCCAAAATAACCCTCTAAATTGGAGCATTTTCGATAATAGCCCTATATTTAATTCTGTTAACATTGTTTCTTGGTTCATTAACTTTATCTGTTTTTTTTTTTTTTTTGGCGAATGTACAGGTTCTTAGACAAAGCATTGATTGACATACCGGTTGACCAGGTTAGTTCAACGGAACATAGTATAAGATGTAGCGCTGATCAGGTTGAAGAGCAAAGGTCATACTTCGTTTGGTCCCTATATGGATTACATGTTTGATGTATGCAGTTGTAATTTCTCAGACCACAACCTTCTTCATTAAACAAGGCAATACCATGGACAGATCAATAGGACCAGATATTCATATACCAGCTGCATCGCTTTTAACAGTTATGTCTTTATCTCTAATCCTCTTAATTCCCATCTATGATCGCATTTTTGTTCCTCTGGCGCGCGGTCATTGACTGGTAAGTCCAGCGGCATAACAATGCTTCAGAGAATTGGTGTTGGGATGTTTTTATCTATGGTAACGATGGTTGTTGCGGCTGTAATCGGGAAGAAAAGACTTCAACTAGCTCTTGATTTTGGATTGATTGACATGCCGAAAGAGACAATTCCTATAAGTTTATGGTGGTTAGCTCCTCAATATTTACTGATTGGTGTCACCGAGATTTTCTCTATTGTTGGTATGCAAGAATTCTTTTATGATCAAGTTCCAGATGCGTTAAGTAGTATGGGTATCGCGTTTTACCTTAGCATCATCGGCATGGGAGATTTCTTAAGCGGGTTCTTATCTATGTCATTGAGAAGTTTACTAATGCTAGCGGCCAGTCTAGTTGGTTTTCTGACAACCTTAACCGAGCACATCTTGATTACTTTTATTGGCTTCTTGTTGGACTTAGTGCTATAAACTTGATTGCTTACTTATATTTTTCAAAATCCTATCTCTACAACAGACTGAGGATCAGTTAAAGACATTCTACATGTATGTTATAATCCTTGAAAAATTAATGTTAGAATATCTAGTCACTCCAATTCGTTTATTTACACGTGTCACTCTTTTTATTTTCGAGTGCCTGAAATGATTTCAAACATCCACTGTTTCTGATTTTGTCTTGAAAGTGGGGAGATCAAATCTGTGAGAGCTGAGTGCTGGATATTCTAAGATGTTTTGGAAAATGATTTAATTTTTGTTGATAAGAAGAAAAAAGAAGAGAAAAGTCAGATACGTTCAGAAATAGATAGTTAGTCTAATTCATTCAACTAGGTATAATTTAGTCATTTATTTATTTGAATTATAAAAAGTATATAAATAATTTTATTGATTTATAATTTAGTCCAAATATTTATATTTTAGTCCAAAGTGACTAATGATGATATCAATAACTTTAAATAATATAAAAATAATTAAAAATAATTTATCTTTTAAACCGTTCATCCAAAATTCACAAATTTTATATATTTGGAAAACTCATTCCGAGATCTACAAAAAAAAGTACCTATATGATTATATAACTTTTATTTTTTTAATTTTCTTTTCATGGTTATTTCATGTGTACAAAAAGGTACACAAACACTTTATTTTTTCACATGTGCACCACTTTGTACATCTCTGCAAAATATACATGAAACCAATTATTCATAACCACATACCCAGACCAACTTTTTCATGGGAATAACGCTAGTGCACCAATATGTACACACCTGCAAAACATGCATAAAAAACGATCATTCATAACCACACACAAACCTACTTTTTCATAGGATTTACTTTGGTGCACCAAATGTACACACCTACAAAACATGCATTAAATTGATCATTCATAACCACGCAATCCTATTTTTTATGGAAAATACACTGATGCACCAATATGTACATACCTACAAAACATGCATAAAACCGATCATTCATAACCATGTACAACCTGCTTTTTCATGGGAATTAAACTGGTGCACCAATATGTACACCCCTGTAAAATATGCATAAAACCGATCATTCATAACTACACATAAACCTACTTTTTCATGGGAATTATACAGGTGCACCAATATGTACATACACCTATAAAACATATATTAAATCGATTATTCATATGCACGCAGACCTATTTCTCATGGAAAATACACTAGTGCACCAATATGTACACCCCTACAAAACATGGAACAAATCAACCATATTCACCTACAAACATATCTATTTCATGGAAATTACACTGGTGCACCAGTATGTACACACCTACATATTGTATAAACATAACAAACATGGAAACTCAGATGGATTTGAACCATCAACCTCCGAATACCTTGTGATAGGCTTGAGCGCTCTACCATTTTGAGCTTATGAGTCCATAAATTTAAGTTTCAGTCTACTACAGTTATTGGAGAACAAATGTAAGATTCGAAACCGGTCTAAAATCCAATCTAAATCATTTTAGAAAAGATTAGATGGGTAATCCAATCTAAATCAATCTAAATTATACTCCTACCGACAAAGCAATCCATATATCCTTAAATTATCACAAAGGTCTACAACTATGTACACACCTAAAGAAATCTAACAATTAAACATCCATGCCCACACAGAACATACCATATATCCATGAGATATCACTGAAGTGTACAACTATTTACACACCTACAACAATCTAAAAAATCGAACATTTATGCCTATAAAAACAGTGCATATATCCATGAGATAGCATACTGGTGTAAAACTATGTACACACCTACAACAAATCTAACAAAAGAATATGCATTCCCACTAAAATGTCCATATATCCATGAGATATCGCACAAGTGTACAACTATGTACACTCCTACAGAAATCTAAGAAAAAGAACATACATGCCCACATATCAATCCATATATCCTTGATATATCACAAAGGTGTACAAATCTGTACACTCCTACAACGAATCTAAGAAAAACAACATCCATACCCATAGAACATGTCAATATATCCCCGAAACAGCATTTGTACAAATCTATACACTGATACAACAAATCTTAGAAAATTCAAAATACATACCCACAGAACATGTCAAATATCCATGAAATAGTTTAAAATCAAAATTTTAAAAAAATAAAAAATCACAGTTCTATGAAATTAAAAACCTAAACAACAAAATAAAAAACGCACAGAGTATTCAAAAGATCGAATAAAAAATCGAAGATCAAAAATATATTTTCATCGATCAAAATATCATGCATCCAAAAACGATCGAAAATCAAACAAATAACAAAACAAAGAAGAAATAAAACAATAACCAAAAGTTTAGATACTAACCACTAAACTTCTCCAACAAATCTTCAATGAAGAAATTATCCCAAGGATGATAATACAGGTATTGATGTCAAAGAGATTAGTGATCTTAATCTAGCGGATGTTAAGTGGTTCAGATCTGGTGAAGATGATATAGTTTTTGATGAAGAAACAATTCAAAACACAAAAACCTAATTCGCCCTTTCTCTCTCTCCTCAAAGATCTCACATCTGAAATTATTCTCTATCTCTTAGTATATATATAGAAGGATATTTAGGGTAATACAAAAAAATACGATTTTCTGGATCGGGAAGAGTTTGGACTAACTCGTCCAAATTTTAGACTAAACTGTCTATACGGGAAAATTTT
>JAJJMC010014390.1:4337447-4369306 GCA_023531435.1 Papaver californicum | reverse complement strand
ATTTATAATCTTCAGTCGTCGATTTAGTCGACGACTGTGGACGCTCTTAGTCCCTGATTTTCAATATATGGTGTGAGTACTGATTGGTTGGTGTTACGGAAATTTTATACAAGAGTTCTTTTATGATCAAGTTTATCTATGAGATACGCTGTCGATGAAAGACGCTTATCTATGAAACGGCCACCCAGTTGACCGTCTTAATGTTTTGGCAGTTGCACCTAACGGTTAGTTTATTAAATCTGCTGTTGCTGACAAAGAAGGATAAAGAAACAAAGTAATTTGTTTTGTAGGGAACAGATTGCAGAGAGAGCGAGAGAGGGTTAGCGGGGTGCAACTGTACTGGGAACAGTTTGCAAAAAACTCGTCGGTGCAATTTAAAACTAAAAGGTTTTTACTTGTAAACTAAATTTCTTTTGCACCAATAGGAAGGACGACATTAAGTTAGGAGACCGTATGCAACACTACTACATTATGGACAATTTTTCTTGTAAACTAAATTTAAAACTAAAGAAATTGAACAGTTTTTCTCAACACTACTACTATTATGCATGCAACAAGTTAGGAGACCGTATGCAAAAAGTTAGGAGACCGTATGGATACGCGGCTTCCTAAGAGACCGTATGGTTTTATTGCGGTTTCTGGTAAGGCCGTCAGAATCAGGCGGCTCCCTAAATAAACGTATACATCCCATACGGTTTCCAGGAAGAACGTATATGGGTAGGAGTTCTTCTATCACACTGTATGTTTTGGACGGCATTCTATAGAAGCGCGGAAGTGTGAATCATCGAGCCAGAACACCGTGTAGTGAAGCGCTACTGTAATGTTTCGTATCTTCAAGGGGCGTTGCTGCAGATAACCGTATTATGAGGCGTATACTTAGCTGACGTAATACCAGACGCTTCTCAAGGGATACTTCTGATATAAATACGCTTCTCTAGCTGAACGTATTCGGCATACGCTATCTCACATGGCCGTGCGAGTATACTTAGACTTCGGAGAGAATTCACTCCGATACTGTAAAATATGGAGTAAAACACAAATATGCTCTCCCGTAGCGGCTGCAAACTGGCGAGTAAAGAGAAAATTTTCTCTTCTCTCTTTACTCTACTCGCCCGTTGCAGTTGCTCTAATTGTTTTCCTTTCAAATTTACAACAACTGCACCTTCTTCATCATTCATACGGATTCGCTAATTGATCCTCTTCAATCAATTCTCAATCTCACCTCATAATTCACTCTCAGAAGAAGATCAGAAGAAGAGGAGGAGAAACCAAAGAGGAAGAGAGAAAAAAGGGGAAAAGAGAAATGAGATCGATTTCTCTTTAGATTAGGTTTTGATATCAATTCTTATTTAGGCACCCATGAATGGATATGGGCTGCCGAATTAATTTGATTATGAGGTTAACAACTTCAATGCCCTGAGTAAACGCGTGATCTCTATCATAGCATTTATTTTGAAAATAACTATTTTATCCTTCAAATACAATATGATGATTTTTTCTTCATCCGGTATCCGAATGACGCGTTCTAGTAGTCCATTTCGTATAAATTTTCGAGAGCTATCTAATGATGCTATTTGTTTGGCCAAATTATTATTTTATTATTTTATAAATTTCTAAAATTAATTGTTCGAACTTAGTTATATTACTTAAGTCATTACGAAGCGTAATCATCATTTGTCCAATCTAATGGCGTTGACCTTCTTACAGGTCCTCACAAGGACGGTCCCGGAAGGATTCTAAAGCCTATTTTTATGAAAGTTATATAAAATGACCTCTTGTATTCAAAGGAGAGTCTCGTACATCACCTTTTACACCCGCTACAAATTCTACACAAGAAATATATGGTTTACCCCATTAGAGGGAAACCATTTTCTTCTTCTTTGTATATTTTCCATGGGTTTTAGTAAACCTAAGAAAAAATAATTTTTCTATTGGTTAGGGATGTGGTTGGAAGTCCTAAATATGTGAATCAATCTGGATGATTATTGTTGATGTTTAAGATCTTTTTTTAACGTTCATGTTCTACTTTTAACATCATGAATGATTGAAGGCGTGTTTGTTGAGGATGCATACTAAGTGAGCACATATTATATCTAAAGCTAAACTAGGGTTTGGAGATGCGGAATAGTCGATATACTCGGTTAAAAGTAGCATAATGTGATTAATGATTGTACTCAAAACCTTCGTGTAATTGCATGTTGAAGCTTGACGAATGTTAAATAGAATACTCGTAGTACTTTTATTGCATTGATTAGCCTTATTCAAAAAACCTAACGTTCTTGGAGGTTTAAACTTAAGTCTGATAGATCTTAATGCTACATAAAATGACTCTTTGAGTAATAGACTGAGTCTCAAGCTCCTAGCTTGCAATCCTACATGTCTTTTTTTGAAACTCTTTTATTTGATTATGATGAAAGTTTACCATGATTTTAATATAGATTGTACAATAAAATTCCTTTTGAATTGTTTGTAGCGTTCGTTGTATTAATATGATGTTTATGTAGTTTAGGTATTCTATAAGAAAAAAAATTAAAGTCAAATAGAGTGTAGGAATATTTGTGGTTTACCATAAGTAAAGTGATTTCTTCTTTTTTTATCAACATGATTTATTTTTTTAGTTAAAAAAATAAATAATTAAGAGTTAAGTAGAGTTTCACTACAACAAACAAACGTATTTGTGATATTCTGTTTGCAACATTACAAAATACGTCAAAAAAGATATTCATGTACGACGTATTGTGCGTCGCAAATATATTGTGTTAGCTAAGTCCCAAAAATAGTTGGAAGCTATGAATTTGCAACACCTACGCTGGCGTCGTAAATAAAATTTAAGTTAATTAAACTTTTAAAATAAGTAAATAATTATTTTAAATAAAATGAAAAACACAGCTCAAGTAACATAAGAATTATTTATGACGCATAAATAAAATTGTGATAGAAAAATTATGCTACAAAAGCCCCTCGGTATAATTGACGTTAAAAGTGTCGAAATTATATTTCTGACCGACAGACGAACAACGTCATGAATTATATTTCTGACGCAAAATCAAATATTTGTGATATTATTTTTCATTGCAAAAACCATGTTTTGTTGTAGTGTTTAATAATATCTGTTGTTAAGCATATATAAAGTAGACAATTAAACGTAGACCGTCGATTTGAGGTGTTTTCCACTCATTGTAGCAGATGGTGACCCGGTGTAATTAAAAATGAGGTGTAAAGGAAGTGTAATAATAGCAAAGAGTATATTTCTTTTACCCCAGAATATTTGCACCAACCAAACTTTGCCAAGTGTCCTCGCTAGAATTGCCGCAACACAAAAGGCCTATTTCGGCCAATAGAAAACAGGGTTCGATCACCGTTCAACGTGGTAGTTTTATTTATCTACGCTTTTAAGTGTTTAGATTCTTCATGTTGACTTGAATCTAATAATTTTTCGTATAGTTATTGTTTATTCACATAAAGATTCTAATTGAAGATTCAATCTAAGAAAATAAACAAAAAATAAAATAAAATCCAAGCAAAATTAGACGAATTTTTAATAAAATTAACAACCAACTAACAAATATTCGGGTATCCGATATCCGCGGGTATCCGACAGGTAATACCCGTTATTACCCGAAAGCTTATCGGTTTCTAACGATTTACCCGTCGGATATTATTATTGCTGATGTTTCCAATTTAGGACCCGAAACCAGATCCGACCCATTCCAGTTAGGTTCTTGGTAATCCCGTGAGTTTTCGGGGAGTTTGCTTGAGCGGTAGGTTTAGAATTATCGTTCCCTTTATATATAGTGTTTTTCTCGAACAATAGGTAATTCAGGTACCTAGTTGCTAGCTAGGGCTTAGAACGATCCATCAAAACCTTAACTGTGTGCAGGATTTCCAAAGGTAGTTTTCTGTCTTGGGTGAAATCAATAGGAAGAGATAACGAATCTGCAACAGAAGAAAAGAAGCTGCAGAAGTGGTAATGAAATCTCGAATCAAGTGGGGATAGTAAGCAGGCTGCAGGTAAAATCACTCCTGCGATTCAAGTGCGTCTCTAAACATTGGCAGTATATAATTCAGGATGATAAATACTTAACCGATCTATTCCATACTCGTTCAAAGTTACGTCCATGTCTCTTCGTAGTTGTTCCATTACCTTGGGAATTGCCCAAGCATCATCATATGGTGCAAGTTACATCATATGTAGGGAATACCAGGCGAATTTCTCCTCAATTCTTCATTTGGATTCTGATTCTGAAGATGCATCTGAGGAAAGACATATATCTTTACTTTCTAGCTTAATAGAGAGTCGGTTAGAGGCGTACAGCATTTGATTGCCAAGCATTAATTCATTAGCATTTTATCTTATCTTGTATGGATACTAGTTAATTTTGATTGTTAGTTTAAGCATTCATTACTATGTCAAACTAAGGGTTTTTGACTTGCCTCTTTCATTGTTATCGTAGCAGTTTTCAACTTTCTTTTAATTTCAACAAATTTCTGTTCATAATGTGGCGATTTCACAATCAGAATATACAGCATCATTTGTAGTCTGCCTTAAACAGCCAAAGGCTGAACCTGAAATTGAGCTACTGCCGCCTAAGCAGAAGTTAGCTGTTGGTGCTCAAACGAATGCTTTTCGTTTCTGAGGCCATAAAGCCAATGGATCTGTAGTGACGCTATAACTATGCTCAAATCTATGAAGGTGTTAATTCCACCTAAACTCGTACTGGCCATATATTTCTTCTTTTATTTAGAAGGCCAAATATTTACAACAGTTTATATATAGGGTTAAATTAAAAACTATACAGTTTTGTGTTCTTTATTAGGAATCAAGGTTTGATCAGGATGGAACCAATACAAGATACTCCTTTGCAGGGGTGGGTGATGGAATCAGACGCTTCTCTTCTTCAAATCATCGAAAGTTGTTGAAGTTCGGATTCATCGATATCAGTGTATCACTTCGTTCCTCCTTATTTTGCACCCTTGTGGTTTTGTCCACCCTAGATTAGCAATGGGGTTTGGTACCTCACACACGTTGTATGTAGTTAACACTAAACAAAGTACCGCTGAAAATTTGACAAAATTAGCTGACCGCCAGACATCATAGTGAGAGTTTCAAGGGTCGAATGCTTTACCTTGAGGGAAAAGGGACTGCGGAAGAACTTTGTAAGGATTTAATATCCCATTCGAGTCGAACAACTTTTTGATAGAAGCCATAAGTTGCACCTAATGTCAGACTTAGAACCTGCAAATCCAGTTTTGGAGCAAAAGCACTATGGAACTAGTACATCTCAAATGACATTTACTAAGTGTTTCTATTGACAAACGGATGACAATTGGATAGAAGGGGAATACAAATTTTATGCGGTAATTCATATGTTTTAGATATATGAAATAAAAATTCCTCAATTGTTATTGGCATCAGTGATTTCAAAGTTCAAAAAAAGAACAAGTTATCACTATGATTAGCACATTTTGTTAACAGTGAGTATTCAGTTAACATGTCGTCCGTCGTCTTACTTTCACTTTGTTGATCAGATTGTTGGACTTAGTGCGATGAATTTAGTTGCTTGCTTATATTTTCCAAACTTATGACAGGCTTCATCAAACCAGAAACAACAAGACCTTCGGTGTTACACTGACTACAGTTATAGCATAACAACGAGCACTCAATTTATTAAATAGGAAACTAAAAAAGGCACAATGCGTCAACCGGGAGTCGAACCCAGGTCTATTGTTTGGAAGGCAATTATCCTAACCGTTGGAATACAAACGCTTGTTCTTATGGATTGTCAAATAGTTTGTTAATGTACAATTCACTTGATGCCACATTTTAGTAGAATTCACTTGATGTCACACTTTGTAACTAGGAAATAACCAGTACTGATCTTGCAAGAGTAATGATAAACATGTTTTGCATTGAACACTTATTTCTGGCAAGAGTTTGGTTAAACATGAACGAGTTTATGACAGCCGCCTAGCATTACCTCCACCAAGGGTTGCTTCAGGTAGTCGCTCAATGCGAGTACTTATGGTTAGGTATAAGTTTTTTGTATCTTATGTCTATGATAATAATGATTGTAGCAGCCACAGTTTCAAAGAAAGGGCTTTAGACTGCAGAAGTTCATCATGGTTGGTTCAAGAATTCTTTTGTGATGACATGCCTGATGGGTTGAGTGTAGGTATTGCTCTTTAACTACACACTTTCAACATAGGGTATTTTCTCAGCGGCTGTGAAGGTAACTAACACTAGCAGTCAGTTTAGTTGGTTCCCTGAGAACTCTATTTAGTTGGTTCTCTGAGAGCATCAACTGGGGAAAGATTAGACTAAATGACCAAAGACTAAAAATTTTAGTCTTTGGTCCGGTGTAAGAATACTTGTGTATACTCGGGCGGTATCCTAGCAATTCGCATGTTATTGAGCGGTATTATAGCGTTGCGCTTAGGCGGACGGACGAAATTCCAGCGTAACGCTTGATGTGGGACGAAACCCTAGCGTCTCGCTTGATATGGGGAGGAGTCTTAGCATAACGCCTGTACTTGGACGGAGTCTTAGGATCACGCCAGAGAGACGGGCGAAATCCCAGAACCCCGCCTGATGGGGCGGAATGTTAAAATACCGCCTGAATACATTGCACATGTTCGAGGGTACCGTGTATAGAATATGAAGGGCGGTGTGCTAGCGCCCAGCCTGGATTTCCAGGCGAAATCCTAGCTGCCCGCCCTATTCTATCTTCCTACAAAAACAAAGCAACCCTAATTTTTGCCTCCTGAACCCAACTTTATTCGAGCTCAAACCCTATTCCGCCCACAAACATCTCACACTGATTTTCCCATACGAGAACCCAACGTCTCGCCTACGTTTTTGACTCCGCTTAAGGTATTTTGAAACATCCAAGCGCAATCAATCAAGGTAATTTCTAATTTCTTTTGTTTTTGTTTTAAATTAAAATTTGTTTTGTAAATTAAATGTAGATTATGTTTTATTATTAGGTTTTGTTAGTTAAATTGGTTATATATGTTGAATGATTAAACATATGATTATGAAATTGAGATAATTTTGAGGGTATGAAACATGTGATTATGAAATTAGGTATTAGAAATTGTAATTATTGAATTGGGATATTTTTTAGGGTTTATGATTGTTTTAAATTGAGTATAAAAAATTGATGATAGTTTGTTGAATTGAAGATATAATTGATTAAGTTGTTGTTTAATTTTAGTTTGGTTATGGTTAATTTTTTGATAAATTGACTAGATTGCCTAGAAAATTTTGGAATTTGGAATGTTTATGTTTTAAAACCTATGTGTATGGAAGAATTTGCAATTGGTGATTTTGATGATATTTGGTACAATTGGGGCATTGAGATTGAAGTATTTTGTTAGTGATGAATTTTGTATGTTGGTACATATGATTATGTAATTAGATAATTAGTTTTGTAATTATGTTATTCCTTGATTTATTGATTATTGTAGATTTTTATCTTTCTGCATTTGTGGGGATTACTCATGATTTTCAATGTTGTATGAATTGTATGCACAAATGTCGAGCAGTGTGACAGCCAGATTCGTAGGCCGAAAGAAGAGGGCCAAGAAGACTAAAATCGTGGAGAATTCAGATGACGACCGTATTATTGAAGAAACGGTCGATGTTCCCATGTTGGAACATTATATAGTTGTGGAAGATACTGAGGATCACACCTCCACCAATATAACGTATTCAACCGATGCCCATGTGTTTGGGATATCTCCTATGTCTTCATAGCCACTGGAAGCATCTAAGTCCTGTGTTTCCAGGTTGTCCTCACCGCTTTCGTAATCTGACTCAGCTTGTGATGAATCGAAAACAGCTGTCGATCGTCTGGAATATTTTATATTATCTAACATAACTGTGTAGCACTCTTCATGCTTAAAACTTTTCTCACCGTTAGCTTCCTTGAAAAGCCTCTTTACTTCTGCAATCTTTTTTTAAATTCAATTTAGTGGAGGAAATTCAATTGAAATCATTAATGTAATGGTCAAAAATAAATGAGTAGTTACCTTATTTTCGGGGCCCATCCAGTATGATGTTTACGTTCCACTTCCGCCTTCTTTGTAGAGAAAAGTGCCACATCTTTACTAATAATTTGAAATCGTTTCTGAAGGGAGGTCCAACTGAGTTGTGGCATCGAAGGTATGGCTTCTTTCATCTGACATAATATGCGAGACCATAATTTTTCTTCTGATTGATCGGTACCAATACTACAATCTTGAGATATTGACAAATGGATTGTACACATCGTTACATCTTCAAATGTAGGAAAATTTGGACCTCGTGGTCTTGATGGCGGCATAATTCTAATCGATTTGGAACTTATTAAATGAAAAAGAACTTAATTATTTTCGAATACTAACTAGATAGCAATGAGTGAGTTTAGTAAAATGAAATTGGATTAGTATTCCATATGTAGTGTAAAAAAATAACCGTTGCAACGTGAACGGTAAACTCAACGGTAACATCTCAACAACGGTACACTCAACGGTAAAAAATTTACAACGGCATTCTAGGAGCTCGCCTGGTGTTGGGCGTAGCTCTAGAGTAACGCCCATAACACAAGCGCAGTTCTAGAGTAACGCCCATAACACAAGCGCAGTTCTAGAGTATCGCCTGGAGTTGGGGCGGATCTCTAGTACATCGTTTCGATGGGGTGTATTTCTAGTGCCACGCCTGGTGGTGAGCGTTATCCTAGTACTCCGTTTCATCAGACGAACCCTTAGGATAACGTTTGATCAGGCGAACCATTAGCTTACTGCCCGTGTTTCTGAGCGTTATCCCAGAATAACGCTTGGCTCTGGGCGAGTTCCTGTGAGGCCGCTTAGCATCAAGCGGTACACTATGAGTCCGCTCGACTATACCGACTATCCACTAAAATTTTGACTAGAAGTAGTCATCTACAGTCGATTTCTTCGACTATCCACTAAAATTCGTCGACCCACTGCACCATATAAATCCCGACTATCGACTAAATCTAATCTTTAGTCAGCCATTTAGTCTTTCCTCTGTGGTCGCTCTGACAACCTCAATAGGCACATCTTGATTACTCCCATCGACTTGCTGGATCTGCAGCAACAGAATTGTCTGCTTATTAGTATTTTGCAAAATCTTAGCAAAGTTGTGTATTGTTTAAAGTGCTAGATTCATATGCTTTTAGAGTAGAGGTTTATCATAACTCTGAAGAAGAAGAATTTATTGTCGAATTTCAGTCATATCAATATCGATTAGACAAGAATTCTGTACATTGTCTCTACAGTAATTGAGAGAATATAGTTACATCGGGCTTGAAACTGCATAAGAACAATAAGACTAAAGAACAAGTTGCAACTGTTCTATGCTATTCCACAGATGTAAAACTCTAATATGTAGTGATTCGACGAATAAGGAGCACCGCACATTGTCGAATCGTTTTATTCAGGAATGCTGTAATCTAGTTTAATGCCGTATACATCTTGGTTGAAATTTACAGGTGAAAAAGAATTATCAAGGCTGCTCAGCAATAACTTGCTCAAAAAATTGTTATTGCTAAGATTGGTATTGAGATGATTTTGAAGATGCTGACGCTGATGATGAACTTATATTTGTTTGTTCTCTTACTAACTCAGTCTTAGACTCGTCACGAGAAGGAACCCTAAGCCATAACTTCATAACGTCGTACACTGTAAAACCAATTGCCACCGATGGAACAACCTAATTCACATACCCCATTATCAGGTAACCAAAACAATAGAAATTTTTTAAAATATCCTGTTCAAGATAGTTAACCAACCTTCAAATAGTTGATGCTTAGTCCTGAAAACAGCTGTTTCCACCCTTGGTTTTCTACAATCGTAATGAGACTCAGCATTGTCCCTTTCATCTGCACATTAGATGCTGAAAATTGTTCCACCTGGTCGTATGGAAATTGTCATTACGTTACTCTATTTTGTTTCGAAGTTTAATTTGTAAAGCATTGAAGTCGATAATGTGAAAAGGAAACAGTACCTGCATTTGCCGTCTAACAACGTCAAGTGGGTAAGTGATAGTCTGGCCTAATAAACCAGCAACTGAACCACAAAAAAGTTTCACCATGATGTCGTTCTTGCGCTCTTGAGGTACATAACTTTTCATAAAAGTAGAATTTCAAACCGGAATAGGGAAAGATTCCATAGAGTGATGGAGCTGATAAACACCACTCGCATACATTAGTTGCCAAATCCCTACAGAATCACTTATAATCATGAAATTTGGTGGTGGTTGAATCTATTTACCTACACCCCGATAAAGGCCTTTCATTCCACTCGTTCTGAATATTTTGGAAAAGCAATCATAAATTCCTTTATACACTTGTTCACCATGAACCATTCCTTTCACATTCACCTTCCTACCATCAACAACCTACACCAAAGTTAATAACAGTCAAAACCTCACCATTGGGGTGAAGAATTGCATTAAACAAAAACATGTACGATCATAGAAAAGTGCTTCACCTGATAAGCTAATTTTGTTCGTACTAAATCAAGAGGGTAAGTAAAAAGAACTGCAGTTCCACCAGCAAATGAACCTGCCACAAGATCAAGAACAGGCCCTCTTCTAACATCTGGAAAGCCTTCTATAATCCATCTACGATACTGCTCGTACGCCATGTAATGCAGAGCTGCATGAGGAACAATTCGAGCAACACTAGCTCCACTACCCCTATATCACATATGTATGTCCTCTTTTAACTAAGCCGCCCTAAGCCATATATACCCCACATAATATCAGAAACCAATTTCCACCCAAGTTACAAATTGTTTTTTATAATTAACTTATCGAAAGATATCATACCTATAGAAACCCAATATACCCTCAGTTTTGGCAATCTTTTTGAAGGATCCAGTTAATCCTATACTCTGAAATTATGATCTTCTTGTCTGCAAAACCCAGCAACTAGTCTTACTTAAAAAAGAAACAATGCAAAAATCTCAAAATGTTGCAATTTTTCGCAGTACAACAGATTAGACAGAACAAAAAATTCAGCTCCAAGGTTCTGCTAACTTGCAACTATAATGCCCATTTGGATAGAGAACACTGACTTTCATACTTGAGGTACCCACAAGAATTTCCATGATGTACCCCAAATTCTAATTGCCAATTGGCCCAATTCCATTAAACCTAAGCATATGTAATCAATTCAAGTGGTATCAACTGATAAACAATATATTCTTTAGCAAAGATCATAACTTTATTCTAAAACAAACAAAACCCACACCAAGATATCTGACAAAACTTGAGTTATGAAACCCAGTTACCTAAAATTTAGCAACACTAAGAGAAAATCATAAATACACCCATAATTCAGAATAAAGTCCAAAAATTGATTGCAGTAGAATGAATAATACAAACCTGAAATAAGATCTTGACTCTTTCGAGTGGAGCAACAATAGTTTTAGCAAAACCACCAGCAACTAATTCCTTTGCAAGGACAGGCATGGATTCTAACACATTATCTAATAAGACCCCCGTTAGGGAATAAAAGTCAAGATGACACATGTTAAACGATTAGGGAAAGAAGCAGAGATTTATAGAAGAGCGAGAAACACACAATCAAAGCCTTATAAAAGTTCGAGTGGATGACAGATGTAAAAGACAGAAAGTATCAGTGAGGGATCGACACGTAGGATCGGGAAAGTATTAGTGTTCTGATCGAAGTAAGAAGCATTAAATGCGAATGGTACGGGAAAGCTGAAGTAATAAATACATATGGATCGGGAAAGTAACATCACTAATTAGTTAAGTAACTTTAGCTGCATAACTGACACCGAGGATCGGGAAGAAGATGACTCATAAAGTACGAAGAACACGTGTCAATAGAACAAGGTTATGGGCCAAAAAGGCAAAAGCATGACAATGCATAAGCATGAAGCTGCCTGTCAGCCGCATGATCATCTTGATCTAAAGATAATCGTAACGTAAAGAGAATGTAAGGAAGTAAGGGGACAAGAGGTATCGGACCAAAGAGTACAGTGGAACGATAACCAATAAATTGACAGACAAGACCGGGAAAACGTGACTCATCAAGCATAAAGGATAGACAGAGAGGTAAAAAAGAGAGACCCACCGAACGACCTATAAATAGAGAAATTCACTCATCAGGAAGGGGGGGCAGAAAGATTGGAAGGAAAAAAGACTAAGGAAAAATACTGGAATTAAAGTAAAGCTATTAGGTAGTATATATGGAGTGATGTAGTGTGAAATTATTGATGTATGTATGAATATATATACTCCTTTTTTCCATACTTGTAAAGATCTTGAACTTGATAGAAATAATTCTAATAGAATGTCCAATTTGATGAATTGTTATTCTTTAACTTCCTTCATGATTGATGTGCTTGAATGTTTCAATATTACTTAATTATTATCAATTGTTTTCAATTCCCACATCTCATGATTTGAATATGAAGGTGATATAGTGTAAAAAAATGTAAGGTAAGGATTTTAGTCTAGATCTTTTGACAAATCATTGGTTGTTTTTGCTGATGAAAATCTTAGCATAAATAATTTGGCACTAGAAACAGGGAGTGTGTCAAAGGATTTATCTTACCTGTTGTAGAAAAATGATTTTTTCTGTTATTTTTGTATTTAAAAGTAGAGAATTTTAGTACCAGGAGTTTAGTAATCATATGGAAGATTTTCATTAAAGTGAAATTTCGAAATTTTTGGCTTGAATGAATTTTTACTAATATATGAGTTTTATTGCAAGAAATTCCTTGTGTGATTTTCAAAATTGAAGTTGTGTTTCGGTGAAACTTGGGAATCTTTAGTCTGAATGAATTTTTCCTTTTATTTATTTATTTAAAAAAAAAAATTGTGTGTAAATTTTAAGATTGGAGAAGTGTTATGTTAGATGTTATTTTTCTCTCCACCAAAAATATAGTTAGATTTCAAAAGAATCAGAAGTTCCATAAATCTGTTTCTATTTGTTTCTTTGTTCAATTAGCTTGTTGAAATTATATGACTAACTTTTTAAAGCTATTAGCACAAGAAAAATTTTCAGAAAGCATCTAAGAAAGAAAAGAAACAACCAAGGGAAAACAAACCAGAAGAAAATATGTCACAAGAAGCAAATTCTAGAGATCAAGAAAGTAATACAAATGGAAATTATCACCAAAGGGAAGAAGAGAATAAGTCAGAGATTCAACAGAGTGATTCAGGAAACCATATACCCTTTCAAGAGTACACACCAAATACCATAGCCCAAAATCATTCTCCACCTCAGGAGGATACTCAAAATAATGTAAATTACTTACAAAATTTGATGGAGGAAATGAATGGGATGCGAAGAGAACAAAGATCTTGTACTGATCGAATTGCATCTCTGACCAGGGAAAATCAAGCATTAAAGGATACAATTCAACGTGGGGTGAGACCAGCTGCAACAGGACCACGAGACCAAGAAGTAACTTCTGGTAGAAAAACGCCCAAAAGTGTAAGGGACAATCGTGATCAAAGAATGGTATTAGCGGGATCATCATCTCGAGCAAGGATGCAACGGAAAGGCCAGGAGATGCAACATACACAATAGCAAAGGTGTTTTGAAGAAATGGAACAAATGAAGGACGAAATAAAAAATTTGAAGAATAAAGAAGGAGGGAAAATAGAAGAAGTGTTGAAGGAATCCAAGCGAACACCGTTGGCTCCACATTTAGCATGTGCACAATTGCCTCGAGAATACAATATTCCGACGTTTGAATGTTACGATGGGACAAGGGACCCGAATCCGCATTTGAAGTATTACAATCGGGTGATGTCACGTTGGGACCGAAATGATGTTATAATGTGCTGGTGTTTCCCCTCAAGTTTGAAGGATTCGGCATTAGCATGGTATGACAAATTGCAAGAAAATTCCATTCAATCATATGCGCAATTAGTTCGGAAATTCTTCGAGGCGTACATGTATAACAAACCCGTTGATTCGGGGATAGATAGGTTATACTCACTTGCTTCATGGCTAGAAGAATCAATTCGATATTATACAGCCCGTTGGCATGCAATTTGCCAGGCGATCGGAAATGTTGAGTCATATGCTGCAGTTTACCATTAGAAGTGGGGAATAGCAGACCGAAGATGCCATCTTTTTGTTGACATTCATCGCAATAACCTGAAAACTGAGGGGCACCTCAGAGAGATAATAGAAACATGTGCAAGGCTGCACGTCGTGCAAGAACAATGTCCAAGGATAACCTCACAACAGCAAGGAAGTACAAAAAGAACAAATTCAATTGAAACATCACCAGAGCCAGAGAAAAAATTTCCCAATAAAGCTGAGGCTAGCGAATCGAAACGCCCATGAATAGGGGATAACAAGAAGTTCATTCAACAATTTCAAGAAAGAGTGTTTACAAAAATTAACATTTCATATTCCGAACTTTTCAAAATCATAAAAAATAAACCAGACTTTCAGTGGCCGCCTACAAAAGGGCGACAACCGGAGTTTACACAGAAATCAAAGGACTACTGTGAGTATCATTGCTATAAAGGGCATACAACAGATCGATGTAGAAACTTCATTATTCTGGTACAAAGGATGATTGATGCTGGGGAGTTGAAAGAATTTATTCAAACACCCGAACCAACAACAAGACCTGACAAAGGGAAGACAGTTCATATCCCACACAACAAACAAACTATCAATATGATTTCTTTTTCTGAAAAAAGCGATACAAATGTGAATGCTGCGATCGACAAAAAATTGTGCAAGAGGGTCCGAGACCATGAGATTTTTAAAGTATCAGGAAGGATAACAAAATCTTGGGAAGACTAGATGGTATCCCCCTTGACTTTCTCAGCGGGAGAGGTGGATCAAGAAATCGAAATGCATAATGACCCTTTGGTCCTCACTTTGTCGATGTCCGGATGGAATGTCAAAAAAATTCTTTTGGATGGGGGTAGTTCTTTAAATGTCATGTTTTATGATACATTTCGCAAAATGGGACTCAGTGAAGATCAGTTAACTCCATCTCATTATGTAATCTATGGATTCAACGGAATAGCTTCAAGACCAAAGGGAGAAATTGATTTGAAGTCTCTGCTGGACCGATAAACATTCTGACAAGGTTCAGTGTTGTGGATGCTCCCTCCCCATACAATGCAATTATCGGAAGACGATGGGTACACCAGTTGAAAGGTGTAATCTCAACTTATCACCAATACTTGCGGTTCCAATACCACGAGGAGAAATGGAGATAAGAGGAGATTAGGATGATGCTAAATTCTATATTCAAGCGGAAGTACGGATGAATGAGGAGCGAGAACAACATAAGCGGGATAAGAGGAAAGACCGCAAGGCAAAAGTAAAGGAAGAGGAAATAGACCGATACTTAAAACAGAGTATCGGACCAAAAATTACAAATGAAATAGGGGAGAGCAGAAAAATTCAAGGAAATTCATCAAACCAGCAATCTGAAGGACCACCATCATAACAATTAAAAGGGACTCCAACATCTATCGGAGTTCCAAAAACCTATTTTTACTTCTGTAGAAGAAACCAAAATTGTAAATATTGGCACTACAGAATTTCCCAAGCAGGTGTGAATTGGAACGCTGATGAAGCTCGATACGGAGCAAAATCTGATCAAGCTTCTTCATGATTTTGTGGACGTATTCGCATGGAAAATGGAGGACATGCCGGGGATAGACCCAAGTATTGTACAACATGAATTACGAATACGACCCGATGCAATACCATTTTGGAAGCGGATACGCAAGGTCGCTCCAGAATATCACGATCCTGTGGAAAAAGAATTAACAAAGCTCTTAAATGCAGGATTCATTCGTGAGGTACGATACCCGACATGGATTTCCAATATGGTGATCGTTCCAAAGAAGAACGGTGGAGTAAGAATTTGTATAGACTTCACCAATTTAAACAAGGCATGCCCAAAGGATAGTTATCCACTTCCCAATATCGATCAGCTAGTGGATGCCGTGGAAGGCCATGAGGCATTGTCCTTTATGTACGACCAATCGGGATACAACCAAATTGCACTTGCGGAGGTGTATCAAGAACATACTGCATTCTTCACCCCACGGGGGTTGTATTGTTATAACAGGATGCCATTTGGATTACGAAATGCAGGAGCAACATATCAACGCCTGGTTGACTCAATATTCAAACCTTGGATTGGGCGAATTTTAGAAGTCTATGTTGACGACATGCTAGTAAAGAGTAAATTATCTGCGAATCATCTACAAGATCTCACTGAAATATTTGGTGTATTGTGGAAATATAAAATGAAAGTCAATCCAGAAAAATACATTTTTGGTCTGACATCGGGACGTTTCTTGGGATATTTGGTTACAAAGAATGGAATTGAAGTTGATCCCGCAAAAATTCAAGCAATAACAAACATGCCATCCCCAAAGAGCATTAAAACTGTACAGAAATTGAATGGATGTTTGGCTGCTCTCAGTAGGTTCATTGCCCGATCCTCAGAAAGATGCAAACCATTTTTCGATATACTCAAAAAGAAAAATAAATTTGACTGGAATGAAAAATTTGATCAAGCTTTCCAAAACATAAAGATGCATCTTGCCACATTGCCAGCGTTGCAGAAGCCAGAACCTGAAGAAATATTGACTTTGTACATTGCGGCAACGGAGGATGCAATAAGTGCAGTGTTGGTGCGTACGAATGAAAAAATGGAGAAACCTGTATATTACATTAGCAAGACCATGAATTCAGCAGAAAGAAATTACACCAAAATTGAGCAACTCATTTTGTCATTGGTTTTTGCTACCCAAAAATTACGTACCTACTTTCTCACACATTACGTGTGTGTCCCGAGCAGAGCACCATTAGAATCAGTATTGAAGAACACCGGGAAAGTTGGAAGGATCGCAAAATGGAATGCACAGATAGAGCAATTCAACATCATTTTTGAGTTGCAAACTGCACAAAAATCCCAAGTTTTAGCTGACTTCCTTGCAGACTTCCCGATTGAAGAAGATTATGAAATCCAAGGTCCGATTGACGGAAAAAATTAATTCAATCACAGCTTTTATCATTAAAATTTTCATCACTTTAATTATTCATTTTTATTGTACATTTGTTTTCAAGGATTGCCAGGATGTGAGGAAGAGGATCCATAGGATATTTTGAGCTCTGTAAATTCACAAAGGTGGGAAGTCTTTGTTGATGGGTCCCGAAATAAGGAAGGTGCGGGAATTGGCATTGTAACTACTGCACCCATGGGTGAACGGATGATACATTCATTTCGACTTGAGTTTGATGAGCATACAAATAATATAGTAGAATATGAAGTTGTGGTTCATGCTCGCAAACTCATCATTGAGTTAGGAATCAGTAATGTCCGGCTCACAAGCGATTCACAGTTGATAATTCGACAGGTCGAATTAAGATAACAAACACTCGACGAAGATTTAACAGAGTACAAAAATCTTGTGCAAACTCTAGCAAATCACATTCCAAGTATAGTTTTTCGGCATCTGTCCCGAGTCAAGAATCGACATGCTGACGCACAAGCATTCATTTCATCAATGATAAAAGATCCCCATTTACAGCCATAAAAGTCGGACGAATATATGAAACATTCGTAAAGTTAAAGACAGCTGACAACATAGAAAAAGGTGTAACCGAATACATTGATGATCCAGCAATACAAAATACTGCACCTATGCCTCAACAAGCAGATGATAAGTTAAATGAACAAGATTGGAGGATCCCAATTCATCAGTATTTACAAGATAGAACATTGCCCACCAATTCTAAAGAAGCAAGGAAAATTCAACTGAAATCTGAGAATTACCAGTTGCAGGATGGAATCTTATACCGCAAGTCCTTTTTAGGACCATTATTTCGATGACTGTCACATAAGGAAGGATTACGCATACTCAAAGAAATACATTATGGAGATGCAGGAAATCACAGTGGAAGATGCTCACTCGCATTTAAAGCCAAAATGCAAGGTTATTATTGGATAGCCATGCTCAATGATTCGGAAAACATGGTACGAAGGTGCGAAGACTGCCAACGTTACGCAAAAAGAATCAAAGCACCTGCTACAAACTTAATTCCGTACTCAGTCCATGGCCGTTTGCGAAATGAGGGGTGGATATTGTAGTTCCGTTGGTGGAGGGAACCAAGAAGAGGAAATACTTAATTGTGGCCACTGATTACTTTAGTAAGTGGGTAGAAGCCAAAGCATTAGCTCGAATCAGGGATTCGGATGTGTTCACATTCTTATTTGAAAATATCATCTGTAGATTTGGGATTCCGGCAGCCATAGTTTCTGATAAAGGAAAACAATTCCAAGGAAAAAATATTGATATGCTATTTGAAGCTTTCAACATTCAGAAACATAAGTCCACACCGTTTTATCCCCAGAGTAACGGACAGCGCGAAGCCACAAATAAAACAATTGCAACAAATTTAAAGAAAACGTTGGATGGACACTACAAACAATGGTGTGAAAAATTTCATAACACATTATGGTCATACCGCACCATAAGAAAAGAATCCATTGGAGAATCACCGTTCCTACTCACTTATGGAACGGAAGCGGTTATACCAACAGAAGTCATTTTGCCTACAACTAGAACAGAAGCATGGGAGAAAAATCTAAATTCAGATTTAATGTTACAAAAACTAGATGACTTGGAAGAAAAAAGAGAGGTGGCACTCCATAAGATAGAAAATTACCAAAGAAATTTGGCACAGGACTACCAGAAGAAAGTTAAGTTACGAAACTTTGTTTAAGGACAATATGTCTTACGTCAGATTTCGGAGTACCATCGGGACAAAAATGCAGGAAAGTTCGCACCAACTTGGGATGGTCCGTACACAATACAAGCACCAGCAGGACAAGGATCTTATTATCTGCGAAACATACATGGTGAAGTTTTGCAACACCCATGGAACGCACAATATTTAAAGCTATATTATCTTTGATCAATAATGCAATTACGAAAGTACATTGCATTCATGTTAGGTAAAGCATAAATAATGCACCTTCTCTTGAAAATCCTTGATTAATAATACATTTGACAATGAGATTTCCTAATAAAGAGATGCCTGACATGAAAATATTAATTACTCCAGGAACATCTTTATTCTGGAGGTTGCTGGCGATTAGCGAAACAATCGTAACTCAAGCAGATAAAAATTTAGGTAAGTATAAGCCCTTAAAGAATTTCCATAAGTGCGAGATTCTTATAAAGAAGGGATACCTAAATGAGATAATCAATGGTTATCATTTTCTTTTTCAGGGTACCATTGGGACCACCTTGTAGCTTACTCCTGGCCCGAGTGAGACTCGTATGTGTTGGGTTCCCGAATTACATGTTTTGAGGTATAAATACTTCGATGCAATGTACTCATGAAACAATTTGATTAACAGAATGATTTCATACAAATATGTCATTTTTTATGCAGGAATAACATTGTTCAAAAAACTACAAAAGATAGTTTCCAACTCAAAGTTGCAAGTTAAAGTACCAAATTCCAAGTTATAAGATACGAATCAACCTAGCAGAATACAAGTTAAACAGAAGAAGAAAATCGGATATCATCAAGGATCGGGAATGTTGCCTCTGGATGACATTGCGACTATTGAGTATAGTGTTGTCAGCTTGTGCACGATCCAAGGCATTGTTGAATGACATTGCAATTTTTGCTTTTGCATCTTGTCTCAATAACGTTGTATAAGCGCATCCATATTCAATATCTAATTGAAGTTCTTGAATTTTCTGTTAACAATATTTTACTTGCTCATCCAAGCGGGATCTCTGATCTTTCTCATCACTCAACTCTTTTGATAGATCGTCGTTCTTTGCTTTTTCATCCATAAGTATGTTTTCGCATGCTGTAACTTTGCTGGACAATACATTAATACGGGACTGAGCATCCCTAGCTGTGGTTGCGTAAAGAGTGATTTCACCTTGCAATGCTTGCACTTTAGAAGAATGCTCTTCTGTCTGTTTATTGAAACTCTCAATTTTCCCATTTGCAATAGCAAGATCCTTTTCCGCCTTCACAGCCCGGGCAGTTGCTTCATTAAGTTTCTTTTCAAGGCCTAACGAACAAAGCCAGTGTTAAATACTATAAGAAATTTTTTATACAAAAACATATAACCCAAGAATATACCTCCAGCGAGGGATTTAAACTCTGTCTCTTTAAGAGATAAAGTTTTAGAGCCTGATGATGTTTTGATTCAGCTCTATTGCGTCTCCAAGTGGTCAAATCAAGACTATCGGACAGTCGCGCTAACTCTTCTATAACAACTCCCATTTCCCTATTAACTTCTCTCGCATGGTCATTCAACTGATTCATCCTACGTTCCATCCTAAATATGGGTTCTGAATCCTTCGCTGGTCCCATGAAGTAATTTCAAAATGTGCATCGTGCAAAAAAAAAAAAACTGAAAGGGGGTAAGGAACTAGACCTTGATTCTGAAGATTATGTAACTGTTGTTGAAGATTGTTATTTTTTTGTTGAAGATTGTTGTTTTCTTGTTGGAGTTTATCATTCTGCTGTTGTAAATTGTCATTTTTCCGCTGCACTTTCCCAACTTCATTCTTATATACGGACTACATCATAATAGCCCAAGCTTTGTAGAACTTGAATGTAGCAAACAAGCAATCACAGCTATGCTTAAGCTGTGAAATTAAAGTCATGAGTATGAGAAGAAAAGATGAAACAGATCAAAAGTTTTAATAAACACCAATACCTGAGCTAGAGCTTGCTGTGGATATGAATACATCGGACCCTCTGCAAAAGCTAAAGTTTGGTTTAAAGAGGGAGGAGGGTTCAGCGGGAATGCCTGATCACTGAGTTCCTTTTCTTCCAAAGCTTCCCTTGTTTCCTCAAGGGAAATAGTTCCCAGTGAACTCCGCAGCATACACATGGAACCACTATCGGATTTCCATGTCTCCGGACAAGCTGCAATAGCCAGGAGCCCCATTGATAAGAACCATTTGTAGGCTTCATTTTCATCGCCCAAGAGATTTAATCCATCTATCACCCTCTTGCCTTTATCAACCTGTGAGGTGACCGATTGCAAGTATGAAGGCTCACCATCAGACGCATCGGCATCGGGCGCGAAAGAACCGTTGAAAGTATCCCGGAACGCAGGCACTCCGCAACCCTAGATGTTGTAATAGTAGGCGAACTTGCGTCGTAGACGGCTGCGGGAATATCCTCTTCGGGATGTGAGGTTGGAATTTCTGTTGCTGAGGTGCTAGGAGCGACATTCTCAATATTCTGATCACAAGCATCTCCTGCTCTAACATCTTCCTTCATATTGGAACCGATAGGAGTTGGTTGATTTTCATTTGTCTTTATACCCTCATCGGGAGCGACCACTTCAACCTCAAAGTCGAAGGGAAGTGGAGACAGGGCCAGATAAAAATTTATAGGTGTAGCCTTAATGGGAGCAGTTTCGAAGCCAGCAGCGGGATCTGTCGATATGACCTGACTCGCAGCAGAAGCGGGATCACCCGTAATAGTATCCGACTCTCCCGATGCAACTTGACCAGAAGCTTCAGCGCACCGTCCCGCAACAGCATCGGGCTGTCCCGATATAGCCTGGTACGCACCTTCAGCGTAAGATCTTGAAACTGAAATTTTGTTATCTTCTTCGAATGCTACCCCCCCAATGCTGCTGCGCTGGATGAGAGAATCTCTAATCTCACCATCTTCCCTATCAGAGGGGGTGAGAGAAGCATTTCTTGACCTTTTCGATTTTTTCTTCTTCTCTGGGGAAACTACCATCTTACGCTTCCCTTTACCCTCAGCTATTTCTTCTTTATCGGTTCTTTGCCTGCCCTCATTAATCTGCACGCCGGGCATTGGGCGTGCTGGTGGCGCTTCGTTCTGGGGCTCAGTAGATGGATCAACCTGTAGCACAAAGTTCAAACTCAGTGAGGGAAAAATCCAAGTCCTAAAAAAATACATATGTATATATATATAATAAGAGGAGTCGTGTGAACCTCATAGTTAAATTTATAATCACCGAAATTTAATTTCCATGGACAGTAATTGGGGAAACGCCCGCGAATATCTTGAATTTCCGGAACATACTTGAGCTTCGGATCGTCGATTTCGTGCAACAAGGGGAATCCCGAACTGTACTTGCGAAGAGGACTAACGCTCCATTTCACAAAATTCCTTACAGAAACACTATCCGCATAAGTAGTGTGAAAATTCTAAACTGTATAATGCTGTTGCTCTGTAATGTCTGGAGTATAACATGTAAGATTAGTTCGTCCTTCGCTCCAGAGGCTGCATTCATGATAGACACCTTTTAGTGTCTAAATTGCACCTTAATTTCTAGTGAGTTAGTATTCGATTTTGTGTCTATTACGTGTTTTTATGCTTTTGTAGGTACATTAGAAGAATAAAGATTTGTGGAAAAATTAGCTCAAAAAGTGTTCAAAGCACCCGGGAAAGTGGATCAAGGCACCCACACTTTGTATTGGGGCACCCTTGGATCGGGCTGAGCTGGATCGGGTCAACCCAACGGGTCAACCAGGCGAGTCAACCCAGCGAGCTGGATCGGGCCAAGTCACCGAGTTGACTCATCGGGAATCAACTGTCCAGATTGGCAACTCAAATTCACGTGAGAAAACAAGGTTCTGTTGCTTCCAGATTGTTCCAAACACTAATAGTTATCTCACGCAAGTTATAAACAGCAAAATATCCCGTGAAAAATCAGCTTGAAAATCATGTATTTGGCCGGAATCATGATTCGATTAAGATTGGGATTTGTGGGCAGTTCTAGAGAGTTCTATTAGGTTTAGAACTCTCTCTAGGGTTTGTTAAGTCTATAAATACCAAGAGAAGCCAAGAGAATCAACAACAAAAGCCTAGAGAAGAAAACAGAGAATTCCGGCAAGTATTCCGTCACCGCCGACTAGCTGCTGCTGCACCGGCCGGCTGTTCTTCATCCATCACTGCCGGAGAAGAAGACTCAGCAACACTTACAACTGTTGCTGATTTGAAATTTCCTGTTGTCTATTGCTTCAAACGCTGTGTTGCTTAAAACTCTCCTGTAACAGCTGAACCATCTCCTGTAACGCATATAAGCGTATCACATCAGCTGTTACAGCGTTATTCACCTTTGTAATTGATATTTTGAGCAATGAAATCAACTTTTGAGCAAGTTTTCTCCACCATGAGCTAAGTATATTTACTGGGATGATGGAGGAGGTTTTTCTCTCAATTTTATGTGGTAAGTCTATTTTTAATTAATTAATTATAATTCTTTACTTATTAAAATTGCATAGTTTCGTAATAGAAAAACGGTTTTCTTTCAGTAGTGGTGTTTTTGTTTGATGGGTCATGCTAGGTTGACAACCTCTGATGTCTCATGCTTATGATTTACCTCTACTTGTTTGCATAAAACCTATGTTGGCAATATTTGAGCTTAATTTATTTAAAAGAATTACCCGATTAATCACATAAATTGTTAGAAATAACTGATTCCTGATTCCTGGTTTTCCCCATATTTTCTAAAAATCATCTCTAGTTTATTTTCCTGATTTTTATTATTTTAGATTTAGTCCAATATTTTCTAAAATCATTACCTTCACAAGTTCGAGAATCGAACCTCTTTTTACCACTATATAAAATCACATCAATTCATCAATTATCCGCCACCAATTTCCGTTATACTGGATAACGGACCGAGATAAACCGTGAGGAGCATTACAGAGGGATGCAAGAACCTCGAACTGATAGGGATGATCCCGCTGATATAGGGGAAGACGAAGCCCAGCCTCTAACGCACCAGCAGAGATCAGTAAACTACTGAATGAATATTTGAATTTATCGACCGCTCCCAAGGTCATTACATCTTTGTCTCCACCATACAAAGAAACTTTGAATCCTTCAAGATGGTGTCTTGCTTTGAATTCTTCAATATTCATTGATTTGTAGCTACAACTGGCGTATCCCCGCTTACTCTTGGGGGAAAGATTAGCGGTTGTAGAAGGGTCAGAAGCTGTATCACGAGTATGCCGAGTTGCGGCATATCTAGTTGCATTACTCCGAGAGGATCTCCTTACTTGTTGCTGATCACCGTAGTGAGAATCAACCACAGGAGCAGTATTTTGAGTTCTTGAAGACAAAGTGAAAAAATATTTTTTATCTGTGAAAAAGACAGGGAAGAATCAATGTATGAAGGAATCAAAAAAATCAAGTTCATAAAAAGAAGCAACTAGGGAAGAAAAATCATAAACAGTCAAAAAATGGGACATAACCAATATTATCAATTTCAATCATCCTTGAATCTTTAAGCCAAAATTCATCATGATAAATAACTAAAACAAAATGGATACCTGAGAATCAAAGAATCACTTACATAAGGAGGAAGAGAAACAAATTCTTGACCGAGAAAAGTGCAAATATGATTAATACAAAAAGTTCCTGAGTCGCTGGAGAATGAGGGAATAATAATGAGATAGTGAGAGTACTTGAAAAGTTTAAGGAAGAGAAAGATTTGCAACTTTAAGAGGAAAAAACAGAAGTAAAAAAGGTTGAATCTTATTTAAAGGGAAGAGTAAGCGAACCATCAAAAACTGAAAAAGCGTTGATCGAGGCAGAGATTTGATTTTCTCAAAAAATGGTAACTGACACGAACTTGACAATAGAAGTTACTGCTAGCAGAAAATCCGGGGTAATGTGCGAAAAGAAGTTATGACAGATATGGAAAAGATGGAGAGTAATTATTATTCTTCTATTTTTTCAAAAATTTGGATCAACCGTTAAAAATTTTGAAAAAAAAAAGAAGGAGGCAAGTTGTAGGGAATAAAAGTCAAGATGACACATGTCAAATGATTAGGGAAAGAAGCAGAGATTTATAGAAGAGCGAGAAACAAACAATCAAAGCCTTATAAAAGTTCAAGTGGATGACAGATGTAAAAGACAGAAAGTATCAGTGAGGGATTGACACGTAGGATCGGGAAAGTATTAGTGTTCTGATCGCAGTAAGAAGCATTAAATGCGAATGGTACGGGAAAGCTGAAGTTATAAATACATATGGATCGGGAAAGTAACAACACTAATTAGTTAAGTAATTTTAGCTGCATAACTGACACCAAGGATCGGGAAGAAGATGACTCATAAAGTACGAAGAGAACGTGTCAATAGAACAAGGTTACGGGCCAAAAAGGCAAAAGCATGACAATGCATAAGCATGAAGCTGCCTGTCAGCCGCATGATCATCCTGATCTAAAGATAATCGTAAAATAAAGAGAACGTAAGGAAGTAACGGGACAAGAGGTATCAGACCAAAGGAGTACAGTGGAACAATAACCAATAAATTGACAGACAAAAACGGAAAAACGTGACTCATCAAGCATAAAGGATAGACAGAGAGGTAAAAAAGAAGGACCCACCAAACGACCTATAAATAGAGAAATTCGTTCATCAGGAAGGGGGGCAGAAAGATTGGAAGGAAAAATACTGGAATTAAAGTAAAGCTATTAGGTATGTATTTATGGAGTGATGTAGTGTGAAATTATTGATGTATGTATGTATGAATATATATACTCCTTTTTTCCATACTTGTAAAGATCTTGAACTTGATAGATATAATTCTAATAGAATTTCCAATTTGATGAATTGTTATTGTTTAACTTCCTTCATAATTGATGTGCTTGAATGTTTCAATATTACTTAATTATTATCAATTGTTTTCAATTTCCCCATCTCATAATTTAAATATTAAGGTGATATAGTGTAACAAAATGTAAGGTAAGGATTTTAGTCTAAATCTTTTGATAAATTATTGGTTGTTTTTGCTGATGAGAATTTTAGCATAAACAACCCCACGTGTCTTCCTTTTTTCTTGTCTTCCTCCGTTAGAGAGACAGAGAGAGAAACCCAGAATTGTATTGAATTGAATTTTGTTGTTTAATTGGACGATGATGACGACGACGGCTTTAGTGCCCACCTTTTTTCAAGAACTTGTTTGGACTTTCCTCTGCTGTACAGACAGTGGTCTCCTCTTTAAAAATTCTTGGGTCAGTTCTTGACCTTTGAAGACATTCTCGAGATGATAATTTAAGCATCTAATGGTAGGGTAACGAGGAGTATGTATACTTGAGGTGGACTTTAGAATATTCCTTTCTGGTTGGTTAAAAGAAATGAATTCTTTTTTAACTAGATGAGTAGAAAGGGCAGTCCAAATGTGCAACTATCAATTGGAAATAATACCCCGTTTGGAAAAAGCACCATTTGCATATATTGGGAGATATTATTCTCTGTCATTTTTTTTTGAAGCATTATTCTATGTCATGGCACAAAAGTATGATCTTTAAGAAGTTCAAAATTTTCAATACATCCAAATAAAGTCCTAATGATTTTACCATCTCTAAGAAACTATCGTATAGTTTTTAATTTGAACATGTGAAAAACATTGTTGTGGGATTCTCGGCGATTTAAATCTCTTATTTTGTGTAGTCGGTTCAAACCTACTTAGCTAACCTGGTGAATTTTAGGTCTATTTATTTTATTTTGGATCTACCATTAAGAGTTATAATATGATCATTATCAAATGGAATTAAAACATCCTAACCAATTATTTATGTTATACTAATATGTTTAATTATTTTAATTAATTCAAATGTTAGTTAAATTAGTTGGTGATTCAAATTGGATTATAGTTAGTGTTAGATGGTAAGAATTAGAGTATATATTTTTTTTTTGAAAGTTTGTAGAAAAAGTTAGAGAAAACTAGGTTTTGTGATTTGGTAGTAAAAATAAAAATTTATAGTGACGATGGAGATTCTAGTGGTGATGAAGAAGTGAATGCATCTACGTATCACCAATTAGATTATAGTGAGTTTGTTCCTACCAATTTGGATTATTTGTTGGATGAACAAAAACATGTAAACCAAGACATGTAACCAGGAAAATGAAGATTTTAATCGCCCAAAAATGGAATTTTTTTCTAAATTTTAAGGTATTTTCTGGGCAAGTATTACCCAGAATCGGCGGATGCGATGTCATCGTATCCACCGATTCTACATCTTCTCGAAAATATGAACCAGAATCGACGGATGTGGTCATGAAGAACGACTGATTCTGGTATATATTTTGGCGGAATTGTTAGGTGAAAAATCGACTGCTACGGACTCACACATGGCGGGATTGTTAGGTGAAAAATCGGTTGTTATGGACTCAGACATCCACCGGTTCTATCTCTTGGAGATTTTCCCAAAATTCGCCAAGAATACATCGATTGATATATGTTGAGCTATGCACTGATTCTAGTCGAAAAATTGGCCAGAAAGTTCCACTTTGATGAACACTATAATCGATACACAAGTCAGTTCACGTGTGCCGATTCCGGCATTTGGGGATTCTTTTCAAAAATCTAGACCAGACAGAATTAGTGGATATGTGAGGACCTAAAGGTCGAATCTATAGAATCGTTTGACACGATTGTTCCATATCCATCGATTTTGTTAGCCTAATTTTTTTGATATATATATGGTAGATTGTTCAAGCGCTCGACGACGATTAACCTGAACTCGTATCTCGGGTCGGGCCTGATACTTCTAACCATTATTACACTGATTTTGGTATGGAAAAACAGGGACATGCAAAACAATGGTTTGTGGACAAAGGCATGGAGATAAAATATGCACTATTCTTAGGACGTCGTTTGAGGCGTGATCGTTTGAAAATTGTTTGCAAGAGAAGTGGCAAGATTGAAAGTCACGTTGCAAAGGACAAACCATATGTGAAGAAGACGCAGAGGGTCTACATGAATAGGTCAAAGAAGCATGAGTTCCCCTTTAATCTTAGAGTGCATAGACCCAATGGTGTATTTAAGCTCTATAAAGTGATGAATGGTCGTTATATTCATGATGATCCGGAATCTCTTATTGGACACTCTACCGTTTGTGGGTTAAAACCACATCAAAATGCAACCGGGCTTCAAACCAGGGGGCTTCCGCAGAACCGGGCTCCCGTCTATTACACACTAACTGTCTATCTCTCTTGCTCGGTGTGCTCCTTCGGTTTTCTAGTAGCAAGATTTGGCTTTTGGTTTGTAAAGTCAATGATGGCAAATAAACCAAGTAATATCCTTAGGAAGATCAAAGAGGATGATCCTAAAACTTGTCCACTTTGAGGAAAATCTACGAGGCAAGAGCAAACATCAGGAGAACGGAATGGAATGGTAGAGTTGTTATGGAACAATCTCATTGGTTAGCCGAGCAACACAACTACACAATAAAGAAGCAGGTAATGGACGACAAAGTGAATCGTATTTTCTTGGCGTATCCTAAGATGATTCAATTGGCTCAATGCTTCTATCAAGTTTTGTTAATATATTGCACTTATAAGACAAACATGTACAACATGCCTTTGTTAAACATATGTGGCCATACTTCGGACAAGCAAACTTTCACGGTGGCATGAGGTTTTATGGTTCGGGAGAATGAGGTGAGTTTTATTTGGATGTTGGAAACCTTGAAAGAGATTTACCGTAGTGGTCAAATGCCTAGGGTCATAGTGAAGTATAAGGATAAAGCATTAATGAATGCAATAAAGGTGGTTTTCCTATATGCCAAACAATTTATTTGTACATGGCATATACAATGCAACTGTTTGTACCTAAAAGTACTTTTAGGCACAAAACACGATTAGTTTGATGTGATGATGTTAAAAAGGGTTAGAAAACGAATAAAGGAGACAAGAATTTAACATGGTTCGGAAAGTTATGCCTACATTCACGGATGAATCCCCGTAGAGAGAGATATTTTATTGATGTATTTGATACAATAATTCTTCTACAGGTTAGCTAACCTATGAAAGCGCCTCTTTTTAAGGTCTAGATCCCAGTATTTATATAGTTTATATTAAACCCTAATTCTGAGATAAACTTCATATGCAAGTAACTTGGGCAACAAGACATCTGGAACCTTTTGGAACATTCTTTTGGGTTAGGCGGGCTTGACTAAAAGGCTTTATGGCTATTTTATATAGGGTACAAACATCACCCCCTCTTAACCTCCAACTTGTTATGGGTTTAAGAAGTTTATTTTTCCTTCCACATCGACTTCCAATGACGTAACTCGCCCCCAAGCATGATTTATTATTGTTGTAGTAAAACGTAGCTCTGCCCCATTGTTTGTAGAAATATTACAAAGATGCCACTAACTGTGGTACCTGCAATAAGTTTACTCACGTGCTAGGTGAGACTATTTTCCAAGAAGTGAGCTTTTGATGCTCGAGAGATAGTTGAGACTTGAGTGGAATATAGTGTTCCTACGGCTGTGGCAAGGCTTTTTGCTCGCAACGTAACAAGGTTATAACGCTAGCTGCTAGAGCAGGCTGGATGATGCTTGTGTTGAGTACGAGTCTTTGAACCAACAATGAATGTTGGGCTCATGGTTGAGATGAGGCTTTATGCTTGCTTTGTTACAAGACTTTATACTCGCGTGCAAGACGAGATTTTATGCGTGCGATGAGAGCAAGACTTAGGTGCTCACATGTAAGGTAAGGCTTTAGGTGCTTGCGATATGATGCAAGGATAAACATTAAAGGGTCTAAGCAATCCTCATTTGCAATATCAATAGATCATGTTGCCGACGAACCTTAAAAGAAACAACTCTGACGAATAGGGCTGTCAACGGATGCTATCGAAACGGATATTGGCTCAGCCGATTCCGATATCCGATAAGATTATCGGATATCCGATAAGTTCCGACGGAATCTTAAACTTCAAATCCTATTCCGTTTCGATAAGCTTATCGGATATCAGATATTATCCGATAAATATCCGATAGCTGATATAAATCTTAACACCTGTTTTTTCACTTCAAATTTTCGATAGTTTCCGATAATTTCTATATGGTATCGGTATCGTATGTTATCGGACGGACACTGGCTCAGCCGGTTCCGTTTCGATAACACGAAAATATTCGATACAATATTCGTTTCCGACATCCGATATCCGCTATACCGGATAATATCATATAGGATCCCGGATTTTTGGAAATGGCTATCGGATTTCAGATTGGGATTGACAGCCCTACCGACGAACTTTGAACTCGATCATCCTTGCAACAATTTTCACGAATTTTGATATCCACGAACTTTAAACTCGATCATGTTGCTGCTCCAAGTACATATAAAAAAAATTCGAACATAGAAATGTTTGCCTCTATGTTTTAGGGAATTGAAATACGGTCGCAACTAGCCTAAAATCACTCAATTCGGACTTCATACGAAGAAGATATCGAAGAAACAAAATAGTGAGTCGGATCAAAGAGTCGGATCGGTCTTGGCTGATTGGACCGCTGACGTGGTGTGACGGGTCAGAATGCTGACATGGAAGCTGAATTGTGCAACATGGCAATGAGTGACTACTAACGTGGCAGTAACTGGGATGGTGACATGGCTACAGCATCATCTTGACGTGTCCCGTACTGCTGACGAGGATTGATCGATACTGAGGTGCGGATGACGTGGCGTCAACGCTGACTGGGTTAGATCGGTTCGTCCTTGGTTGGACCAGGGCCTTAAGGGTTGGACCGGTTCGGTGAACCGAAAGCTGGACAGATAGTATGGACCAGATTTCATGGATCTGACGGATCTGATTGGCTGAAGAAAAGGCTTTCGTAACGTCTTTTGCAACATTTATTTCTGCTACTGGATTTCACCATACTTTCTTCTACTATTTTCACAATGCTTTCTACAAAACCTAACTTTTTTTAATGATTTTTGTATGGAAACTCGTGCATGATTTCTGTCGTACTTTTCTCACTGGAAAAAAACGATTGTTTTACACGAATCCCCTTAGTCGGCGCCAATGTTTGTGCCTAAAAGTAATACACAAATCCTTTTAGTTGGCGCTAATATTTGTACCTAAAGTTACTTTTAGGCACAAAACACGATTGATTTGATGATGATGATGTAAAATAGGGTTAGAAAATGAACAAAAGGAGACAAGAATTTAACGTGGGTCGGTAAGTTATGCCTACATCCGCAGATGAATACCCGTAGAGGAAGATGTTTTATTGATGTATTTGATACAATAATTCTTCTACAGGTTAGCTAACCTCTGAAAGCGCCTCTTTTTAAGGTCTAGATCCCAATATTTATATAGTTTATGTTAAACCCTAATTCTGAGATAAACTTCATATGCAAGTAACTTGGTGATAGACACGTTTTCGTATCTTATTTGATCTCAATTTGTATATTGTTAGAACTCATTTGTGTACTTATATTGTGTTTGTAGTATTTTTGAAGAATAAACTCTTATGGAAAAATGGGATTAAAAAGTTATAAAGACACCCGGAAAATTACTAAAGGCACCCTGAGAATTGATAAAGGCACACATGCCTTGGATAGGGGCACCCACCTTCTTATCCATTTCAAAAGATTAGTTTTAGCGGGAATACTTCTTGGTTGATCTGTGAGGATTTGGCACAAAGAATTTTGGGAGTTTAGGACAAGAATTAATTCTTGCCTTATTAATAGGAAGATATACACAAGATTTACACGTAACAACAACAACAATATATCATCCAATATTTTCTCTCCAAAAACGGAATCTCGGTCTGAAATTGGTTTCTCAAAATCATAAACTTTCTCGTGTCTTCTCTTGATATTGATTGAGATTCTGTGAGACAAATAAGGCAACAACATTAAGTTGCATGTTTTAATTAAGGAATAAAATCAACAACATCACCGAGTTTAAAGAAGAAAAATCAGATCGAAGAAAAAAAATAATATCACCGAAAATATCTTGATTGATTGAAAAGATATTAAGGATCTGTGAAGAGTTATCTCAAGATTTTGTTGATTAGTATAAATAAAAGATATCGAGAGAGTACT
>JAJJMC010014390.1:4292988-4325870 GCA_023531435.1 Papaver californicum | reverse complement strand
AACTTGATCTTCTTCCACGTGTCATGCTTCTTTAATTTACTAACAATAACTATCGTGAACATTTCTCAAGGTATTACACAATAAAAGTTGTCCTAAGAACTTGGCAGTGCAAAAGTTAAATTAGATAAAAACACCGGGAAAGTGGAGAAAATAATAGTGTTGGAACTGTAACAACAAAATATTGAAAATCTAATGTTAAATTAAATTACAGAAAATTAAGTTAATTAATTGATACACATAATACTAAGAGAACAGAGTCATTTGATCACCAAGGAGTTTTGTACTTAGGTAAATCAATTGTCTCCCCACATTTAAGCCGTCCATCAAAAAAAATTCCATTCTCAAATCTTCTGACTGGACTTCAGAATCTCCTTCTCATCTCTTTCTATTCAAACAAATTTTATAGTTGACCATAAACCAAATGGCCTCACTTTATCTTTACTTCTCACCAACATTTCTTCTTCTTATTGTTGGGGACAAAATGATATTTACCCGAAATGACGTCATCAAGTCCGAAGCCTAATTTGGCCCGAAGCAACGTCATCATTCACGTCCAAATCCCGAAGTGACGTCATCACGTCCCGATCCCGAAACGACGTCATCAACCACGTCCCGATTCCGGAAGTGACGTCACCGCGTCCCGCTCCCGAAGTGACGTCACCGCGTCCCGATCCTAAAGTGGCGTCATCATGACGTCCCGGTCCCGTTCCAGCTGGAGCCCGATCTGTCATGTCCCGACCCATCCTGTCCCGAACATGCTGTCCCGATACAATCATTCCCGCAACGAAGCTCAGGTCCGTAGCATGGATCGAAGCATGGATCGTACCAAGGTCCGAAGCATGGACCGCAAGTCAGGTCCGCAAGCCAATCAGACCGTTTGAGGAAAAGCTGGATAAGAAGATAAGGTGGACAGATGGACGGATGGGGAGGTGCCACATGAAAGTATTAGGAAGGGAAAGAGTAGACAGGTGGTTGCACAAGAAGGTGCCACATCATTAGAAGATGCCACATCACCAAGAACATTGGATCGGTTCCTTTAAAAGAAAAGAAAAGAGAAGGGAGAGGAGCAGCTTCTTCTCCAACGGAAAAACCCTGTAAAACCAGAACTCCAATGGAGTTTCTGGATTTGTAACCTTAAATTGATCAATAAAACCATCACAACTTCACTACCCGTGGATGTAGGCCATTAAGGGTTGAACCACGTTAACTGATTGTGTTCAATTTCGCTTCTTTTTTATCTTCTTTTTGATGATTGCAATATTTGATTTTGGTTGTTTTGGGTTGATGGGAATTTCTTCCCAAACAATTTGGCGCTAGAAACAGGGATTGATGAAAGGATTTATCCTACCTGAGGTGAATCAAAGCTTGATGATGTTCAAAGAAACTATCCAGCTTGGAAACAGTAGCTGAACAATAGAAACAGAGTTGAAGAAATGGCAGCGAAGAGAGAATCAAAAGAGTCTACATCATCAATCATTCCAAAAAGGATGAGTTTCCTTTTAATCCATTGGATTTCATTTTCAAATATTTCAATTTGGAGTTTTAAAACAAAAGGTCAGGAAGAATTTTTATAAATAACACGTCTTTGTTCTTCAACAAAGACCCATGATTTTCTTTAAAACTTTGGTTCAAAATAATTTTTTTTACAAATTTGTAATAACCCAATTTTGCTCTACAAACCCATTGAACGAATTTTTTTTTTTTTTAAAAAAAAAAAAAAAAACATTCAATGTCAAAAATTTGGTTGATTTGGGGATTTTTTCCCTGTATACAAAATCGGAATTCTATTGATAAGGTTTTTTGGGGATTTTTTGCCCTGTATTACATTCAATGTCACAAATTTGCAACAGTTTTTATGATTATGTGAACAATTTCTATGAATGGATTTGTAGTGAATTATGTATGGAAGGACTTTATGCATGAGTAAAATCACAACCAATTCTATGCTAGAACCATTCACAGAACTGCACGAAACATGCTTGAAGAAATGCATGAACGATAGATTCACCTTTGCCAGGTATAGAAGGAGGTGATGATCAAGTGATTAATAATCAAGAAGAACACAAGCTAAATATCTACAACTATACCAGAAGCTCTAACAAGAAGCAATCTACATGATGGCAAGCAAGAAGTCTTCAAAGCACCGAAAAAGGTGGTAGACATATAATTAAGTCTCTATACAATGCACCAACGGTAGCTCTTTAAGAGCACAGCTTAGGTCTGTCATCTCCTTTGAGAGCATTTTCTGGGTTCAGTATATCCACCGAAAGGAAATATCAATTCAGTGTTGACTCCGTTCAAGAACAATTCCATCAGGCAAGCAGATGGGTACAAGCTTTATCGTCATCAGCAGAAGATGCTCACTGATGAGTTCCCTGAGAGACCTGGCGAATGTGAATGTCAATACTTCATGAGAAGTGGGGATGTTGGGCCCTTCAATGGGAAATGAGCAAGATGTACGTGCATACAATCAAAGAATGCAGGAGTGTGCGTTTCTTTAGGCGGCTAATCAATCACAAGGTTTTGCGCCAAAGAAGCCAGGTAGCAGGAATTGGGCAGTTGATACTACTAAACATGATGAGATCTGTTCAGGCTCCACTAGCTCAGACAAGCAGTCAAAGTTTGCCGGAATGCTTTGATCCCTCAACTCCTTCCAATTTGGAAAGTTAGGACGACAGTATCTCAGAAGTCTAATGAAGGCATCATCGATAAAATGATTACTAAACTTCAAGGATGACAGAGTAAACTATTTCACCAAGCATTTTCCATGACTTTGCTTGGTCTCCATCAGATGTCTCAACCTGAGAATGCTCCAGATCTTCTCTAGCAGAATTAGCTCAAACAAAATGAGTGGTAAATCTTGCTCCAACAACAATTGCAGCAGCTTTAACTAATCAATTGCAACAACTTCAACCAATCACAGAGTTGAGCTAAGTATCGGTTGTTTAAGCATGAGTATGAGCTATAAATTTTACTTCAAGCTCATAAAGCTTAAGAACCTAGTGTTATTATTCTTAACTGCTCTAACAGACTTTTTAAATACCTGATGCATGTTACAGCAAGTAGTGACCAAACCTACACCATTTGAAGCTGTTTCTTATTAAACTGATAATGCTTATATCTGTTTTCAATCTTTTAAATCTCAATCTCAGAGACCTAATGAGCAATATTAGCCCATTAATGAATACAGTTAAGTCACTTTACATGAGAAATAATACCTGTAAGACTGAATATAAGAGTTGTTAAATCTGTTATAGCTTATAAACAGGTAATTTGAATCATCCTGTGAGTATAATCCATGCACTCCTACAGACTCTTGAATATGTATTGTAGAAATACATGTTGTTATAAATGAAGACAATGTTAAATAGCTCTTTATGATTGCTTTAAGTCCAGTTAACTTATATAGTTGCATATTTGTATATATATGAATCTTTGACATGAAGACAATGTTAAATTCATGTTTGTTCACTAACAATTTTCTTGTGAGAAATGCAAGTTGAGTATCACTAATCTCAAAGGATTTATTTTCTTAGTGCAATATGTATACTACCTGCATGTTAACGAATCATTTAGAATCAAATTCATATATGCAACAGTGTAGCATACCTGTCCTGTTTTTTACAAATAAATATACATGAATTATTACATTTACAGTCTATTGCATGAAAGTAATAGGTACTGATATTTTTAGTCTGTTGCTAGAAATCAGCAGGTGATGAATTTAGTTTCTAAATGTGTAGTCTGTAAGGCAATCTATATTACCCATCTGATACTTTTGAATTGGAGTTATTTTTTATTTTATCATTAAGTCCCAGGTTAGGGGGAAAGAAATCAACATGAGATACATATGGCATGATCCGAAAGCACTGCACAGCGCTAAGGCTTCAAGGGAACTCTCCGTGCAAGATGCTGTCGGGAAGAAAATGTGTTACCAAGATCTGCCTCTGGAAGGCCAGAATTATCCGAACACGACAATTTAAGTTCAGGAACTATTAGGGCCTTGGCATCCTTTAGCAAGATACTATCAACAGCAATAAAAAAATCTGCTGTTATTCTTGAGAAATTCGCTGCATCGCAGTTGCCTCGTGCATTGCCAATTGAACTGAGCAACTATGCTGATGTCTTTAATAACAAGGCAAAGCGAATAACAGGCAAAGTTATCATCTCTCTATATCTTTCATTTTTATCACCAATTTGCATTACCGTCAGTTCATATCCAAACCACACATTTGCGCCAGGTGTTTAAATCAATTCAATAAAACTCAATTAAGCTCCATCTATGGTAAAGGATTTTACTTAGCTGGATTTAAACATGTAACTAATGAGGAAGCATAAAAACTTTATAAACTAAATTATGAATGCCTGAATTATGTTTTTCACTTGATTTGTTGCCTGGTACAATATAGAATGTATGACTGCTTGGTCTAATCAAAGCAGTTGATGCTTTAATTCTATGCTTTCTCTTGAATTATATTTTTACAAATCAATTTTTGTTCTCATGCTGCCTTTTACTGTTGAAAAGTCACAGCTTGTGTAGTCTTTCGTGATATTTGAGATTTGATAAATGTTCTATATATATGAATCTACATTCAAGCCCTGTATAGATGTATTAACACTTATGAATTAAATTCATTTGCTCAACAACATGAGTAATAGGGTCATTTTTATTGTATGAATGAAATGTTTTGATATATTATATTTCTGTTAGAATGAACCTGTATGAAATGCAGGGAAGAACTGATTGAAATAGCCTGAACTAGGCTGGAATACCCAGAAAACAGATAAGACTCTGTCGAATTTTCTTCCCAGTGGGTCGACTCACTGAGTTTGATTCAACTCAATTGAGTCAGACCAATTAGCTTAATTCAAATCTCTTTGCTTATAATTTTGTTTGCAGCAGTCATTATTAATAGATAAAATTTCCTTTCTTATCTCGCCAAAAAAAATAAAAAATAATAATAATAATAATAATAATAATAATAATAATAATAATAATAATAATAAAATAAAATAAAATAATTATTATAAAATTAAATTAAATTGTTGTAGCTAGATAATTTTTATCATAGCTTCAATGGATAAGAAAAGGCATACCGATCCACAAACACTTTTAAAAGATAAATATGCATTATCTTTTTTCATTTTCGATTATAAAGTTCATAATATTAATTGCGTATTTGAAGTAGCAATTGTAAATTTAAAATTAATTCTTAAACTGACATCATTAGATCATTCAATCATGATATATCTTAATTATTTAAGAAACATTGGTTAATTTATTTATAAATAGAATAACTATATAATAGGTTAGTTGATGAAAATTTCTTAATTGGCAGCCGTCGATTATATTTTACTCGATTATTACAAACTGTCATATAGTATGAACTGATCAAATGATTTCAATAATATCTGAATCGCATGTGATATCATGCACCATGATAATTAATCTCATAATCATGGAAACCTATTGACTTAATATGATAAATTTTTAGTCTGAACAAATTCTAATTTGTTTGAATAGATTTAATAGTGATATTTAATTAAAAGCATGAAAATCATTTTTAGCTTGTACACATTTAATATTATGAAATATTAAGACATTTTTATGAAGTGTGAAGATACCTATGAAGGACACTAGAGATGCGGCAGCTATGCAATAATGATGCACTGGGGGGCATGCTATAAAGAAATCAAATATCTAGCTATAAAATGAGTTAAATACTGCACGCAAATTAGGTACTATCATTCAGAAATGTGTATCTCTTTCAACCTATCATCAAATATTTTCGGAAGGCGAATACTTCTACATTCGTATACTTTTGATCTCTCAAACAACGATTACTTCGGAATAAAATGATATTTCATCCGGATATTTCTTATGTCTTATTTAAAATATATTTCATATTTTCTTTCTATATATGCTTCTCATGTATATAGAAGAATATGGGATATGTCTTAAATAAGAAATGAGAAATGAGAAATATCTGGATGATTTCCAAGTATACTTCTCATGTACATTTCAGGTATATTTCTTACCGATATTTCTCCGTTCAGGAGACAAGATAAGACTAGTGGATACATCCCCAAAGAGGGGACCCATGTAAGAGTCTTAATAAAATAATGGATCACACATAATTTACTCTATGCCCGAGATAAATTAGGCGTGTGTTCCTGCCGAGCTCCGTGGCTAGGGGACATGATAAGATTATTGGGTCGCAGAACCCATGAAATAGTCTTGATACAAAATACTCCAGGAATACCTTATTCTGGAAAGCGCCTACGATTGGCGACACAATTGTAATACAAACAAGAAGGGTACGTTCGGGACCAACCCTGTATCTTACCCCTGGCTCGGGTTTGTTTCGTATGTGTGGGATCCCGAATGTTATCCCGAATGTCATAACTCCCTGGAAGGAGGTGCTTCATTGCAAAAAATTCCAACCCAGGTTTCAAAGGAATCTTGTGGTGAGAAACTAACGATCAATATCTATATGTATATATATACAAAATTTTGTTTTGCAGGGAAAAAAATGCAACATAGCATGGAAATGCATAAACAACATCAACAACCACATTGTGATTCAGACGAGACAAGTGGTAATTTTCTTAAGAGTTTTTCTTCAAACAACTCTCAAGAAAAGGGGGCAAGTTGTTGGGGATAAAATGATATTTGCCTGAAATGACGTCATCAAGTCCAAAGCCTAATTTGGCCCGAAGCGACGTCATCATTCACGTCACGATCCCGAAGTGACGTCATCACGTCCCGATCCCGAAACGACGTCATCAACCACGTCCCGATTCCGGAAGTGACGTCACCGCGTCCCGCTCCTTAAGTGACGTCACCGCGTCCCGATCCTGAAGTGGCGTCATCATGACGTCCTGGTCCCGTTCCAGCTGGAGCCCGATCTGTCATGTCCCGACCCATCCTGTCCCGAACATGCTGTCCCGATACAATCATTCCCGCAACGAAGCTCAGATCCGTAGCATGGATCAAAGCATGGATCGTACCAAGGTCCGTAAGCCAGATTCGCTATTCAGTCCCGCAAGCCAATCAGACCGTTTGAGGAAAAGCTGGATAAGAAGATAAGGTGGACAGATGGACGGATAGGGAGGTGCCACATGGAAGTATTAGGAAGGGAAAAAGTGGACAGGTGGATGCACAAGAAGGTGCAGCATCATTAGAAGACGCCACATCACCAAGAGCATTGGATCGGTTCCTTTAAAAGAAAAGAGAAGAGAAGGGAGAGGAGCAGCTTCTTCTCCAACGGAAAAACCCTGTAAAACCAGAACTCCAATGGAGTTTCTGGATTTGTAACCTCAAATTGATCAATAAAACCATCACAACTACCCGTGGATGTAGGCCATTAAGGGCTGAACCACGTTAACTGATTGTGTTCAATTTCGCTTTTTTTTTATCTTCTTTTTGATAATTGCAATATTTGATTTTGGTTGTTTTGGGTTGATGAGAATTTTTTTCCAAACACTTATCATGAAGCACGACAATTACATAGGTGCATTTTGAAGCGGGGTTTGATTGATTTGTTTACATTTGTACAACTTTGCTTAATTTGTATGCGAAATATGAGTTTGTTTTCTTTGCTGATCAAGTGTTTAAAGACATGCCTAACAAGTGTTTAAACATATAAACCCTTTTCTTTCAAAAATCCAGTCGGTTAAAAAAAGGATCAGACATTCACCCACCAAAATATAGATTGGGTCGGATAAAATCAGCGGGTTCGGGTGATTTTGCTCACGCTGGAGCCGGGCACCAAGAAAAACTAAGATCATAGTGCCAAAATTTAGGCCCACATTACAAGTTTTGGGTCACTAGGGTTGTTATTGGCCATGTGTTTGAAAAAGAGAAAGAAGAGAGAGAGAGACACGGAGTTTGAAGAAATTAGGGCATTAAGGTTAGAGAAAAATTGGGGAAATTGTCTCTGATTTGATTTGATGATTTGTTTTGTTTTCGAATCTTTGTTTCTCTGTCTGTGTATCAAAGAAAACGGGTGATCTGTAATTTGGATTAAGAAGGGGGGGAAATTATGGCATTTTTTGGAAGGAAAAAACTGATGAGATCTTCTTCAATAGATGATGTAAATGTTCCTTCAACTTCTTCAAAACCTGTTGAAATTCCTGCAAAAATTCCTCCTAATGGTAAGAATGTATTTCATTTATTATCACAAAGGGAGATTCGTCCTCGATCGAAACATTCGTCGAAAAGGCTGTGGGGAGATGATCAAATTGGGTTGAATTATGAATCTATAGATGCCAAACATGGTTTAGCTTCATGGGTAGAGGAAGAATCATTGAAATATTTATCTGCTAAAAGTATTGTCCTCTGGTACCTCCTCCAAGGTCGACCATAGCAGCAGCCTTTAGTCCTGATGGAAAAACGCTTGCTTCTACGCATGGTGATCACACAGTCAAGATAATCTATTGTCAGTCTGGTAATTGTTTGAAGGTGTTGAGTGGTCATCGAAGAACGCCGTGGGTGGTGAGGTTCCATCCAGTGAGTCCACAGATACTTGCAAGTGGAAGCTTGGATCATGAGGTTCGATTGTGGAATGCATGTACTGCAGAGTGATTAGGATCGCGTAATTTTTCGCGTCCTATTGCTTCTATAGCTTTCCACGCCGAAGGGGAGATTTTGGCTGTAGCTTCAGGTCACAAGCTGCACATATGGCATTATAATAAAAGAGGGGAGGGTTCTCAACCAATTGTTGTATTGAAGACAAGGCGGTCGCTTCGGGCCGTGCATTTTCACCCGCATGCTGCTCCATTTCTTTTCACTGCCGAGGTCAGTGATCTCGACTCTTCAGATTGTCCAATGACACTGGCAACATCTCCGGAGGAAGGGAGAACATCTTTGCAGCAGGGGAATAGATCTGTTGGTTTTATTAATTTGCAGCAGATTGTCAACCCTTCTGCTTCTTTGCAGCCTCAGATAGATGTGAATATAGGGACTCAGGATAACTATTTGGTATCTCCCATGGATGAATCTCCGATGATTCCTTCAAGCTCCTATAATGCGGAAGACTCGTCTGGCAATAATTTATCAAGTGAGATGGAAACTGCAGTGCCTGACTCTGCCACGGACGTTATGGAATTGGAGACCACTGAAGGGCAGCCTATAGGTGGCACCTATCAAAATAACTCTCTCGTCTTAGATTCGGCAGATGGTAGAAACATTGGCCAAACTTTCACCAGACAATCTAGTGCGAACTTGGAAGTCACACCTGGAATCTATCTTTCAAACCTATCTGGTAATGCTGGCCTACAGATGCTTTTACAGAATGGTGAAATTGGGCAAATGCATCATCTTTTTCCTTTTGGGAACTCCAGGTTTTGGGAGTTACCTTTCCTGCAAGGGTGGTTAATGGGCCAAAGCCAAGCTGGGTTACATCCTATGCTCTCTTTAAACGATGCGCTCCATGAAAACTCGGCTGGATTTCTTCGTTCTATTGCGTCTTACAACTTGGCACCTAATTTGGCTACTCGTAATGTGAACCCATCAGTATTAATTGATGTCAGTCATCCTCGAATAGGTGAACGATCGAGTCTACGTCATCAGTCATCGGGTTCTCGTGCTACGGCATTATCTGGGTCTGGAGAAGGTGCCCCTTTCATTAATACCAGAAGTAATGAAAGTGGTCCTCAACCAGTGGTTGCTAGAACTGATACTGCACTTGCGACATCACTGGCTGCCGCTGTTGCTGCTGCCGAGTTACCTTGCACTGTGAAGCTTAGAATTTGGTCACATGATATCAAAGATCCTTGTGCAGTACTTGATGCAGGAAAATGTCGCTTAATTATACCACATGTTGTTCTTTGTAGTGAAATGGGTGCCCATTTTTCACCTTGTGGGAGGTTTTTAGCAGCATGTGTCGCATGTACGCTTCCTCACATGGAAGCTGGATTGCAATCGCACATGAACCATGAATCTGGCGCCTCAACGTCCCCGACAAGACACCCAATTTCAGCTCATCAAGTTATGTACGAGCTTCGTATATATTCCCTCGAGGAAGCAACCTTCGGTCTAGTGCTTACGTCACGCGCAATAAAAGCCGCTCATTGTTTGACTTCGATTCGGTTCTCCCCAACGTCAGAGCACATATTATTGGCCTATGGTAGAAGGCATGGTTCACTTCTTAGAAGCCTTGTCATTGATGCAAAGACAGCAATGCCTATCTATACAATTTTAGAGGTATATAGAGTGTCAAATATGGAGCTTGTAAGAGTGCTTACCAGTGCAGAAGATGAAGTTAATGTAGCATGCTTTCATCCTTTGGTCGGAGGTGGTCTTGTTTACGGAACAAAGGAGGGGAAACTTAGGATCCTTCAATATGATAGTTTTTCTGGTACAGATTGTACAGGACCAAATATTCTCCTTGGAGAGAACATGCTTGAGGTCCCAACACATACACTTTAGAAGGCTAATTATTGGTGTCAGCTTCTTTTTTTGGGAGGTCAATGCTCTTCTCGATCAGAACAAAGGGAATGCAGGTTGAAGTTTGAACAATCCCTGCTAGTGTTGTTTCAATATTTACACTTTGTGAACTGTAAAATAAACAAGAGTACACGACATTGCAATAGGTACTCACTTTCCTTTCAAAACAGAGAATTTTTTGTTTGTCCTCTTTGAGATGAAATACAACATGATTGTATTTGTTGTGAAAAATGTCAAATGCAATCTCGAGAGGAGAAGGGTAAAAGCCTTGGATTAATGTAATATAAAGTGTGTCAATGTAGCAACCTAATGTTTAATTCACAAAGTTTATTATTATGTTAATGAGCTTGATATCTTCTGGGAGGAAAGGCATTGGTGTTTGGAATGCTCTTCTTCTCTTTCTCAGGGTACTACTCTCCATGCTTCAAACTGTAATGTGATACACAGAGTTTGAGTTGCTCTTTGTGTTCTCTGCAGGTTTAGACATTGCTCTAGTTTGTTGTATTACTTCATCTCAAAAATAACAATGAAGAAGGGGCTCAACAAGCACATTAAGAGGGTGATGGTGGTGATGAGTCTAATGTTCACCATTGTTTTCATTGCCCTCTTACCAATTCGTGATGATTATGCAGGAGATGACCTTATAAATCTTCGTCAAAGGTTTGAGCCATATACCTATGGCTACTTTACTCGAGTACGTGATCCAGAAGGTGCAACTGATGCTACATTGCTAGAGGATGGTGAAGGAGTCGTAAGATTATTTGAAAGTCAGCCTGAACAACATTCTAACTCAGCAGCACTTGTTGATTATGTGAAAGCCTTGCTTAAAGTTGGTCGGCTTGAGGACTAAGACAGTTAATTACTTGTTGTTATAGTGGTTCACCAGTAATGCTAATTTCTGGATTCTTAATCATGTCCTTTTTGTTAATCTTTTAGATTAGAGGCTTAATGTTTTCCAAGAAAAAAAAAAGGGTCAATTAGCAAATTTAGCCCTATCGTTAAAAGGTTCGCATATGTGGTATGTAGATTGTAGCATTCGCATTACAATTCATGTTGTGCACCAATCTTTGCCTGGCATACATTTTGAATTTTTTTAAGGATTCAACACTGAAGTTGTATGTAACTCCTAAAATTTGCATCTTGAAGAAGTTGTGGTTCCCTAATTTTGTATACCTTGTTCACATGTATCAATTGTTGTAAAACATGTTGCACCCAACATCAATTACAATGGCAGAAGATAGATTTTCTCCTCTGTAGAAGTGAAGATGGCTGTTTTCATATTTTGTTAACACTGCCATCTAGATCTACAAGTTTATTTGAAGGCCAATATTTATGCAATGTTGGTTTTGGTTTTGGTTTTGGTTTTGGTTTGTGTGTCAACTTTTTTTGGTGATTCTGTTTCGAAAGAGCAGTTATTTGGTGCTCTCATCAACATTATACTGGAAATCCTCTTCCTGGGAGCAATTATGGGAAAAGCGGGAATTCTTAAAGGTATTCCTTTTGGTGTATTATAATGATTTACAATGATTGCGAGTAGTTTTTAAGATGTTCAGACAAAATGTGAAGCTTCCTTTGATTTGTTTTACTTTCACCTATGGGATTAAGTGAAGAGATTGAACCCAGCACCAAGTCCACTACAAAATTTAGTGATGTTAAGGGTGTTGATGAGGCCAAAGCTGAGCTTGAAGAAATTGACCATTATCTTTGTGACCCTAAGGTATGTAAATGCAGTACTATAACATACTAGAGCACGCAAGTTCTCGTTATATTGTCCATTGTATCAAAGTAAGTTCTTATCCAGACATTAGCTTTTAAGTTTTCTCAACAATTTTTTTTTTGTTTCAGCGGTTCACAAGTCTAGGAGGTAAGCTCCCTAAGGTGGTTTTGCTTTCGGGGTCCACCTGGGACAGGTAAAACCATGTTAGCAAGAGCCATTGCTGGAGAAGCAGGAGTACCATTCTTCACCAAAAGCGGGAGTGAGTTTGAGGAAATGCTTGTTGGTGTAGGAGCAAGGAGATTGAGGGATTTATTTGCAGCAGCAAAGAAGCGATCTCCATGTATTATTTTCATTGACGAGATAGATACATTTGTAGGGGGCCGTAACCCCAAAGATCAGACACGCACGCAGACGACCTTGAATCAGTTTCTTGTCGAGCTTGATGGCTTTAAACAAAATGATGGCATTATTGTGATTGCTGCAACCAACTTCCCCGAGTCTTTGGCTAAAGAACTTATCAGACCTGGACGTTTTGATCGTATTGCTGTTGTTCCAAATCCTGATGTTGAAGGACACGGAGACAGATTATGGAATCTCACATGTCAAAGGTAATAATGTGTTCTCATATATATTTCAGTAAATCATGGTTGAGTCTAGCCTAGCTTAAAATCTGATAGTGCGTTGCTAACTTATGAATTCCGAGGGTAAAAATAAAACTCGGAATCTTTCAGATTGTTTCCAATATACAGCTCTACTGCAGTGTCTAAATGCATGACAACTATGTCTCTAACCTGTGGGGTTTTCTAACTGACTATACCATTTGACAGGTTCTCAAAGGCGGAGATGTGGATCTAAGTATTATTGCCAGAGGAACACCTGGGTTCTCAGGTGCAGATCTTGCAAACATTGTGAATGCTGCAGCTCTCAAAGCCGCGAAGGATGGTGCTAAAGCAGTGAGCATGACTGACTTAGAATATGCAAAGGATAAGATTATGATGGGAAGTGAGCACAAATCAACTGTCATTTCTGACGAGTCTCGAGAGCTAACAGCTTTCCGTGAAGGCGGTCATGCTTTAGTAGCCATCCACACAGACGGAGCTCATCCCGTTCACAAAGCAACAATAGTTCAACGAGGAATATCTCTTGGAATGGTAGCTCAATTGCCCGACAAAAATGAGTGTTTCTCGCAAGCAAATGCTTGCTAGGTTAGATGTTTGCATGGGTGGGCGAGTAGCAGAGGAACTTATATTTGGCGATAGTTACTGCTGGTGCATCTTCAGATCTCCAACAAGCAACATCTTTAGCAAGAGCGATGGTCACAAAATATGGAATGAGCTAAGTAGTTGGGCTCGCAACTCACAGCTACGATGATGATGTGAAGAGTATGAGCACTAAAACTAGACTTCTTATCAAAAAGGAGGTGAAAGGGTTCTTGGACAGGGCTTACAATAACACGAAAACAATCCTGACTACCCACAGCATAGAACTCCACGCACTAGCTAATGCGCTACTTCTGAAAGAAACACTCACAGGAGCTCAAATCAATGCTTTACTTGCACAAGTCTATAAAAAGCAAATAACGTTTTCTTCCGTGGATGGGGTTCAGCCTGCTTTGAATGATTCAAAGAACAAAAGTGGTAACCCAAAACAGAGAATTGGTATCAGAGCTCCTAAACAGTCTTCGCATTAAACGAGTAGGGTGAGCTTGGAGATATTATTCTTTCCCTACTCTTAATTTATTTATATTCCCTTTGTTAGTCATTTTTCTTGGAAGGCTTTATTAATGTAATAGCATAGGTGCTGCTAATGGTGTGACAAATGATGGTGCTACATAACACTCTCTAGGTGCTGCTAATATTGTGTACCCTCCATGAGTCCTTAACAGGTTTCAACCATTGGGATTAGGCTCTGAAACTTTTTAAGTTTTGCTTGTTTCCGATTGAGGATTCCGTTCATGTTTACATGGTTGCATACGTTCAGAAGCGAGCACGGAGTGCAGAAATATCTAATGTGATTAACGTTATAATTCAGTGTAATAGATTATTCGAAAGCTTTTAGCGTATTCATCTGATAATTCTCTCTGCAGTGCAATGTATCATGCTTCCTCTTTAAGTTCTTTCTTTCCATATTGAACAAAAACATTCTTTACGTCTTGTCTATCATTCAGATCACAAACTGTGACCAATTTCAGAGCCATCACCTAATCCCCCTAAAATTTCCACTTGACTTGAGACTCTATACAGAAAAGTATGAAGCACTATCCAAATTTGGGAAACGACAAATGCATATTCACACATGTAGAATTGAATAAGAAGATGATACTTTCACAGTCGATATTACAGAATAAACCAAAAGCTGGGATTGAGATAGTCTAAAATAGCATACAGTCCTAACTTGGTTCAATTGAAGTTCCTGGAAATTGACATACAGTGAATATGAACGATGTCTCAATTTTGTCTGACCGCAAATTGCATATACGCACATGTTGGGTTGAACTGAGAGATGATAGCTTATTGATGATTATTACATTTGAGTAGATCCAAAAGTTGATTTTGAGATAGTCTATCGATAGTGTACACCGTACAATGACCCAACTTGGTTGAACTGAAGTTCCTGGAAATTGCCAGATAGTGATATGGGGATGTCTCAATTTGTCTGACCGCATAATGCATTTATACAAATATTGGATTGAATTGAGAATTTACTAGAGGGCAGCTCATCAAATAGTAATTCAGAACATGAAGAAAAATCGATAATAAAGTTATCAACAAAGTGAAAGATATTTTCTGATAATTGTGATTGGTTGTGAATGGTATTCAGAAAATCCTATGCCAACATCAAAATAAAACTCAGAATACGAACACATGTTAACTGAATACTCACTGTTAACAAAATGTGTTAACATAGTGATAACTTGTTCATTTTTTGAGCTTTGAAATCGTTGAATTCTGATAGAATCACAATAATTCTACATTGGAGCTGCTGAACGATTTGATCATATTTGATTGAATGAAAAAGATACATTTTCTGTTACAGGATAGATGGGTATTTATGCTTCTGTTAGAAGCTTATAATGCACACATCTCACACACTTACACATGCACACATACACAAACACTTGTGCTAATCACTCGTGCTATTACCCTCCCGCAAGCTCAAGGGGCTTGGAGAGGCCATTTGAGATTGACTCCACATGCACACATACTCAAACACTTGTGCAAATAGAACAACATCATGAACACTATTCTTGTCCATCTTAGCATCCCTCAAACACTCCTCAACAGGCTCCATACACTTCCTGGACTTGCAAATGTACCCAACATTGAGGCGGTAGAGAGAGCACAGGAACTTGCTACGAAGATGGGATTTCACCAGGATCCAGAATTTGCTCCTCTCATGAACATGTTCCCTGGGCAGATGCCAGTTGAGGTTGCTATTCAACAAAAAACACCAAAAGCTTCTATTCTACGTCTAGATGCACATGGTAGAGAAGTATATGAACATGGCAATGTGGTTAATCAGCCAAAGTTGACTAATCTCAGCACCTTAAAGGTCAAGATCAACAAACAGAAAAATGATGCATTCCAAATTCTGAAGCCTGAAATGGAGGTGGATCCAGAATCAAATCCTCACTATGATGAGAGAATGGGTATCAACAAGGCGAAGCTGAAGTTAAGTATGATCTCCACCACCAAAGATAATCTTCATTGCAAAGCTGGAAGTAGCAAAGCACAATTGTGATCTCGGCGCAGGTTACGACAAGGATAATAAAAACGATGAAAATGAATCCAAAAATGTAGTAGAATTGAATCAACTAGATTGAGGTCAGGATAAAGAAGAGTTTAATAAAGACATCTCCAAATGGAAGGATTCATCCAATTAGTACTGAGAAGACAGCTTCAGAACAGGGAACTGATTCTACCACAAAGCCTTGGCAGATAGAACTCTCACAACTCTGAATGTTCCATCCTAGCAAATCTTCTGTATTCCTCCATACAACCCATCCAACACCAGCATAAACAAGACCATATTGATGTCCACTAACATTTGTACTCCAATTACCATTATCCAGCTCTATAATCTGGAATCAGAAACCGAAACAAAGCCTTGTCTACAGATTACAATTCTGAGATTCATACCTTTAGAAACCAGTCAATGGTGTAGAAGCATACACAAGTTTCCATAGTTGCCAGAGCTAACAACAGGAGTGATGGCCACTTTTCAACAGGACTTGGTTCAAAATGCACAATAACAATCCAAGAGTGAGCAGTCCCAACACAAACGCAACAAGAACACCTTGTGTCATAAGGTGAGAAGCAAAAGTTTAGCGAGAAAAATGATGCTACAATTGTAAAAGCAGTGAGATGTGATGCCATAGAGAACACTTGATTCCTTTCCATTCGTTTTCCATAAGACAGTTCCCTTTGTGTAGATCCACAATTCAAAAGTGGCAACACTGAGTTCAGAATCTTAAGATTACCACCAACGGTGAACAATTACTCCTCACAGTTCATCAAATAATTTGTTGAATGTGTCGTCCAACATATCTTGTGATACATGAAGACTCAAAACAACAAACAAGAATTGGTTCAAGAATTTGTTCACACACTGAGATTCAGAAGTTATTATTCATGTGAACAAATATGAGGAAGACTAGAGAAAGAGTTGTACCTTTGCTTCTTTGGTTGACAGCTGAACTCATGAATGAACACACACTCACATAAAGCTGAGTCAAACAATACCAACACACACCTCACACAAGAACTGAGTCAAAATATCTGCCACTACCAACAAATCTGAGAACACCAACAAAACCGCCAACAAATCTGAGATTGGCAGTGCACACATGTGAACAGGACAACTCTGAGAAAATCCACACATTCACACAGGAGGTTTATTATTCACCAACAATAATTGGTTCAAGAATTGAATCCTTTATTTTGAACAAAAAAACAAAAAAAATAAAAAAAAATGAAAACCTAACTAAGATAGAATAAGAACAATAGGGTGTATACTGAGTATATACAAACTCAACAAAGAAGACTCCAAAATGTATGTCAGTACACACACCAACTCCAATTCGACATCCAAACATAGAAACATCATTAGAAATCGCAAAATACTTCAACACTGTAGTGAGGACTTCCTTGAAATAAGATGTGAGATTGAAGTATGAAGAATGAACCATAAGCACGATGTGCAGTCTCAATTTTCACCCACAAACTCTCAATCTACTTCTGAATCCAATTGAGTGGAACAATATTAAGTTTTCACCTAACTAGACCTTGGTGTAGCAGATTAGAACATGCTCAGACCCATTTGGCATCAGGAAACAAGAACAGTAGATTCTGATCAAGAAATTAGAGTTTAAAAATAACCTAATTATGATGTAAATCGGTGATTGAAGATGAAACCGGATGTTGTTAAAGAGTGACATAGAAATTGAACACATGTTGTCAAATTTGAAGTAAGCAAAAAATGGGATTCGAGATTACCAACATTGATTTGATTTAAGCAGTTGAGGTAGAAGAATCAAGTTTCAATGAAGAAGAAATTGCAAACTTGTATTCCCAAGAGCTCAAGTTTTTTAAAATCAAATTCCAAATTCGAGAATCATGCTTGATCCTGTTTGAAGACGTTGCAGCAGAGATCAGGATCAAATCCAACTTGCAAAACAAATCTTCAAGAACTCCATTTTTCTTCAAGAACTATGTGTTGAATCAAGAACGGTTGAGATGAAGAAATTGATGTTTTAGAATCAATGTGATGATGAAGAAGGATCGATACCCTCAGATAAATCTGAGACTGAAGCTCTGATACCATGATAGAATCACAATAATTCTACATTGGAACTGCTGAACGATTTGATTGATATTTGATTGAATGAAAAAGATACATTTTCTGTTACAGGAGAGATGGGTATTTATCCTTCTGTTAGAAGCTTACAATGCACACATCTCACACACTTACACATGCACACATACATAAACAGTTGTGCTAATCACTCGTGCTATTAAATTCCAAAAACAATTGAGGAATTTTTATTTCATATGACCTGAAAGGCCAAAACCATTCGGTAAACAATATGAATTGCAGCGTAAAAGTTATCCTGGGCTTATTCTCTGCTAATTACAATTAAGGTTGGAAAAAATTGCTATCTAAGAGATGGAAAGTTGTTTTTTTTTTTTTGAAGCATAGATGGAAAATTTTCATTGCACTCGTTTGAGCACCACCGGCTAACTTCTACTTAGGCGGCAGTAGCTCAATTTCAGGTTCAGCCTTTGGCTGTTTAAGGCAGACTACAAATGGTGCTGTATATTCTGATTGTGAAATCGCCACATTATGAACAGAAATTTGTTGAAATTAAAAGAAAGTTGAAAACTGCTACGATAGCATTGAAAGAGGCAAGTCAAAATAGAATAATGAATGCTTAAACTAACAATCAAAATTAACTAGTATCCATACAAGATAAGATAAAATGCTAATGAATTAATGCTTGGCAATCAAATGCTGTACGCCTCTAACCGACTCTCTATTAAGCTAGAAAGTAAAGATATATGTCTTTCCTCAGATGCATCTTCAGAATCAGAATCCAAATGAAGAATTGAGGAGAAATTCGCCTGGTATTCCCTACATATGATGTAACTTGCACCATATGATGATGCTTGGGCAATTCCCAAGGTAATGGAACAACTACGAAGAGACATGGACGTAACTTTGAACGAGTATGGAATAGATCGGTTAAGTATTTATCATCCTGAATTATATACTGCCAATGTTTAGAGACGCACTTGAATCGCAGGAGTGATTTTACCTGCAGCCTGCTTACTATCCCCACTTGATTCGAGATTTCATTACCACTTCTGCAGCTTCTTTTCTTCTGTTGCAGATTCGTTATCTCTTCCTATTGATTTCACCCAAGACAGAAAACTACCTTTGGAAATCCTGCACACAGTTAAGGTTTTGATGGATCGTTCTAAGCCCTAGCTAGCAACTAGGTACCTGAATTACCTATTGTTCGAGAAAAACACTATATATAAAGGGAACGATAATTCTAAACCTACCGCTCAAGCAAACTCCCCGAAAACTCACGGGATTACCAAGAACCTAACTGGAATGGGTCGGATCTGGTTTCGGGTCCTAAATTGGAAACATCAGCAATAATAATATCCGACGGGTAAATCGTTAGAAACCGATAAGCTTTCGGGTAATAACGGGTATTACCTGTCGGATACCCGCGGATATCGGATACCCGAATATTTGTTAGTTGGTTGTTAATTTTATTAAAAATTCGTCTAATTTTGCTTGGATTTTATTTTATTTTTTGTTTATTTTCTTAGATTGAATCTTCAATTAGAATCTTTATGTGAATAAACAATAACTATACGAAAAATTATTAGATTCAAGTCAACATGAAGAATCTAAACACTTAAAAGCGTAGATAAATAAAACTACCACGTTGAACGGTGATCGAACCCTGTTTTCTATTGGCCGAAATAGGCCTTTTGTGTTGCGGCAATTCTAGCGAGGACACTTGGCAAAGTTTGGTTGGTGCAAATATTTTGGGGTAAAAGAAATATACTCTTTGCTATTATTACACTTCCTTTACACCTCATTTTTAATTACACCGGGTCACCATCTGCTACAATGAGTGGAAAACACCTCAAATCGACGGTCTACGTTTAATTGTCTACTTTATATATGCTTAACAACAGATATTATTAAACACTACAACAAAACATGGTTTTTGCAATGAAAAATAATATCACAAATATTTGATTTTGCGTCAGAAATATAATTCATGACGTTGTTCGTCTGTCGGTCAGAAATATAATTTCGACACTTTTAACGTCAATTATGCCGAGGGGCTTTTGTAGCATAATTTTTCTATCACAATTTTATTTATGTGTCATAAATAATTCTTATGTTACTTGAGCTGTGTTTTTCATTTTATTTAAAATAATTATTTACTTATTTTAAAAGTTTAATTAACTTAAATTTTATTTACGACGCCAGCGTAGGTGTTGCAAATTCATAGCTTCCAACTATTTTTGGGACTTAGCTAACACAATATATTTGCGACGCACAATACGTCGTAAATGAATATCTTTTTTGACGTATTTTGTAATGTTGCAAACAGAATATCACAAATACGTTTGTTTGTTGTAGTGAAACTCTATTTAACTCTTAATTATTTATTTTTTTAACTAAAAAAAATAAATCATGTTGATAAAAAAGAAGAAATCACTTTACTTATGGTAAACCACAAATATTCCTACACTCTATTTGACTTTAAATTTTTTTCTTATAGAATACCTAAACTACATAAACATCATATTAATACAACGAACGCTACAAACAATTCAAAAGGAATTTTATTGTACAATCTATATCAAAATCATGGTAAACTTTCATCATAATCAAATAAAAGAGTTTCAAAAAAAGACATGTAGGATTGCAAGCTAGGAGCTTGAGACTCAGTCTATTACTCAAAGAGTCATTTTATGTAGCATTAAGATCTATCAGACTTAAGTTTAAACCTCCAAGAACGTTAGGTTTTTTGAATAAGGCTAATCAATGCAATAAAAGTACTACGAGTATTCTATTTAACATTCGTCAAGCTTCAACATGCAATTACATGAAGGTTTTTAGTACAATCATTAATCACATTATGCTACTTTTAACCGAGTATATCGACTATTCCGCATCTCCAAACCCTAGTTTAGCTTTAGATATAATATATGCTCACTTAGTATGCATCCTCAACAAACACGCCTTCAATCATTCATGATGTTAAAAGTAGAACATGAACGTTAAAAAAAGATCTTGAACATCAACAATAATCATCCAGATTGATTCACATATTTAGGACTTCCAACCACATCCCTAACCAATAGAAAAATTAGTTTTTCTTAGGTTTACTAAAACCCATGGAAAATATACAAAGAAGAAGAAAATGGTTTCCGTATAATGGGGTAAACCATATATTTCTTGTGTAGAATTTGTAGCGGGTGTAAAAGGTGATGTACGAGACTCTCCTTTGAATACAAGAGGTCATTTTATATAACTTTCATAAAAATAGGCTTTAGAATCCTTCCGGGACCGTCCTTGTGAGGACCCGTAAGAAGGTCAACGCCATTAGATTGGACAAATGATGATTACGCTTCGTAATGACTTAAGTAATATAACTAAGTTCGAACAATTAATTTTAGAAATTTATAGAATAATAAAATAATAATTTGGCCAAACAAATAGCATCATTAGATAGCTCTCGAAAATTTATACGAAATGGACTACTAGAACGCGTCATTCGGATACCGGATGAAGAAAAAATCATCATATTGTATTTGAAGGATAAATTAGTCATTTTCAAAATAAATGCTATGATAGAGATCACGCGTTTACTCAGGGCACCGAAGTTGTTAACCTCATAATCAAATTAATTCGGCAGCCCATATCCATTCATGGGTGCCTAAATAAGAATTGATATCAAAACCTAATCTAAAGAGAAATCGATCTCATTTCTCTTTTCTCATTTTTTCTCTCTTCCTCTTTGGTTTCTCCTCCTCTTCTTCTGATCTTCTTCTGAGAGTGAATTATGAGGTGAGATTGAGAATTGATTGAAGAGGATCAATTAGCGAATCCGTATGAATGATGAAGAAGGTGCAGTTGTTGTAAATTTGAAAGGAAAACAATTAGAGCAACTGCAACGGGCGAGTAGAGTAAAGAGAGAAGAGAAAATTTTCTCTTTACTCGCCAGTTTGCAGCCGCAACGGGAGAGCATATTTGTGTTTTACTCCATATTTTACAGTATCGGAGTGAATTCTCTCCGAAGTCTAAGTATACTCGCACGGCCATGTGAGATAGCGTATGCCGAATACGTTCAGCTAGAGAAGCGTATTTATATCAGAAGTATCCCTAGAGAAGCGTCTGGTATTACGTCAGCTAAGTATACGCCTCATAATACGGTTATCTGCAACAACGCCCCTTGAAGATACGAAACATTACAGTAGCGCTTCACTACACGGTGTTCTGGCTCGATGATTCACACTTCCGCGTTTCTATAGAATGCCGTCCAAAACATACGGTGTGATAGAAGAACTCCTACCCATATACGTTCTTCCTGGAAACCGTATGGGATGTATACGTTTATTTAGGGAGCCGCCTGATTCATACGGCCTTACCAGAAACCGCAATAAACCATACGGTCTCTTAGGAAGCCGCATATCCATACGGTCTCCTAACTTGTTGCATACGGTCTCCTAACTTGTTGCATGCATAATAGTAGTAGTGTTGAGAAAAACTGTTCAATTTCTTTAGTTTTAAATTTAGTTTACAAGAAAAATTATCCATAATGTAGTAGTGTTGCATATGGTCTCCTAACTTAATGTCGTCCTTCCTATTGGTGCAAAAGAAAATTAGTTTACAAGTAAAAACCTTTTAGTTTTAAATTGCACCGACGAGTTTTTTGCAAACTGTTCCCAGTACAGTTGCACCCCGCTAACCCTCTCTCGCTCTCTCTGCAATCTGTTCCCTACAAAACAAATTACTTTGTTTCTTTATCCTTCTTTGTCAGCAACAGCAGATTTAATAAACTAACCGTTAGGTGCAACTGCCAAAACATTAAAACGGTCAACTGGGTGACCGTTTCATAGATAAGCGTCTTTCATCGACAGCGTACCCTGATGATGATAAGAACTCATGTATTTGGATGAGTTCCACTTGGTCTTTGATCTTTCTTCAATTATAGCACTTTGAATCCTTGTTCATATTGTGTCGTAACAAACTCATTTTTCTTCTTTGGTTGATCCACTTCAAAACACCTAAGAAACTCAAAAACAAACAAAAACAAAGCATAATGATATGAAAAATAACAAGAAAATTATGAATTATAGTATCAAACTAGTACAAATAATGCACCTACCATTTGTTTTTAAATTTTTAGGGTATTGAAGAAGGCCTTACATCTATTCGGGGATTGTGAGATGAATTTATTCAAAGTCGTCAAGCTCTCATTCAATTTATGCACATCCTGGACTGTAGCAGGTCGGATGACATTTCTTGTATGACCCTAGTCTTTTGCGGGTTGGCTTCGATTCCTTCTTTTTTCACCACGAACCTGGGAATTTTCTCGAAGTTACTGTGAATGTACATTAATTTGGCTCGGTTGACTTTCATTTTATTTTATCTCATTTGTTGAAATACTTCTTGGAAATCTGAGACGTGATCAAAGGACTTTTTTCCTTTTTACGAGTCGTCGACGTAGACTTCTATATTCTTGTAGATCCAACTTTCAAACATATTCTCGACTAACCTTTGTTCACGACTCTTGCATTTTTTTTAATCCGAAGAAAATATTTCTTTAACAATATAGACCTCGCAGAATGATGAATGGAGTATGTTCTTTATCCTATTGTGCTAGGGGTATCTGGTTATACCCAGAGTATCCATCCATGAATGAGAATGATTCGGGGCTAGTGTCAACTAGTTGATATATATTTGGCAGTGGGAAGCAATCCTTCGGGCATGATTTTTTTGAGGTCTCTGAAGTCAGTACGAATTCTTACTCACCATTCTCTTGGGTATGATGACCATGTTCAAGATCCATTTTGGGTAATGGGCTTTTCTTATTAGGTTTATTTTGACTTTGGGTCCCAACTTTGTGACCAGTGTTGCATTTGGGTAGAAAAATACAATGATAGAGTTTGGGTCCCAGGACCGTAGTTGACCGTCTTGGCAATTACTCATATCATCATGCTCCACGACCAAGTCATCAGCATGTTCCCATTCTTTACCAGTTTGCAACAACGCCGTGTAATCTTCATAGGAAATCTCCCCGTTTGGAAGTGGGTTGATTACTTTTTACTCTTCTCCCTTGTAGCTGTAGAAGGTATCTTTCGTCGAAGTACCAAACATCTTTTCCAGAAGGAGCACTGTAAAACACCAATCGACTTAAGTTCAACTGTAGCATCCTTTGAACCTCTTCACTTTGGAATTTTGGATAATCCATAAATGGCATGGTAACAATGTTATGGATTGTTTTTCACATTTATTGAAGTCTTTGAGTCAAGGTAAAGTGTTGACCATCATCAAGGCATCCAGTTATGAGCTTGGTACTTCTCTATAATTGGAAAAGCATTATTGTTTTCGCGTAGAGCAGGTTCACCAACACGGAAGTAAGTATACCACCAATACTGTGAAACCATTGCAAAAATTTAATTAGTTAGTGAATTAACATTTAAAATTAAAAATAATAATAATAAAGTGGTGTAAAAATAATTAGTTTATTTACCTTCAAGATTTCCCAAAAACAATTCAAACTTGGTTTGGAGCCTGAGCATTCACTGAGGCCTATGTACAACCCCGTAACAGTGCAGACCTCCAGTCATACGTTGGAGCTAACTTTAAATCTTCACACGCTTCCTGAAAACCAAGACTCACTGAGCTACCATTTGGAATAAGACATTGTCCTAACACGTATAACAAAAACACGGTTTCGAACTCATCATAGTGATCGAGGTCCTCATAACTTGGATAAGCTATTACTCTCGGATCATAGGTTTGTAAGAAATTCTTCAACCCAAACAGTCTTATTCCACCGGCATGTATATTTCGGTACATAGCATTTCCTTCCTCATCAGCATAATACAATTGAAGGCGGTTTTTCCATGTCGACTATGCTATCCATTTCCCATGGTCAAATAGAACCATATTTTCCTCACATAGTTTTCCCGTCAGTATGTACATATATAACGATGTAACTTCTGGAAACGATATTTTAAAATTAAATTTCGGATAATCTATAGTTTGTTTTATAATCTAAATTTATTAAAATTCTAAAGTTCACCTAATCTAAATTTCGGTGAATATTAAAATTTACATATAAAACCAAAAATAAAAATTTAAAAATAAAATAAAAAAATAAATAAACTTACAATATTCAAAATCTTTAAAATAAAATATATTTATAGTCTTCCACCAACGTTCTAATACAGTTTAAGATATATGTTTTCTGACTTAGAAAACAAAATCAACAGCAAACTAACATCGAGCTAACCAAAATAAAAAAAATGCACATGGTTTTCTGGCTTAGAAAGAAACATAAAAAAAATGCTATGAGATGACATTTTCACTAACATCAATCTAAGTTGATCAAGCATACTATTCCTGATACACATAAATAATAGAAAAATCGAACACTACTGTACAAATCTGTATGGAAAAATGAATTTTGAATTCTTAATAATACATTCTGTCTGCGTTTAGCCATATCTATCCAATATGATATACTCAAAATATTAGTAGTATATTAGGTGACCTTAGAATTAAACTTTGTTTTCTCTGAAGACAAAATTGTAACTACTCTGAATTACGAATCAACGGCAGGCCCATCTTTCTCCTATAAAGCTTCATTTGCCAAGCATCATCGACAATCACAAATTTCAGTATATCACTTAAATCATCCAAAGCACAATTTGGATTTTACCAATTTTGCTTCTCTTAATGGCATCTAAATCATCAATATCCGCATCGGTAGTCATGTTTATGCTCGTGGTAGGCTCTAATGGAGGAGGTATTGCAGTTTACTGGGGTCAAAATGGAAACGAAGGCACACTATCTGAGACATGTTCAACCGGCAACTACGCGTTTGTGATCTTAGCTTTTCTACCCATATTTGGCAATGGACAAAATCCAATGCTAAACCTAGCTGGTCATTGTGATCCATATTCAAATGGTTGTGTTACTTTAAGCGATGACATAAAGTCATGTCAAGCAAAAGGTATTAAGGTCATACTTTCAATAGGAGGCGCTTCAGGAAGTTATGGTCTTGCTTCATCTGAGGATGCTAGACAAGTCGCGACGTATTTATGGAACAACTTTTTGGGAGGGAAATCAAGTTCTCGTCCATTAGGAAATGCCATATTAGATGGGATAGATTTTGATATAGAAGGAGGAAGCGATCAGCATTACGGCGAACTTGCTAAGTATCTGAAGGGTTATAGTACAAAAGGTAAATAAGAAGGTATACTTAACTGCTGCACCACAATGCCATTTCCCTGATGCATGGATTGGAGATGCACTAAACACCGGCGTGTTCGATAATGTTTGGGTTCAATTCTTTAATAACCCACCTTGCAATTATGCTTCTGGTAATGTTGCTAATCTTGAAAATTCATGGAAGCAATGGAGTTCGTCGATTCCGGCGACTAAGATCTTTCTAGGTTTACCTGCCGCTCCTCAAGCTGCAGGGAGTGGTTTTATTCCTTCAGATGATCTTATTTCTACTATTCTTCCAATGATTAAAGACTCCAACAAGTATGGAGGTGTTATGCTTTGGTCTAAGTATTACGATGATATCACTGGCTATAGTTCTTCTATCAAGAGCCATGTATAAGATCTTTGAATCGATTATTCCTGTCCAAAGACGATATTAGTTATGTATTTATCTGAATTTCATCCACATGTACCTTCTTGTTATACATAAATGAAATGAAATGAAATCATACTACTAAATAAATAAAAGTTGGGTCAACATAGTCAACTAACGTTCAGGTGCCGACCCTTAACATTTAAATAACCGGATCAAATTGAGGCTGTAGACAAAATTTGGATACCAAAGTGTAAATAGCCTTATATTTAACACGCAATTTAATTTGGCAATCAGGTTTTCTAACCATATGCATCACATATGTACAAGTCCAAGTAAATACTGCTTATAACCTAAAAGTATGCCTCATGATCCAAAATATACCACTGTGACAAAAAAAAAAAAGCCTGTGGTTCAAAATCTGCTATGTTGACCAAAAATTTTCATGTGCTCAAAAAATTTTGCACTGGTCCAAAATTTGTTACACGAGTCGAAGATTGCTCATTTGAAATGGAAACAGTGCAGTGGGATAGGTAATACTAAATTAGGTTAATGAAACCAGACACGAATGTGGCTGTAGTTTAGTGGTAAGAATTCCACGTTGTGGCCGTGGAGACCTGGGCTCGAATCCCAGCAGCCACAAACACATTTTTAATGTTTAAAGCCAATGACTTGCACTTTTTCCTACCCAAATTAGCAGCGCCCCTGTAACCCACCCAATCATCTCCGATTTGTTTATAAATGTGAACTGTGAAGTTCATCAAGGATACCGGAAAGTTCTTCGAAGAACTTATTATCTTTTGTTACGAATGTTATTAAACAACGTTAACGCATCACTATGAAACCGCAGTAAAAGAAGTGGTTCTTTGTCGAGAAAGGTATCAAGCTTGGAGCATTGTCACTGAACCAAGTAACTGCATCCTGTTGTAATGTCGAGATTCAACATTACTAGGAGTCATGCCTCTGGGTGGAGATTGCAGTCAGGAATATATCATAATATCAACTACCAAATTTTGGGTAGTGAGGCTCGACAAGGTTCCATATCTATTGCAACTAAAGAAGTGGTGGGACTGGGAGGAGATTTAAAGAAACACTGCAAAACCCATTCCATCTCTGTTGCTTACATCTGTCGACATAAAGATCTAAAAATAATAATTGATCACGAAATTTTGCAAGTAAAAAAGACAAGTGTACTGGGAAAATTAACAGATATAGAGACATTATGTTCATAAAATTTCTTCCAACACCTATGAACTATTGGAATATGTACAAACCTTGTAGACAAATGAATGAATTTATTAGCCTGGTAACATGGTGGTGAAGGGATTGAAACCCAACTGTCGAGATTCCAACTGTCGGAAAATATAAATATACATTAACTAACAGCACTAAATCAGCAAGCGTGTACTAAATCGCAACAGATCTCTCTTGGTAGTAGTCCATTATGTCATGCACGATTGATACATTGTACAATCTGTTCATCTACAGGTATAGGTTATTATAATGCATATACATATAAGAACCAAAGATCGACATGATACCTTCGTCGATTAATGCTCCACACTTTTGTCATCCATGTTTGGAACAATGCAGAGACAGCGCTGAATATAGTTCCCCCAGCTGTACTTTATAGTTTGTGTATAAAAGGAGAACCAGGAGAACCAATAACCATCATCAAAACGTAAATCTACTTAACTTTTTATATCTAATACCTTCTTCCTCTTTCTAAATAAGCCGAAAATGTCTTCCTCAAACAAAATTGCTTTCCATGCTCGCTCTACTAGTTTTCCCACCAGATCTAACCCACTCACTGCTGCAGTTGAGGCACAATTGTGCAAATTGAGATCTTCCGATCTCACCTCATCCATCTCCAACAACTTGGTTGCTCTAAAAGACTTGTACGAATGTGTTGAGGATTTCCTTTTCACCGAAGATGGAAAATGTTTAGATGCAGTCTTGGACAGATCTGTCATGTTGTTAGATGTTTGTGCAATTATTAAGGATGTTTTGTCTATGATGAAGCAATCTGCCCGGGATCTTCAATCATCTATTCGAAGGCGGTCAAATGAATTTGCCGCATACGTGATCTCAAGAAAGAAAGTCTGCAAAATTATCCAAAACTGCCTTTCAGATCTTAAGAAAAACACCAACAAGAACAATGATGTTGACGCCGATATCCTTACAGAAGTTGAAGCAACTGCTCTTGCAGTTTTTGAATCTGTCTTGTCTTTCCTATCTGCACCAAAGCAAAGGTCACTAATCTTAAAGTTGACCACCAAAAGTGCAACCCAACAAGTTGTCAACGAAGTAACCACGGTTGATGTCACATTGAAATCCAAATTCATTGAAGCAAAAGAAATGCAGAAGCCATTGGCCGCCCTTGAGATGAGCCTTCAAGATCTTGAAGATGGATTAGAATCTGTCTTCAGGTGCCTGATCAAGAACCGAGTTTCACTTCTTAACATTCTTAACCAATAGGAAATCCATAGATTTCTTCACCTCTCGTTGGTAATTTCCGCATTTTATCAGGAATTGCCAATGAATTTTTTGCTGTACATTTTGTATACAAAAGAAACAACAAAGTAAATTAATACAAGAAATCACTTTACTCAAAACAATTGTCGTAAATTACATCATTCTTTTATCTTCTTTTGTGGTGTTTGTGCAAATTTACATTTAGTAATTATATGTTCCATCATCAATGCATACGAGTCACTCAGTAAGTTCAGCGTATCGAAACTTGTTACAATTATTAAGGAAGCATTGACCTTTATTAACAAATCAAATAAACATGTGAAGATTCTAATTGTTGAGAAACAAGGGGACATATGTATAGGCTAATCAGAGAGTGATGCGCAAATCATTCAGATGCTTCACTTCAATTTCAAGGCTGTCAAGATTCTAATTGTTGAGAGTTTAAGCATCACTCATTTATTTTCTTAAATGTCAACTAAAGCAACAAACAAACTCCTGTTTATCTACTTCTGTCATTATATCATCCATGATTTGGTGTTTAAGAACATTCAACTGATAGAATAGCTATGTGTGCACATATAACAAATTACTCGAGTCTTGTGACAAGGCGACAAGTTCTTGGATAGTGACATGTTGAGTGTGATTTTCCTTCTTATGTGTATATTAGCATGTGTATGTCCCTGAAAACAGGAACATCTTTCTTAGGCAGTAAAACAGAAGTTCTTATAACAACTAAACAAGGCGTCCAGGAGCGGAATCAAGGGGAGTTATTTGATTCTTCAAGTAATTCACACTGTTAACTGGAAAGTTCAAATATCATATTTGTTGGTTGTTAAATATTGCTATGTTGTTGATAAGAACATGATGTGTGCATACCCGTAGATCGAGAAGATATAACCAGAACATATATGCATATACTAAGAAACCAAGGCTGTCGAGATTCCAACAGTGGGGATATATATATTGATCATTAACTAACAGCACTAAACCACCAAGCCTGTACTCTATCGTTGCAGCCTTACACAGATCTTTCTTATAGGTGTTGAGTCAAAAATTATAAATCATATATAAACTTAAGATCGACATGATACCTTCATTTATTAGTGGCCACACTTTTGTCAACCATGTTTGGAACAATGCAGAGACAGCGGCGAATATAGAGGAAGTTTCACCACATGAATACGTCCGCCTGCTGTACCTTGTAGCCTAACTATAAAATGAGCACCAAGTGAACCAATAACCATCATCAAAACATAATTCTGCATTAACATTTATATCTAGCTAATACCTTCTTCCTCTTCTAAATAAAGCGAAAATGTCTTCTTCAAACAAAATTGCTTACCATGCTCGCTCTATCAGTTTGCCCACCAGATCTCACCCACTCGCTGCTGCAGTTGGAGGCACAATTGTGCAAACTGAGATCTTTCGATCTCACCTCATCCATCTCCAACAACTTGGTTGCTCTAAAGGACTTGTACGAATGTGTTGAGGATTTCCTTTCCACCGAAGATATAAAATGCTTAGACGCAGTCTTGGACAAATCTGTCCTGCTGTTGGATGTTTGTGCAACTATTAAGGATGTTTTGTCTATAATGAAGCAATCTGCCCAGGATCTTCAATCATCTATTCGAAGGCGATCAAATGAATTTGATGCATACATGATCTCAAGAAAGAAAATCTGCAAAGTCATTCAAAAATGCCTTGCAGATCTTAAGAAAAACACCAACAAGAACAATGATCTCGTCCCTGATATTCTTACAGAAGTTGAAGCAACTACTCTTGCAGTTTTTGAATCTATCTTGACTTTCCTATCTGCACCAAAGCAAAGCAACTGGTCACTAGTCTCAAAGTTGACCACCAAAAGTGCAACCCAACAAGTTGTCAACGAAGTAACCACGGTTGATGTCGCATTGAAATCCAAATTCATAGAAGCAAAAGAAATGCAGAAGCCATTGGCCGCCCTTGAGATGAGCCTTCAAGATCTTGAAGATGGATTAGAATCTGTCTTCAGGTGCCTGATCAAGAACCGAGTTTCACTTCTTAACATTCTTAACCAATAGGAAATCTATAGATTTCTTCACCTCTCATCGGCATTTTCCGCATTTTATCAGGAATTGCCAATGGAATTTTTACTGTACATTTTTGTATACAAAAGAAACAACAAAGTATATTAATACAAGAAGTCACTTTACTCGAAACAATTGCTGCAAATTTACATCACTCTTTTATCTTCTTTTGTGGTGTTTTTGCAAATTTACATTTGGTAATTATATGTTCCACCAGTAAAGCACATGAATAACTAAGTAAGTTCCGCATATATCGATATTGGTTACAATTATTTTATTAACAAATCAAATAAACATGTGAAGATTCTAATTGTTGAAAAACAAGGGGACATATGCATAGGGAATCAGCGAGTAATACGCAAATCATTTAAGATAACGCGTTTGCTTTATAATTTCGAGGCTGTCAAGATTCTAATTGTTGAGAGTTGATGCATCATTCATTTATTTTCTTAAATGTCAACTTAAGCAATAAACAAACTCTTAATTGGACATCCATGATTTCGTGTTTAAGAACATTCAACCAATCGAATACCTACATGTGCACGTGTAACAATTTACTTGAATGTTGTGACAAGGCGACAAGTTTTTGGATAGTAACATGTAGAGTGTGATTTTCCTTCTTATGTGTATATTAGCATATGTATGTCCCTGAAAAATGGAACATCTTGCTTACACCAATAGGCAGTAGAAACAGAAATTTCTTACGACAAACCTAAACAAGGCGCCCAGGAGCGGGATCGAGAGGAGTTATTTGTTTCTTTATGTAATGCACAATGTTAACTGGTAAGTTGAAATGTCACATTTATTGGTTATTGGTATGTTGACAATAAGGAAACAGGGTTTAACATGATGTACGCATATCTGTAGATCGAGAAGATATAATGTATATAATAAGAAACCAAGGCTGTCGAGATTCCAACTGTTGGAAAATATAAATTGATCATTAACTAAAAGCTCTAAACCACAAAGCATGTACTATATCGTTACAGTTCTTTCTATATTGGCATTAGTCTAGTCATGCATGTTAATGCATTGTACCATCTCTTAGGTGTTGGGTTAAAAATTATAATTCATATATGAAATAACTTAAGATCGACATGATACCTTCATAGTGGCCACACTTTTGTCATCCATGTTAGGAACAAGGCAGAGACAACAGCGAATAAATGAAGTTCCACCACATGAATACGTCCCCATGCTGTACCTTGTAGTCTAACTATAAAATGAGCACCAAGTGAACCAATAACCATCATCAAAACATAATTCTGCATTAACATTTATATCTAGCTAATACCTTCTTCCTCTTCTAAATAAGGTGAACATGTCTTCCTCAAACAAAATTGCTTACCATGCTCGTTCCATCAGTTTGCCCACCGGATCTCACCCACTCGCTGCTGCAGTTGAGGCACAATTGTGCAAACTGAGATCTTTCGATCTCACCTCATCCATCTCCAACAACTTGGTTGCTCTAAAGGACTTGTACGAATGTGTTGAGGATTTCCTTTCCACCGAAGATATAAAATGCTTAGACGCAGTCTTGGACAAATCTGTCCTGCTGTTGGATGTTTGTGCAACTATTAAGGATGTTTTGTCTATAATGAAGCAATCTGCCCAGGATCTTCAATCATCTATTCGAAGGCGATCAAATGAATTTGATGCATACATGATATCAAGAAAGAAATTCTGCAAAGTCATTCAAAAATGCCTTGCAGATCTTAAGAAAAACACCAACAAGAACAATGATCTCGTCCCTGATATCCTTACAGAAGTTGAAGCAACTACTCTTGCAGTTTTTGAATCTATCTT
>JAJJMC010014390.1:4213979-4292978 GCA_023531435.1 Papaver californicum | reverse complement strand
TCAAGAACCGAGTTTCACTTCTTAACATTCTTAACCAATAGGAAATCCATAGATTTCTTCACCTCTTGTTGGTAATTTCCGCATTTTATCAGGAATTGCCAATGAATTTTTTGCTGTACATTTTGTATACAAAAGAAACAACAAAGTAAATTAATACAAGAAATCACTTTACTCAAAACAATTGTCGTAAATTACAGCATTCTTTTATCTTCTTTTGTGGTGTTTGTGCAAATTTACATTTGGTAATTACAAATTATATGTTCCATCATTAAAGCATATCAGTCACTCAGTAAGTTCCACGTGTATCGAAATTGGTTACAATTATTAAGAAAGCATTGACCTTTATTAACAAATCAAATAGTTAAACATGTGAAGATTCTAATTGTTAAGAAACAAGGGGACATATACATAGGCTAATCAGCGAGTGATACGCAAATCATTAAGAAAACGCGTGTGCTTCACTTTGATTTCAAGACTGTCAAGATTCTAATTGTTGAGAGTTTATGCATCATTCATTTCTTTTCTGAAATGTCAATTTAAGCAATAAACAAACTCTTATTTTTCTACTTCTGTCACGCTATACATCCATGATTTGGTGTTTAAGAACAATCAACTAATCAAATAGCTACGTGTGCACATATAACAATTTACTTGAGTGTTGTGACAGGTGACAAGTTCTTGAATATTAACATGTAGAGTGTGATTTTCCTTCTTTGTATATTAGCATATTGAAAAATCGAACATCTTGCTTACAACAATAGGTAGTAGAAACAGATGTTCTTATAACAACTAAACAAGGTGCCCAGGAGGGGGGTCGAGACAAGTTATTTAATTCTTCATGTAATGCACACTGTTAATTAGTAAGTTGAAACATCAGATTTGTTGGATGTTAAATATTGCTATGTTGTTGATAAGGAAACATGATTAGCATAACGCAACCTGTAAGCCTATTTGTAGATCGAGAAAATATAACCAGAACAAATGTGTATTTAATAAGAAACCAAGGCTGTCAAGATTCCAACTGTTGGGAAATATAAATTGATCATTAACTAACAGCAATAAACTACCAAGCGTGTACTATATTGTGACAGATCTTTCCTAATTGGTGTTAGTCTATTAATGCATGTTAACGCATTTTGGCATCTCTTCAACTATAGGTGTTGGGTTAAAAATTATAATTCATATATGAAACAACTAAATATCGACATGATACCTTCATTTATTAGTGGAGACACTTTTGCCATCCATGTTTGGAACAATGCAGAGACAGCGGCGAATGCAGAGGAAGTTCCACCGCATGAAAAGGTCTCCTTGCTGTCCCTTGTAGCCTAACTATAAAAGGAGCACCAGGTGAACCAGCAATAACCATCATCAAAAACATATAACATCTATATCTAGCTAATACCTTCTTCCTCTTCTAAATTAATAAGCCAAAAATGTCTTCCTCAAACAAAATTGTTTACCATGCTCGCTCTATCAGTTTGCCAACTAGATCTCACCCACTCGCTTCTGCAATTGAAAAACAATTGTGCAAATTGAGATCTTCTGATCTCACCTCATCCATCTCTAATAACTGGTTGCTCTAAAAGACTTGTATGAATGTGTTGAGGATTTCCTATCTACCAAAGATGGAAAATGTTTAGATGCAGTCTTGGACAGATCTGTCATGTTGTTGGATGTTTGTGCCACTATTAAAGATGTTTTGTCTATGATGAAGCAATCTGCCCAGGATCTTCAATCATCTATTCGAAGGCGATCAAATGAATTTGACGCATACATGATCTCAAGAAAGAAAGTCTGCAAAGTTATCCAAAAATGCCTTTCAGATCTTAAGAAAAACACCAACAAGAACAATGATGTTGTCACCGATATCCTAACAGATGTTGAAGCAACTACTTTTGCAGTTTTTGAATCTGTCTTGTCTTTCCTATCTGCACCAAAGCAAAGCAATTGGTCTCTGGTCTCAAAGTTGACCACCAAAAGCGCAGCCCACCAAGTTGTGAATGAAGTAACCTAGGTCGATCTTGCATTGAAATCCAAAGTCATTGAAGCAACACAAGTGCAGAAGCCATTTGCTGCCCTTGAGATGAACCTTGAAGATCTTGAAGATAGATTAGAATCTGTCTTTTAGGTGCCTGATTAAGAACCGAGTTTCACTTCTTAACATTCTTAACCAATAGATCCATAGATAAGTTCACCCTTTCGGTATATTCCGCATTTTATCAGGAATTACCTCATGGAATTTTTACTGTACATAATGTATACAAAAGAAAAACAAAGTATATTAATATAACAGATCATTTCACTCCAAACAATTGTTGCAGATTATCGCTTCTTATTTCTATTGTGGTTGTTTGCAAATTTACATTCAGTAATTACACGTTCCATCATTAAAGAAAACGAATTACTCGGTAATTAAGACCTTGATCTACCTATCTTTGTTTGGATGATTAAGGAATCATTGACATTTATTAATATGTGAGATGAACATGTGAAGATTCTGATTGTTAGAGAAACAAGGGAACGTATGCATAGGCGAGTGATACGAAAGAATCATTCAGGATAACACGTCTGCATCACATTGATTGTATCAAATTCAAGGTTGTCAAGATTCTAATTGTTAGAGAAACAAGGGAACATATGTATAGGTTGTTCAGCGAGAGATACGAAAGAATCATTCGGGATAACATGCACGTTTGCATCACATTGACTATAACAAATTCAAGGCTGTCAAGATTCTTAATGTTGATAGTTAATGGAACATATTCATTTATCTTACTAATTGTCAACTTAAATGCTGATCATCTATTTCTAAGTTTTATGTTTCCATGGATTTGATGCTCAGGGATAAGGATTGAAATACAGGTATGATATTCAACCAAAAAAACAGCTACTCGTGCACAATTATGTTATGCATTTATGGGTTACAGCCTTAAATGGTTCTTAGTTGTGACATAGCGACAAGTTTGAAGATACTAACCTGCAAAGTGATTTTCCTTCCTATGTGAGTGTATGTCTCTGATAAATGGGACAACCCACAGACATAGGTAACAAAAGCGGAACTTCACCACATGCTGCCTGAAAGAACTGACCATGAGAGCCTTAACGAGATTCCTCATGTCCCCTTTAGTATAGTATATATACGCTGAAATACCATTATACCAATAACCCTTTCATCAACAAAAACTAAATTCATTTCTACAACTTCTTCTGCTAACCAAAGTGAAGATGGCTTCCTCAAACAAAACTTTCCATGCTCGATCAATCAGTTTACCCACCACATCTTATCCTCTGACTCTAGTAGTTGAGGAGCAATTGTGCCAATTAAGATCTTCAGAACAACCCACCTCATCCTCATCCATCTCTAACAAGTTAGCTGGTCTTACAGACTTGTACGAATCTGTTGACGATTTCCTTTCTACCCATGACGCGAAATGCTTAGACACAGTATTGGATGGATCTATTATGTTGTTGGATGTTTGCAGCACCATCAAGGATGTTTTGTCTCAAATGAAGCAATCTGCGCAAGATCTTCAATCCTCCATTCGTAGACGTTCAAATGAAGTTGACACATACATGACCTCCAGAAAGAAAGTCGCCAAGGTGATTCGCAAGTGCCTTACAGATCTTAAAAGAACTGCCAACAAAAAGCATGACCTTGTAGCTGATGTCAGTCTTCTAAAGGAAGTTGAAGCTACTACTTTAGCAGTTTTTGAATCCATTTTATCTTTTGTATCTGAACCAAAACAGAACAAGTCTTTGATCTCTAAGTTGATGTCCACCAAAGGTGAAGCACAACAAATTAGCGAAGTAATGAAGATCGATATTGCATTAAAATCCAAAGAAATTGAAGTCAAAGATGTACAGAAGCCATTGAAAGCAGTCGAGATGAACCTTCAAGATCTTGAAAATGGACTTGAATCTGTCTTCAGATGTTTGATCAAGAATAGAGTTTCACTTCTCAACATTCTTAACCAATAGGAGATCTAAAAATCTCTTCAACACTCATAGTCATTTATCCGCAATTTTATCCAGGAAAATGTCTATGCAATTTTGTATACAATATATACTGTAAATGAAAAGACAGAACAATAATACAATTATTTGACTCAAAATTATGTGTTCTTCATCTTATGTTTACGTTTAAATTCACTATATCCTAAGCTGAAAGATACTTCTTTGGCTTTTCTCGGCTTACTTCCAATATTAAAGCATTGATTTACTAGCCAATATCAAGAAAACAAACAAGATAATTAACATATAAAGTTAACCATCTCCATCGAATTTTTAATTTATCATTTTCTTGTAAGATACAAAGTTGTCAGAGATATATTCATTAACTATTATTGAGCTCTATCTACCCTTATTTTAACACCATTGACCTTGATGGATAGATTATAAAGAAATATGGTAATGGTGTAGAGCAGGAAACCAACAGGTAATCAGATTCATACGGTAACCAATTACCAGACATGGATACTCATTTTTAAATATATCTAAAAGCTCTTAGGATTCCAATTTCTAGCAATGTGTATGTTTATTGATACCATATATTCTTGGTATGTAGTGTATCCCATTTACGCACATTTACGGATATCACCATCGTCTCTTTGGTTGTTGGTTGTTATAAACATGTAAACAAAAGCTTATGGGTGTCGATATTCTCCCAACGCATGCAGTACAGTATATATCATGTATTCTAACTTCTTCATTTAATGAAGTAACGAGTATAACTAAACAGCCAAAATGAATAAACGCGTCTTAATCAATTAAGAGCAGGTATGCAAACTGGACCAAATTATCAAATGCTTACTAGATTGTTCATGTGGAGTGCATCCAAGTAAGCAGCGCCCATTGGAGATGACGACACTCTACTACTCATTTCTTCCTAATTTCTCCATATGAATTGTTTGGCAGCTGTGCCTCGAAAACAAAGCTAGTGCAGCATCGAAATCATCTTGAATACCACCTCCACATGCATAAGTTGCTTCTGCAATAATCCAGGTATTTTGCATTCCCTTTCCTATCTTGTTGTAGGCACTCTGGTTGCTGGTTCCCAATCCAAAACTACAAATCTCTGAAAGCCTTCAAAATTATTAACAAGCTGCATTTTAAGATATAAATTGCAATCATAATATTGGGGTTCCCAATGAAAAGAGAAATAGATTAAAAAAAAAGTCTTGTCTGTTTCTATATTTTCACAGAGGCACAGTTATTCAAAGCAAAAAATATATAAACTTGAAAATTACACATAGCCCTTCACCCCAGCTGGTTTTCTTACTTAACTTGACACTTCTGATGCTTCGTCTTAAGGAACGAGTAAATGGGTCTGCCACGAAACGTATTTGGATACCATGGGACGGGCACTTAGTAAAGTGAGCAACATATTCCATGTCATATCCCATGTGAAGGATAAGAATGAGGTCATGCAACTATTGTATATACTGATTCAGATGAGCAGAAATCATCATCACCTCAGTTGGAAGCAAGTGAGGTAATAATTGAACATCTAAAATAACACTGCAGAACCCTGCGACCATGGTTGGTCAGTGGGAAATCTATCACATTGAATTATGTTAGGTAGATTTCGAACCGTTTCTAGCTAAACTGGTGAGGAAATAATAAAAGATAACAGACATGAAGTTGGAGTAAACTTTTGAAGAAGCTATCTAAACTAAATTGCTTAACTAAACTTTAAAACACACACACTCCAACCTTCATCATATTCGACGAATAAGCTTTGAAGAGCTCTATGAGTAAACTATAAACTACTGCAAGCTCTAAATTTAGAAATTGATCGCAAAATTTGGCAAGTAACTATACTGCGAAATTATAGATATATAGAGACATGAAATAAGAGTTCATATAAAATTGAAATAGTGCGTTACTGCAGTAAAACACTGCATAAAGGCTCGCTGTAATAGACACATAGGTCCTTCATCAAACAGACAACATTAAGTAAAAAGGAAAACACATCATCTTGATTACCTTGGATTTGAAAGAAAATCTAAGGAATATAAAGAATGAAACTTGTGAAACGCCGAAACTTTCAAGTGGCAGACAGTTTAAGAAGATCAGCATATTATGAACACCAGCAATACCCACCATTGAGTAAAATGACTTATAAAGAACACAAATGTGTAGTTCCTCGGTGAACTTAAGAATATCAACATGTTCTAGATTAATTCAAATCCAAAGATTGATTTAAGTGCCTATCCAAGAAGGTGGTGGAAGTATTGTTGGCATTGGCTTTAGCACAAACGGCATGCACATCGGAGAAAAACCTTTTAAATGACTGCTCGCAAAGGAAGAAGTGCATAGCTCCTCAGATCTTCTGGTTCGGATATTGAACCCCCAAAGGTAGCCCCAGCAACTGAGCAAAACAACATGACGGTCTACTGGATTAAAACCCACAACCTGTATAAGTTCAGCCGAAGAAGCAGAAGAAGCCGAAAAAAGATCTGTACTTGGTTTCCAAAAATCCATTGCTACTAAGATATCGTGTAAATCAATACTGTTGTAGAACAATTGCCAGTTGTATTCCTTGAGCACCCAAAGACTCAAAGATTTTTGACTTCGTGCAATTCTAGCGTAACAAATCAAGCCTTCTGACTCCCTGAGAATATGTTCTCGATGACTAGCATCATGGTCATCTGGCAAGTAGATAAATCTACAATGATAGCCATCAGTTTCTTTGTTGTTGAGATTGTAAGCTATGATTCTATTTATGCTTTTTTCAATCCAATAAAGAACACCATCATGAGCAACAACAATTTTATGAGGAGGATCCAATACGACATTTTGAGGGCATAAACCTTTCAAAAGTTTTCCATTCCCCAGAATCAGAACAAAATACATCAACTTCTAATTTACTTGAAGTTGATAGATCATTTCTGAAACGTACGACCTTGCAACGAATTGCGGTGTAGGATGATGAATACTCAAAAAAAAACAATAACACCATAGTGAAAACCCTGGGCATGGGGTGGTGAAGGAATTGAAACCCATTTTTGTTTGAGTGGATTACAAACATAATACCTCCTCCTCTCTGGGGAGTTCCCTAAGTATAACAAAGTACCAAACCATTACTAGAACCTATAAAGCGTAATTCTGATCCTGGAAATAGTATTGAATTTAGAAACCTAAAAGAAAAGACATGATCATGTCTAGATATGAACTGTGAATGTAAACCAGGAGAGACTTGTTTGTGTTGTTAAACCAATATTTGGTTATGAAATCAGGATTAGAGAGAATAGATAACCATACCTTTGAAACCGATTTGAACTTATAGATTGAAATTAGAGGAAGATAAGTAAAGATGATGACCAAAATATCCTCTGTGAGAAAAGTACCTGCCATCACAATCTTTGTTGTTGGATTTCTCTTAGAATTATTGACTTCTGTAGTTCACTAATTGAATTGGTATTACAGTCGAAGAACCAAACCCTAGAAAATCCGGGAGTTTCTGTAGCTGCATTGATATTAAAGAAACCTGTTTTGTTATGAAGGGCCATCCGGATTATAGTGTCTAGAATGTATATCAGGGGTATCCTAATAGATAGTAAAAGTCTAAATTACCTCTTAAATCAACTATATTACCACTGTAAATCTAAAACTAAAATAAAATTAAATTAAATCTCTTTCCAGTTGATCAACAAGAATCGATCAACTATAACAACAAAATGTAAAACAAATTAATTAAGAATTTCAAACATCTAAACAAATAGTTCACTATCTAGACATGGTTTAGTTAGGTAACAATCGAGAAACCAACTAATTTTTGTTATTTTTGATCACTGAAATATATTAGATTCGTTAAAATTAATACCCAATTTTTAGTTAGGGGGTCTTCTACGGTTAGGTCGTGGAAGAATTTTCAAGCCGCAAACCCTTTTACGTCTAGAAAATGATGAACTCCTGGCTATAGAAGAGTTTTTTTATTTTTACGGCTAGGAAATGATGAACTCCTAGCCTTACAAGGGTTTCCAAAATCTGATTTTTTGTCACAAAAATCCTAGCGTAAGTGAAACTGAAATTAAAAATATTTTCAAGTATTTTTACGGCTTGGTTTTAATGTTGGAAGCCTAGCCTTGTGAGAATTTAAAAATTCAAAAAAAAAAAAAAAAACAAGTATGTTTACGCCTAGGTCGATGACTGCCTCATTTTCTCTAAGGCTACTTCGGAGATGCTAGAAACCTCCTTGATATCATTAATACCTTTAGTAGTGGATCAGGTCAAATGATCAACTTTTAAATCTTGTATCATTTTCAATCTTAAACTGCTCAATAGATTTGCCAAAATTATTACCAATATTTTAAAAGTCAAGAAAATTCGAAGGAAAGATAGTTATTTAGGTAGACCAATTTTTATCTCTGGCTCAAAGTCAAATGGTTTGACTCTATGACTAAGAGGTTCAAAGGTTGAATGCGAAACTGGAAGGGAAAGAATCTCTCACTAGCGACAAGATCTGTAGTAGTTAAATCCACTTTGAAATCCATGTCCATCTATCAGATGGGATGTTTCTTGAGTTCTAAGGCAATCACTTGCCGACTTACCTTTCTCCAACGGAACTTCTGGTGGGGGGAAATGGACAGAAAAAAAAGGCTTTTGTATGAAGGCTTGGTCGGCTCTAAGTAGAACAAATAGTATGGGAGAACTGGGGTTTAAGGACAATCTTGTTCAATTAAGAAGGCTTCTGTAGAACTTAATGAGAAGTTTTGGGTCTCTTTTGGCCGATACTCTTCAATCTAAGTATTTCAATGATTGTTGAGAGAGACCATCCATTCTACTGTGACTCGTCTCTACCATCTTTGCTTGATCGCCTCAACAATGAGATTGTTGAACGGACCAAAACTAGTGAGATATTTTTTGCCGAATTCAGTAAACATATGCTTATTGTGATCAACTTGTTAAACAAACTGATTTATCGATTGCTCAGCCAACATAATCGGTGAAAGATTGTGGTCTTACTGAGGATATAAGTTATAATTTTTCAAATGCTTATGATATTAATAATGTTTTAAATGATGGGTCAGTGTGTATTGAGAATGATGATGTGTGGCTCTTAAGGATTTTACATGAGAGTAATGATACTACAGGCTTTTCCTATGACTTAGGAGAATCAATATAATTTTTCAAGGACAAGGATAACCATGTAACACTAGAGATTTTGGAGAGCTTGTCGCCTTCCTCACAAGAGGAAAAGATAGAGAATTCCAAATCCATATTATGTGTCACTTTGCTTGGATTTGTTAACCCAATTTTCTGTAGGGTTTCTAGTTTAGGATTAGATATTTGTGTTTTAAATATTTTGTTGGACTACTTTGCTTCTTATGACATCTATGAATCTGTGCATGCTTCTCTTATAGTTTCAGTACCCATCCCTAGCGAACCCTTTGGCTCGGTTATTTTTGTTTAAAATGATATACCCTTTGGAGAAACCAGGTTTGGGGGTAGCTCTTTTCTTTTGATAGTCTCATCATCTTTATGTTGCTACTGCGAGAGTGTGAAGTTGTCATTGGTTGTAAATATTGTATTTTGGGTTGATCCCCAAATTTTCAAATTGTTAATTTATGGAGATCCTTTATGTACATATCCAGTAGGTAGATTCTTATTTTCTTGTTTTTATTTTCTTTTTAGGCTTTTAATTTATTGTTATTTTAGTGTTCTTTGTTATTACTATCGTTTGTTATGTGTTACAGAGAATACTTCTTTTTTTGCATCAATCAGGTGAAATCTTCTAATCCCTTCTCTTTGATTAAAATTTGTCTCTCTTATTTATATTCATATCGCATACCATTCTAGGTTGCACAGTTTGGAACATTGAGGACGATGTTAGATTTAGGTTTGGGGGTAGAGTTTCCGAAATTGATGCCAACACGAAACTCCAAAATTTTGAAACTTGTGAACAATTCAGGATGACACTAATCATTCTAGGTAGATGGAAAAAAATTCTTGTATATAGGAGTTGGTGCGCCCGGCTAAATAGTTTATTCATAAAAAGACAAAACTCAGGTGTTAGAAATAACATGATAGTCGTCACCATATCACGTTCTGTTTTTATTTTTGCAACTTTATGTGTTTCTCTAAGTGATTTAGTTGGGCACTAGTATCGCCTTGTTGTCGCCGCTAGGATGAATTAGAATGATTGAAATCAAGCCCAATTATTTTAATTGAACTTGCAAAAAAATGATACTTGGATAACACTATGTGTGTGTTATCCCTGTCTTCGTCGCCTAGGCAAGCGTGTAACGCAGGATCCATGGGAACTATCATGTAATCTGCTGACAAGGAGCATGCGCTTAGATTTAAAAGATCTAATCATGTTGTCGACAAAAATAATAATAATAATTTTAGATATTCAATAAATCGACAATTGGGGCCATTGTATGTACCAGCTGAGTTGATACTAGAATTAGGATTCAGACAAGTTGGTGCATATCTCAATCCATTAGGGTTCATCTTGGTATGATGTTTATACAGATATTCTGGGAAACACCGTTCACCTTAGTCAACATGCGCACACTTCTATTTCCATATTCATTTTCTCAATTTATTCATGTGATTGTGGTTTGTTAGATTCCGAGTATCGTGGTCCATTATACGACTTTTTGAAAAGTGCTTTGTTCTTTTATATATGAATTTTAATACGTTTGAGTAAAAATTCTTGTACAATAATTAGATTCAAAACAGGATAATTCCTTCGTAGCAAAAAAAAATCTTGGTTTTGCTTGGTACTGTGAACAAGTGCTAACTGCTAAGTGGATAAGGAGCTAGTTTTTCTGGTGCAAAGAAGAGAGGGACACGACAAGAGGTGGAGAGTGTGGGTCGTGGCCACTTTTAACCTCAACAGTTTTGTGTACTGAAATAAAAGAGTTTTGGCTGATGGGACTTGGTGATTAGTATGTGAAAGGGTGAGATTGAACCTCTGCTTAGTGAGAAGTACCGAAACTACTTGATGGTCAGTGAACGCGATGTCTTGAACTGCCATGGTTTGGTGTAATTCATCAATAGCTCCTTACGCGAGATATCTCTCAAGAGTGATGTTAAGTTCACGCCGTTGTGTCCATTTTGGCCCTGGACATATCCCGTTTCTCAGAATGCTCTAGAGAATCAGCTCAATTCCCATAGGAAGCGACCCATTTCCTCATTCAGATAGGTGAGTTCTATCAAGAGTGTTAACTGCTACACCCCATTTCAATCTTAAATTGAAACTATAGAACTCATTAAGACTTTATTATAAGTCATCCTCACATGCAGTCACACTATCACGTCACCATATGGAAAGGACAGAGAAATTAATTCCCTGATAGTGTTTAATTTTTACCCGCCAAAAATTAGTTGTCTCATTCAAAACCTTGATCTTGGGATCTCCAGTCAGCAAGGTTGAGTATCCTTCATGGCAAGTTTTAATTTATGATCTTACGCCACATCCCCCTCGATGCATTACTAACTATCTCATTGGACAAGCCTTTCGTCAAAGGATCCGCGATATTCTCCTTAGACCTCACAAAGTCAACAGAAATAACGCCAGTTGAGATTAGTTGTTTTAGAGAATTGTGTCTTCTCCTGATATGAATAGATTTTCCGTTATAGTTGCTGTTTTTAGCATTAGCTATTGCAGCTTCACTATCACAATGTATAGAGATAGCTGGCACAGGCCTATGCCAGAGAGGAATGTCTTCTAAAAAATATCTTAGCCAAGCGGCTTCCTCTCCTGCTTTATCTAACGCAATAAACTCGGATTCCATAGTGGATCGAGCGATACAGGTCTGTTTAGAACTCTTCCAAGACACTGATACACAACCTAGAGTGAATATGTATCCACTCGTAGACTTAGACTCCTCTGAGTCTGCTATCCAGTTTGCATCACAGTATCCTTCAAGAACAGCAGAGTGTCTTTCATAACTTAAACGGTAGTTTAAAGTGTATTTAAGATACCTCAACACTCTGAAAAGTGCATCCCAATGTTCATGTCCTGGATTACAGATATACCTACTAAGTCTACTCACAGCATAGGCAATATCTGGTCTTGTGCAGTTCATTAAATACATCAGACTTCCTATGACTCGTGAATATTCAAGTTGCGAGACTCCATTGCCTTTGTTTTTCTTGAGTTTGCAAGAAGGGTCAAATGGAGTACTTGCAGGTTTACTATCAAACTGGTTAAATTTCTTAAGAACTGATTCAACATAATGAGATTGACTAAGACTGAATCCATTAGACTCCTTTCTAATTTTTATCCCTAGGATTACATCAGCAGGACCTAAGTCTTTCATGTAAAAGTTCTCACTCAACATGTTCTTAGTGGAATTAATGATTTCTAAGGTTGTGCCTAGTATAAGCATATCATCAACATACAAGCATACAATCACACAGGCATAATTTATAGATTTATTGTACACACATTTTTCAGCTTCATTTATTTTAAATCCACTAGAGAACATTACATGATCAAATTTTTCATGCCATTGTTTCGGTGCTTGTTTCAAGCCATATAAAGACTTTTTAAGTCTGCACACTTTGTTTTCATAACCCTTCACTACAAAGCCTTCGGGTTGGTCCATATAAATTTCTTCATCTAATTCACCATTTAGGAACGCAGTTTTTACATCCATTTGATGTATTTCTAGGTTATGAATTGCAGCGATTGCAATTAGCATCCTAATGGAAGTAATTCTAGTGACAGGTGAATAAGTGTCAAAGAAATCTACACCTTCTATTTGTTTATAGCCCTTAGCTACTAGTCTAGATTTATACTTTTCCACAGTTCCATCTACCTTACATTTTTTCTTGAAGATCCATTTACAGCCTATGGGTTTGCACCCTGGAGGTAAATCTACTATCTCCCAGGTTTCATTCTGAACAATAGAATCCATTTCACTAATAGTGGATTCTTTCCACCATGGAGCTTCAGAAGAAGTCATGGCCTCTTTATAGGTTTGTGGATCAGTTTCAACTAAACAGGTTATGAAGTCTGGCCCAAAAGATTTTTCTATTCTAAGTCTTTTGCCTCTTCTAGGTTCATAAACAGATTCATTTTCTTCTATCGGTAAAATATGGTTAGAAGAAGGGACATCTAGGGGATCATCACATATCATGCGAGATTCAGATTTCAAAGGAAACACATTTTCAAAAAATATAGCATCCCTAGATTCCATAATGGTGTTCACACCAATTTCTGAGTTTTCAGAACTCACAACCATTAAACCTATAAGCAGTGGTGTGTTCGGGATATCCTATGAAGACACAATCAACCGTTTTAGGTCCTATTTTAGTCCTCTTAGGTGGAGGAATAGAGACCTTGGCTAAACACCCCCACACTTTGAGGTATCCATAAGAGGGTTTTTTGCCTTTCCATAATTCATACGGTGATTTAACTGATCCTTTAAGGGGCACTCTGTTCAGGATATAGCAAGCTGAGAGGACGGCCTCCCCCCACAAGTTCTCCGGTAGTCCTGAACTGATTAACATGGCATTCATCATCTCCTTAAGGGTTCGGTTTTTCCGTTCAGCCACTCCATTTGATTGTGGTGAATAAGGAGGAGTTACCTCATGAATAATGCCATGTTGTGCACAAAAGTCTCCTATAGGGATTACATATTCACCCCCACGGTCAGGTCTAATGGTTTTAGTTGTGGTGTTCAATTGGTTTTCTACTTCTAATTTATATAATTTAAATGCTTCTAAAGCATCATCTTTCCCTTTAAGCAAGTAAATATGAAAGTATCTAGTAAGTCATCTATGAAAGTGACAAACCATTTTTTACCACCTCTAGTTTGGATTGATTTCATATCAACTAAGTCTGAGTGAATTAACTCTAAGGGATTAGAATTTCTGTGGACATTTTTCTTAAAGGGCTTCTTTGCATATTTTGATTCTACACAAACTTCACATTTATGTTCATATTCCAAATTTAATTTTGGAATGCATCCAGAGTTTGCCAATTTGTTCATTGATTTATAATTTACATGACCAAGTCTACCATGCCAGATATTCAATGAGACAACAACATAAGAAGAATCAATTTTATTAACTTCAACAGAGGTTACAGATAATTTGTATAGGCCTTCAGCCTTATAGCCCTTTCCCACAAAATCCTTTCCCTTAGTGATAATCACTTTCCCAGACTCAAATACAATCTTAAAGCCCTTATCATCTAGCACACCACTTGAAACGAGATTCTTGCAGATGTCTGGTACATGTAAAACTTCATTCAATGTGAGGATTTTCTCGGAAGAGAGCTTCAGCGAAACTTTTCCTTTTCCTGCAACCTGTGTTGCAGATGAATTACCCATATAGAGTTTTTCTCCTTCTCCTACCGTCTGATAGGAGGTGAACATGTCTTTACTTCCGCAGACATGTTTGGTAGCTCCAGAGTCTACCCACCAGTCTCTCACATTGTAACTAAGTTAACCTCAGACACCGTGCCAGAAAACTCATTTTTACTACTTTCAACTAAGTTTACATTTGATTTCTTAAAATTTGCATCTTCGCGTTTTCTACAATGAATTGCCATATGGCCAGACACACCACAAACATAATATGCTCCCTTAATTTTACCAATAGCAGATTTTGGTTTTTGAAATGTACCTTTTCTTTGCGGGCCAGGCTTGCGCTTGTTGTGGTCCAGACTTAGATTAGCAAATTTGTGTTCGATGACGTGAGCTTTGTTTGACATGTCTCTTGCAGAAGAAACATTCTTGTCCTTTGAACACATCAATTCTTCAACTTGGATTTTCTTGCCCAATTCTACCATGTGGAAATTTCACCAGTCTCATGCCTTAGTCTTCTCTTGTATTCATCCTAGTAATTTGGCAATTTTTCAATAATAGCAGAAACTTGAAATGTTTCATCAATAACCATTCCTTCAGCAATTATTTCATTAATAAAATTTTGCAACTCCAAAAACTGATCAACCACTGATTTATCATTCATCATTTTATATTCCAGAAAACGTGCAACCAGGAATTTTTTACTTCCTGCTGTTTCTGCTTCATATTTATCTTGTAGTGCAGTCCTTAAATTATAAGCATTGAAATTATCCTTAGCATTGTAAAAATCATATAGAGCATCTTCTAGGCAGTTTAAGATATGATTTTGGCCATATAATTACTTCTCTTCCAACTTTCTAAGTCCTGTAATTTTTCAGGTTCATTCAGAGACTCATCAAAAGGCTTCAGAACCATCTCATCTAGCATGTGGAAACTCAGGAAAAATAACATTTTTGACTGCCATCTCTTGAAGTCCTTTCCAGAAAATTTCTGAGGTCTGTCAACATCAGTCTTCACCATTGTTACAGAAGAAAATTTTTCAAATAATACAAATATTGAGTTAAGAATGTTGGAGAATATTCCTGTAACAGTAACCAAACAGAAACTTGAAAGAGATTAATCATTAGAACAAAACAGCACAATTCAGACAACCACACAAGCACAGAGAGATGGAGTCGCCTGTTCAACAGACTGCCCTTAACTCAATATTTGTCAGCTACACCTTTAGAAAGATGTTGTTATACCTTTAGAGATGACAAATTTGAATCCAGGATAAAACCACCTGATACCAACCCAGTTAGCAAGACTCGTTGGCCCGTTGTGAACTTAACAGTAGAAGAAAAATTAAGAAGTAAACTAGTGTGCAAATCAAAGCAAGAAGAGGGGAAAAGTCGTCAGGTCAATGGCTGCGACTGGGGTAAGAAAAAATCTGACTTTTTTTTTCTTTTAAAGAAGAAGAAGACTGTTGATTATCAAACGGTAAAAAATCAATTAATTAAACATATTTAATTCGAGATATTTAATTAAAAGATTTTGTTATTTAAACCTGATTTAAATTTATAAATTCAAAACGGTAAAATACTTAATGTACAAAATTAAAATATAAAACCGTTGGATCTCAGATGGGCACACGCAGGCACTTGCAGTCACACGCAAGGCACACGCAAAGCACACGCCAAGGCTCACGCCAACGGTCACACCAATGATCGCACCAAGGCTCGCACCAAGGCTCACACCAAGGGTCACACCAAGGGTCACGCAAAAGCACACGCAAGCTCCGCAAGCCCGCGGTCCGCGGTGCTTCGGTGCGAAGCACCGCACATGTGTGCATTTGCCCACTAGTCCATTTCCTAAGTCCATATCCAATCTACTAGTTCTTTTTCCTTATATAGAATGTTTGTGGTAAAGCGGATAAACTTCCTCCTTGGTTTGCCCAATATGGGACAAACCAAAGGTTTCTCATTCACTAAGAAGTGAAAATGGATGGCTCTATTTTTCCACCCCAAGTTTGGACTAGTGACCCTTGATCCCACTAAGATATATTAAGTAACAAAAATCATTTTAAGTAAGAATCCATTTTTAATTCTAACATACAGTAACCTATACGCGTAATTTATAGTTTCGCAAATATATTTATCTAATTATTTGATATTTCATGTTGGGTTAATTCCTTTGATGGAGTATGCTTATAATAGTCATGTATTATTTGTGAACCTATATTTAGTTTCGTATAATTTTATCACTAATACAATTTCATGGTGCATGCTTGGGTTTAGTCTTTTCATGTGTCATGCTTAGAGTGTCCCAGTGATATTTGCGACTCTAGTACATATAATAGGTGATGTCGATAGAACGAAAAATAAATAAATATTCAGGAGTTATGTTTGATTTTAGTAATTGAATATAAATAACTGTGGATACTGAAAATTTTGGTTACCGATTCTCCCAGTAAATTTAATTTATTAGGTTGATTTAATTTAATTATTTTAGTTTCAATTCTAAGATTCCAAAAACATCTTGTTAGAGATATTGATTATAGTATTGTCCTCGCTCCCTGTGGGTTCGACCCGTATTTACCAATTGTACATTGTAAACACCATACGACTACGGTAATTATAAATAGGTATTCTAAAATCCTATCAATTTCCACCTCTTGCCATGTCCCTCTCTTCTTTGCACCAGAAAACTAGCTCCCTATCCACTTAGCAGTTAGCACTTGTTCACAGTACCAAGCAAATCCAACAACCAACTATCTTTTCTATCTGACAACGTGAACCACAACCTACTTTTTTCTCTATTGTGTCAGGCTTTTTTTTATTTCTTCTCACGTCCCATGGCCTTGTCTCTTCCTGGCACCACTGCCTAATTCCATCCCGCGTCAATGTTGTTAGTAATTTAAATAAAGTTAACTACTTTAGCCATTTTTACTTGTACATCGGATTTTACGCATACCACCTATTTAAACAATAAAATAACAAATTTAGTACAAATTCGAGTATTAGCAAATATAAATTAAACGATAAATTATGCATGTATCAATTGTAAACACCCTTTAGACCCTAAGATAACTAAATCAGGCACTTGGATATGGACTTTCATTTAGAAAGGTTTTGGCACTTATTAGACCTTCTAGGAAGTTGGCCAAGGTCACGCCATCATCATATGTGAAGATTGGTGGGTCCCTGGACATCCAGCAATTATAAATTCTTATCTTCTTGTCTGACTACGATTAGTGAACTTATTGATAAGTCCACCAACTTTTGGAGTGTTAACATCATTTTTTGTATTTTCTCTCCCGATATTGTTAGATCTATTTCTAGAATTAGAGTCAGGGGCAGAATGACTTAATCAAATGGAATCTAGATAAGGCTTAAGAGTTTAGTACCAAGTCTTTGTATTCTCTAATCAAACCCTTTTCAAATGATAGCAATATATCTTGGGATAAAATCTGGGAGTTTAAAACATCGCATAGAGTTCAATTGTTTATCTGTAAATATATTGAATTTTTTTTCCTTTGCCTTTGATCTCTCCAGATACACGAATGTTACAAATTCTTGTACTTTATATAACCAACATGGAGAGACAATGGAGCACATCTTCTTCCAATATCCCTTTGCTAGTCTACCTAACTCTTTCTCCTCAAACTTAATCCATGATTCCGTCAAAAATTGGGTTCTTGAATGGAAAACTAACCAAGGATGGTCTAAAGATGAAAAAGATTGTAATGTTTTTTGTGCCTCGATTCTTTGGCAATATGGGAAGCTATATGCGAGAAGTTTTTAGGGGAACCCAACCTAATCTCGGGAATGCCCATAAGTTGGCGAGGCAATACTGGATTGAACAAACCAAAACTTATAGACCTGCTCAGCAATCTAAGAAGATTGCACTAACCAATAACCATTGACAGACTTCACTAGCTGACACATTGAAACTAAATGTGGCTGTAAATAGGGGTATGGACACTCGGGGAGGAATTGTTGGTATTATTCTAAGATATTGTTCGGATCTTTGAAGGGAAGTAAGGACCAAAATTATGGTAGCACATACTAAGGATGAGATGGAGCTTCTGGGTATGGTGGAGGCTATTGACTAGGGTCTTTCTATAGGAAATCAATATACCATCATGGAATCTAGCTATATCAATCTTGTCAAAAAAAATCAATGGAGTGAAGAACCAATTGGGATAGCAAGCCAGGTTTCTATGGGAAGACCACAAAATAAAAAACCTTTTAAACACTGATATGTTCTTGATTTTTAATTTTCCTTATGTAACTAAACAGGTTAATCAGGCAACGTTTGCATTAGCTTACAAGGTCAATGCAAATGCCACCTGCTCAAACAATTATTATCCTCCTAGTGGGATCTTCAACATTTGAACACTGATATGATACTTGTCGCTAGATGGTATCAGGATAATGTTTAATCTTTATGGAAGATAAGGTATTGCTGGATCTGCGACAATAAAAAGCTTGAAAACAAATGATGTTAAAATGAAATAAATCTCTGAATTGAAATCACTGATTTGCACACAAAGGACAGAGCCTACTCAGCAAATTGTCCTTAACACAATAGTCTGCGGGTACTCCTCAAGAATGAGAGATGTTATACCCCCACAACGGAGATGTGTCCACGATAGAACTGTCTGTTATGACTAGTACAAGTACAATACTAGTCACCCACTCAAACAAACTCAACAACAATTGCAGAAGGGAAGTAAACATGCAAAGCGCAAAACAAAGCATGAAGAAGGGAAAAGAAGACGAGACAATGATGTGATAATTTATAGTGGTAAAAAGAGGTTCGATTCTCAGACTTGTGAAGATTTAATTTCAGACCTAATTTTAATTAAAGAAAATAAAATAAATTAAAATAAAGATGACTTTTTATAAATATGGGGAAGAACTAGGATTCAGGATTCCACTTTTAACCAATAAATCAAGTGATAGTAATTTTAATCATGCAATTAAAACATTTTAATTTGATTCTAAAGCATTGCAAAAATAGATTTTCAAAACAACAACTGTATAACACAAGCATGGAGCATCTAGGGACCTAATCCGAGGCATGCACCATCTAACGGAATCACAATTGCTTAATAAAAATCTTTTAAATCAATTTTCAATCAAGGCAATTAATCATAAATAAATTGCATAAATAAATTAATTAAATACATACCACTTAATTATTAGAGAAAAATTTTCCTCTGTCATCCCAGTAATGGTGATTAGCTCATTGTAGAGAAAACACACTCAAAATAATCTTTCATTGCTCAAAAAGTGTTTACAAAGGCTAAAAAGAAGTAACACAGCCGATTTGATACGCTTATAAGCGTTACAGTGAGGTGGTTCAGCGTGTTACAGGAGCAGAACAAGGTACAAGAAAGAAGGATAGATAATATCTGTAGCTGATGAAGACAACTGTTGAAGCAGCTGAAAAATAGCGACAGTTCCAGCGATAATGAACGACAGTTCGCTGGAGCTGTTTGTTCTTCACCTTCTTCTTCACGTGAGCAGGAGCAGAAAAATGGTGTTGTCTGTATACTTTTTCTGGTGGTTCTGTCTCCTGATTTTCTTGGTTTCTCTTGGTATTTATAGCCTTTTCTAACCCTAGGGATCTTCCTTAATTGATAAGGACTCAAAGAAGAGTCCCAATCCAACTTGAATTCATCCTTGAACATGTCACAGCGTGATATTTTTCTTCTCCGGATACAACTCGGATTTGAAGCAGTTTTTCCGGATTTAATCTCTGTTTCTTCACGTGTTTAATCTTGCTTTAATCTCTACTTGCTTTTGGGTCAAATTAAAAGTCCAAATATCCCAAGAATCACGAAAAACATGTTCACAGCAATCTTCTCTTCGTGAAGCAAAATTTCCCGCCATTTTCGGTTTCAAAATTCAAAAAAGGGGTCCCCCAATCCAAATATGCTTCGCGATCTAAAATATGCTTCCGATCTAAAATGTACCATTGGCAAAAAGAAATTATCTTTTTACCCCAGTCTAAAATATGCTATACGGAGTCGTGTTCCAAAATTTCCCTCTGATCCAAAACTTTTCTACTGACTCAAAAACTTATATTGTTTTTTATTGCGCAGTATAGTGGTCCCTATAACTACCACCTGAAAACACCAGCCTAGTATTTATACTTATTATAGGGTTTTATCCCCAATCTCTCCTATGGGAGAAAAAAGCTTGAGAACCACCAAACCCCTGGTTTTCAAAACTCAAATTGTGACCAAAATATCAACGACTACTATGTACTGCTACCATAGTTTGTAGGGGATACATTTTGATGATCCAACAACTTGGATTTTTTTTGTCTTCTATGATTTAGTATCAACCTTTAGTAAATGGGAAAATCTTCTTCAAAATTGTATACTTACACCGTAAATGGAAATATGATAAATCTATCGTAATTATTAAATGACGAAACCAAACACAATTGTGGCTGTAGTTTAGTGGTAAGAATTCCACGTTGTGGCCGTGGAGACCTGGGCGCGAATCCCAGCAGCCAAAAATTATAACATTTTATTTTTTACCCTTTGTGTGTTTCATTAGGAACGAATCTCTTTATGCCAATGACTGACTTTTTTCCAACATCCTAACCCTGTTCCCCCACATTCGCATTCATTCTTCAAAGAATAAGCTTTGGAACATATGAGCCAAGTACATAGACAGTGTAGTTTGAAAGTTAGCAGATACAGAGACATCGAATAGGAGTTCATTAAATTTCTTCCAAGACCTATGAAATATTGGAATTATGTACAAACCTTGTAACAACAACTTGTAGACAAATGAATGAATTATGCACTTGTTTATATAGAGAGACTCTTAGAATTAAAAGTGATTTATTACCAAAAATTGTTTTGTTACCTAATTTATGTTGATGGGACCAAAGGGTCACTAGCCTATATTGGGGATGGAAATAACAAATCCACTTTTCACTTCTATGTGAATGAGAAACCTTTGGTTTGTTCCACATGGGATAAACCAAGGATGAAGTCTATCTATATTACCACTAAAGTTGCTTCTAAGGGAAAAGACTTGTGGATTGGACATGGACTAAGGGAATGAGCTAGTGGGAAAATTCACACATGTGTGGTGCTTCGCACCGAAGCACGCGGGTCGCGGGCTTGCGGAGCTTGCGTGAACCGGTGTGAGCCAGCGCGTGCATGGCGTGTGCCTATCAAGATTCAACGGTTTTATTTTATTAAATTCCTTTCATAAATTTTACCGTTTCAATATTAATGATATTTATTAGAATTAAATAAAAAAATCTTTTCATTAATGGTTTTAAATTCAAAACGAATTTCTTCTCCTATAAAAGCAGAAAATGTTTTCATTTTTTCTTCACCCCAGTCGCAGCTACTATCCTGACGACTTTTCCCCTCTTCTCGCTTTGTTTGCGCAGGTAGTTTTATTTTTCTTTCTTATTCTGCTGTTAAGTTCGCAACGGGCCAACGATTTTTTGCTAGCTAGGTTGGTATCAGGTGGTTTTATCTTGGATTCGATTTGTCATCACTAATGGTATAGCAACACTCTTTCTAGAGGTGTACCCGACAAATATCGAGTTAAGGGCAGTCTGTTGAACAGGCGAATCCATCTTTCTGTGTGTGTGTGTGATTGTCTGAGTGTTCTGTTTTTCTAACCAGTAACCCATTTCTAGTCTCTGTTTGGTTTGCTCATTGTTACAGGAATTTGCTCCAACAATCTTAACTCGATATTTGTTTTCTGTAACAATGAAAACGAGAAATAATTCATGGGTTGAAGAAATTTGGTGTTATCAAACAAAGGGTTTAATTTTTTCAGCCAAAGAAAATAATATCCTGTATTCATCAGGATTATGTGTCTTACTGTAAATTTGGAGCTTTCAGTTTTTTCCTGTTTTCAACGAAGAAGAGAAGGAACCGAAAATCAAGAAAAAATGGCTAATGAGAATCATAACATGATTAATGAGCTATGTCTATTATATCCATCTATCTCTTCATATTACTGAATATTTTGATGATCATCAGTTACAGCCACGCCATTAAAGCAACAGAAATACATGGATTGATAATGATTTTAATGATTTCGATTCATTTCAATATCCACTGTGAAAATCACTAGTTCATCTCCGGTCTTTGTGTTGCTGCCGTGATTGGGGGCTGGTCCTGTTTACCTACAGATGAACCAGAGAGAAGATCGACTCTAATGCCGTCTCAAATTCATCTTCTTGATTTGTCACCACAGGCTCCACCACCGGGAAATAAAGGCGAAGCCAAAAAACTGTCAGAATTGGAACTGAATAAGGAAGAACCCGAGGGTCCAGCAGCACCAGAAGAAGGATCAAGATACGGAGATAAAGATGAATCAATTTACGTCTTCAATTCTCGTCCTTTTAGTTGCTTTCAGCTTTCATAGAGTTACTGCTGATGTAGTAAGTGATGTATGTAGAAAGGCATCATCAAGCAATCCGAGTCTTACTTATGGGTTTTGTTCCTCATCTCTTAGAGCCAACCCTAAAAGCAAAACTTCTAACATTTTATGGTCTTGGTGAAATATCAATGGAGTTAACTTTATCCAAAGCTGCTTACGTGACTTCCCGCATCAATTCTATTTTGAATGGTGGAAAGGTGTCTGCAGATGTTAAAGGAGCCATGGAAGCTTGTAAGAACTATTATACGGTTGCTGTTGGTAATGTTCAAGGTGCAATCAATGCTTATAAAGGAATTTCATCCAACAATGGGGTATCAGAGTTACAGCATTGGACTGTGTTCTTGAAATCGGGTATTTCGGTAGAAAAGAAGATGTGCTGTTGGAGAAGAAGGTGAGCCGCTAGGTTAAAAGAAGAATCTGGAAAAATACCTTTTTTCCCCTTCTCCATACATGTGGCTCACATGCTTGTCTAGATATTTCCTTTATCTCTACTATTTATGCCCATCAAAATTATAAAGGATGACTAAATGGACTTGAGCACTCAATTTGGATTGAGCTCGAATTTAAAGTCCTAGAAAGGTGGTCATCCGGGGCTTTTTTGTTTCCTTCGTTCTCGTCAGAGGGAAGGTGTTCAATTCGTGGTTAATTGTGAATCTGGGTTATTTGCTTCTGGTGGTCTTGGGTGCATTCTAGCTGATGATATGGTTTTGCGCCAATTGCATTCTTCGGCAGGGATTTGATGGAGAGTCCATGGATAAAAGGGCAACTTCTATTGCTCAAATGGTGGTAGCGACTGCAAGGAAAATCATACAGGTATGATTTATTAATTATAATCATAATATATTTTAATATATGAATCGCATGCATGATGTCTTGAAATTATTAAAACGGTTAATACGCTTAATTTAAACAACCGTAGGTCACGTTTGATGAAACGTAATTATGCACTATAATTTATTCACTAAATTTAATGCATAAAATCAAGACAATTATTATACGCATAATAAAATGTAGTTATCATGCACTAAAATGATTTTACATGGAGCATGCATGGGTGTTGATTATTTGATTATAAATAAATCATATTCATAATATAATTAGGCAATATTTTATAGAAATCGTAAGGATTTTATTTATAGAGAAATAAAATAAAATAATGCTAAATTATTATGAAAAATCAAAAGAACAAGTTTTTTGGTACAATGTCTGAAGTCAAATTGATAATCAATGTGAGAGACTGGTGGGTAGACTCTGGTGCTACCAAGCATGTCCGCGGAAACAAAGATGTGTTCACCTCCTATCAGAAGGTAGGGGAAGGAGAAAAGCTCTATACGGGTAACTCGTCCGCAGCACAGGTTGCGGAAAAAGACAAAGTTGGGCTGAAGCTCATTTTTTGACAAAACTCTCACATTGAAGAAAATTGTTCATGTTTCGGACATCTGTAAAATTCTTGTATGTTGTAGTATATTAGATGATAAGGGTTTTTACGAATCTGAGAAAAATAGTGTAACTCAGTGTAAAAACTATGTAGGAAAGAGCTATAAGACAGAAAGTTTTTACAAATTCAATGTAACCTCAATTTAAATAAATAAAATTGATTCTTTTTATATTTGTATGTCATTGAATGTTTGACATGACAGACTTGGTCATGTTCTCAATGAACCATCTGGCAAGCATAGGCTGCATTCCCAAATTTAATTTGAAAAGTAAACATAAAGGTGAAATTTGCATAAAATTAAAATATGCTAAAATGTCTTATAAGAAAAATGTTCAGGAAAAAATTCTAAACCCTTAGAATTAATTCCTCAGACCTAGTTGACTTGAACTCAGTTCAAACTAGAGGTGAAAATATAATCCCTTAAGGAGATGATGAAGCCATGAATTAGTTCAGGACTACCTGCGAACTTGTGGGGGGATCAGATAAATCTTCAAATGAAGTTTAGAAAGGTAGACAACCCTTTTATGCATACTTCATAAATGTGGGGGGTACTTGGCTAAGGTTTCTATCCCTCCACCTAAGAGGACATTGATATGATCCAAAACTGGTGATTGTGTCTTCATAGGATATCCTGAACACACTACAGATTATAGGGTTAGGGTTGTGAGTTCTGATATTTCAGAAATTGGTCTGAATACCAATATGGAATCTAGGGATATTGTGTTCCTTGGAAAAATTATTTTCCTTTGAAATGTGAATCTCGCATAATATGTGTTGATCCCCTAGATGTCCTTTATACTAGTCAGACAATACTTCTAGAGGAAGATAAATTTGAGCCTAGAAGAGGCAAAATATTTAGAAAGAGAAATCTTTTAGAGCATGAAAATTTTGATCATGTAATGATTTCTAGTGGGTTTAAAAATAAATGAATCTGACAAGTATGTTTACACTAAAACTTGTGAATGATACCTGTGTGATTGTATGCTTGTATGTTGATAATCTGATTATACTGGATAAAACCATAGATGTATTTTATTCCACTAAGAAAATATTGAATGAGACCTTGACATGAAAGGCTTGAAAACTAGAAGAGAGTCTAATAGATATAGTCTTAGTCAATCTCATTACATTGAATCTGTACTTAGAAAATATAACCAGTTTGATAGGAGCTTTGGGATGCACTTTTCAGAGTTCTAAGGTATCTAAAATTCACTTCAAACCTTTGTTTGAGTTATGAGAGATGACCTGTTGTTCTTGAAGGATACTGTGATGCAAACTGGATAGCAGACTCAGAGGAGTCTAAATCTACGAGTGGATACGTCTTCACTCTAGGATGTGGATCAGTGTCTTGGAAGAGTTCCAAACAGACCTGCATCTCTCGGTCCACTATGGAACCGAGTTTATTGCGTTAGATAAAGCAGGAGAGGAAGCCGCTTGGCTAAGATACTTTTTAGAAGACATTTCTCTCTGGCATAGGCCTGTGCCAGCTATATCTATACATTGTGATTGTCAAGCTACAATAGCTAATGCTAAAAATAGCAATTATAATGGAAAATCCATTCATATTCGGAGAAGACACAATTCTCTAAAACAACTAATCTCGAATGGCCGTTATTTCTGTTGACTTTGTGAGGTCTAAGGAGAATATCGCGGACCCTTTGACGAAAGGCTTGTCCAAGGAGATAGTTAGTAATGCATCGAGGGGGATGGGACTTAAGCTCATCAATTAAAACTTGTCATGAAGGATACTCAACCTTGCTGACTGGAGATCCCAAGATCAAGGTTTTGAATGAGACAACTAATTTGTGGCAGGTAAAAATTAAACACTATCAGAGAATTATTTTCTCTGTCCCTTCCTATGGTGTAGACATGATAGTGTGACTGCATGTGAGGATGACTTATAGTAAAGTCTTAATGAGTTCTATAGTTTCAATTTAAGATTGAAATGAGGTGTAGCAGTTAACACTCTTGATAGCACTCACCTATCTGAATGAGGAAGTGGGTCGCTTCCTATGAGAACTGAGCTGATTCTCTAGAGCATTCTGAGAAACGGGATATGTCCAGGGCCAAAACGGACACAACGACGTGAACTTAACAACAATTTTAAGAGATATCTCGCGTAAGGAGTTATTGATGAATTACACCAAACGATGGCAGTTCAAGACATCGCGTTCACTGTCCATCAAGTAGTTCCGGTGCTTCTTACTAAGAAAAGGTTCAATTCCATATGGACACCTATTGCTTAAGAGGTATTTCTCATTTTCCGGTTTTCTGATTTATCGCTTTCTTCATTCATGTGGGGGATTCTTAGAATTAAAAGTGATTTATTGCCAAAAAATTGTTTTGTTACCTAATTTATCTTGATGGGACCAAAGGGTCACTAGCTTATATTGGGGGTGGAAATAACAAATCCACTTTTCACTTCTATGTGAATGAGAAACCTTTGGTTTGTCCCACATGGGATAAACCAAGGATGAAGTCTATCTATATTACCACTAAAGTTGCTTCTAAGGGAAAAGACTTGTGGATTGGACATGGACTAAGGGAATGAGCTAGTGGGCAAATTCACACATGTGCGGTGCTTCGCACGGAAGCACGCGGGTCGCGGGCTTGCGGAGCTTGCATGAACCGGTGTGAGCCAGCGCGTGCATGGCGTGTGCCTATCAAGATTCAACGGTTTTATTTTATTAAATTCCTTTAATAAATTTTACCGTTTCAATATTAATGATATTTATTAGAATAAAATAAAAAAATCTTTTCATTAATGGTTTTAAATTCAAAACGAATTTCTTCTCCTATAAAAGCAGAAAAGGTTTTCATTTTTTCCTCACCCTAGTCGCAGCTACTATCCTGACGACTTTTCCCCTCTTCTCGCTTTGTTTGCGCACGTAGTTTTATTTTTCTTTCTTATTCTGCTGTTAAGTTCGCAACGGGCCAACGAGTTTTTGCTAGCTGGGTTGGTATCAGTTGGTTTTATCCTGGAATCGATTTGTCATCACTAATGGTATAGCAACACTCTTTCTAGAGGTGTGCCCGAAAAATATCGAGTTAAGAGCAGTCTGTTGAACAGGCGACTCCATCTTTGTGTGTGTGTGTGTGATTGTCTGAGTGTTCTGTTTTTCTAACCAGTAACTCATTTCTAGTCTCTGTTTGGTTTGCTCATTGTTACAGGAATTTGCTCCAACAGAGACATGAAATAAGAGTTCATATAAAATGGAAATAGTGTATATAATGCAGGAAAACACAGAACATCCCTGAACACATCAAACCGAGACAACATTCACAAAAAAGAAAAACACATCATCTTGATTATTACCTTGGATTTGAAAGGCATATAAAGCATGAAACTTGCGAAACTTGAAAGTGGCAAGGCAGTTTAAGAAGATCAGCCGTCTTATGAACACACCAGCAACACCCACCATTGAGTAAAATGACTTAAAACTAACACAAATGTGTAGTTCCTCGGTGACCTTTAGACTATCGGCAAACAAAAAAAAATCATTTCAAGATTTATTCAAAAGCAAATTAAGATCGATTAATTTTAAGTGTCTATTCAAGAAGGGGGTGGAAGTATTGTTGGCATTGGCTTTAGCACAAATGGTGTGAACGTCGGAAAAGTATCATCTGAATGACCGGTAGCCAAGGAAAAAGGAAAGCATAGGTCCTCAATTTTTTGGTTCGGATATTGAACCCCCAAATGTCGCCCCAGCAACGGAACAAAACAACATGATGGTCTACTGGATTAATACCTACAACCTGTACTTCAGCTGCAGCAGAATCTAAAGTTAGACTTGTAATTCCTTTTCGAAAATGCAATGGTACTAAGATATCTTGTAATTCAATAGTCTTGTACGACAAATGCCAGTTGCCTTCCTTGAGCACCCAAAGACTGAAAGTTCTTTGACTTCTTGTAATTCTACGCATAACAGATCAAGCCTTCTGACTCCCCAAGAATACGATCTCGATAAGTAGCATTATAGTCATCCGGCAAGCAGATAAAACTACAATCATGATTGCCATCAGTTCCGTTTTTGTTGAGATTGTAAGCTATGATTCTATTCCTTTGTACAATCCAATAAAAAACACCATCATGAGCAACGACATCTTTATGAGAAGGATCCCATATGGCATTTTGAGGGCATGAAACTTCAAAAGTTTTCCATTCCCCGGAACTAGAACATAATACATCAGCCATAATATTTGAAGCTGATAGATCATTTCTGAGTCTCTGACACGAACAACCTTGTAACAACTCGCGGTGTAGGATGACGAATACTCACTATAGAAACCAATAACATCATAGTGACGAAAACCCTTAGCATGGGGTGGTGAAGGAATTGAAACCCATTTTTCTGTGAGTGGATTACAAACAAAATACCTCTCCTCCTTGTAGTTCCATATAGTATAACAAAGTACTAAACTATTACTAGTACCTATAAAGCGTAATTCAGTTCCTTGAAATAGTTTTGATTTTAGAAACCTAAAGGAAAAGCCATGAACTGGTTATGTAAACCAGGAGGACATGCATATTGTATTAACCTTAGAGTGCATACTTGACTATTGTGGTACTGACTCCTTGAATGATACAGTATCCATGGGAGAGACTTGTTTGAGTTGTTAAACTGAAACCATTTGGTTATGAAATAAGGATTAGAGAGAATAGAAAACCATACCTTTGAAACTGATCTGAGCTTATAGATTGAAGCTAGAGGAAGATAAGTAAAGATGACGATCAAAATATCCTCTGTGAGGAAAGTACCTGCCATCACAATCTTTTTTATTGGATTTCTCTTACAACTATAATTGACTTAGTATGACGTTTACTATTATGCTTGATTCTCGAATAAAGAAAAAACTTTGGTATGACACTTGAAGAACTAAACCCTAGAAAATCCGAGAATTTTTATAGTTGCATTGATATTTAAACCTTAAAAGGGGCAGGTGCCCCTGGACTCAAGTTATATCCTCTTGGGCCAGCTGCTACGGACACTTTTGCTCAGGTTGCGTTTGTGACTGTGGTGGTGGTGGGGCACTAGTATGCTTTTTAACGCGCGGGTTATAACCCAAACATATCTGCGTTCATCTATAAAAAAACCCAATAAAACAATCCCAAATCGGGTCTGGATTGCTAATTGCTTGGGGATTGTAGCTTTCCTTAGGATTCTGACAATCCTTGGTATCGCTTATTGCTTTGTAGCTGGTTCTTGGGTACTTGGCTTAGACTTAGAACGGCCATTTTGGAAGATCTTCCCAGGTTACTGTTTTTTAACGGCTATATCTTTTGAAATTGATAAACAGTTCCTAATATGGAAGATAGTCAAAGTCTATCTGAGTGTAACAGTCAAACACTTAAGTTCCATTTTAGTACTGTTAAAAACAATTTTAAAGCAGATGGCTAGAAAAAAATTATACAGAAACGGAAGGCTCTTTTGGTAATCTTAAGTCGATTACATTTTCCACTTTCTTTGTCAGCCTTAGATGCAATTCGAAGATTGTTACGTGTGAATATAGGTCTGCAATGCTAGTTAGCATGATACGCCCTTTTACCCTTTGGTTCTTAAAATTAATCTTACAAAATACTGTATTTATGAAGGAATAATTCCTTTTAAAGGCTATTACTTTCTCTGAAATTTGCCTTTTATTCCTCTGCATCTTTCTATTTCAGTCTGTTCTTCCTTGCTAGTTTCTTTAAAGCTTTTCTTCTTCCTTTGATTTTGTGGCCGTCAGGTCTTCTTTATTCTCTTGTTTTTTTATGTTGATATGCCTTGAATCAGTCGTTTGACCGGAATATTATGGGAAATTCGAGGGATGTATTATCGCTGAATTCGTTTTCCGCTTTCTAGTCGAATTAGGGTTTATTTCTTTGCCCTATATATATACATACGTTGTACCTAGAATATGTGTATCTCAGTATTCTGCTCAATAATAAAAATCTGCTTTCTCTGTTGTGGATGTAGCTAACGTAACAGTTAGTGAACCACGTAAATCTCTGTGTCTCGATCTCTATTATTGTTCTCGTTCGATCTCTCGTTACAACACTTGAAGTCTTAAGAACTTTAAGTCTCTTTACTTTTCGGTACTTTGTTTGATGTTGTTGTTTTCTTATGGAGTCTTTTCAACCCCCTCAGATTTTTGCTAGTGACTATCATGTTCCCTCAATAATGGATAGAGCCACTACATGTGAACCTGATAGCCATCTTATTCCTGTACCCTCTTCTGAGGTTTTAGCCAATGCAAACAATGATTTAACTGTTATAAGTAGGATGTTTTTGTTAAGATCGATGCTATAAAAAACAAAACGAAAAATAAAAACACATAAGATTTACTTGGTACACCCAAAATATGTTACGTCCAAGGAACGGTTGTGGTTTTCACTATGATCTCAAAAACAGAGTTCCAGAGGAATGCAACGATGATAATAATACTGATACGATACCCTATCGGCCCGTCCCTCCGTTCCATAAACAAACCTCTCAGAAAGTTCCATTTTATTTTTTAACGGGCCGTCAGTCAGATCCGGTCAAGTGTAAAATCGGATCGTGCACTACTAGGTTCCACAAAAACATAACAGTTTTCTACTACTTTCTATGACAAAACTCACATGAGCAAAGCATTAAGATACATATGGGGTATGAAATCAAAATTCAAAGTTGAAAAAATCGGAGTCACCATGTTTTTGATTAAATTTAAAGCACGAAAATATAAAAGAAGCCTCATATAGGGGCTTCCCATTCCAATAGAGGGCTTTCCCATGTGAAGACAAAATAGGGACACTAGGTATGAATTTTAAAAAATCATTATCCATTATATTTTCATAATGGCTAAACTACCCCTGTTTGGTTAATATTAGTAAAACTACTTAGCTAATAGATTAATCTAAAATAATCTTATACTTAATCAAATCAAATCAAATTTTTCTTCTTTTTGGTTTGGTGGGAAGAAAAGGTAGAAGAAATGAAAGAAATTTTTTTGTAGTTTTTTTAAAAACCCTAGATTTTGATTCACTCAACCAGAGTAGTCAGGTATACCTTTAACTTAAACTCTTGGTCTTTTTATGTCTCAAATTTGATGAAATTACGTAAAAAAATATGATTTTTTTTGTGATTCAGGGAACATTGCGGTTGAGTTTTCTTGTCGAACCAAACCGTAGACAACATTTACGGTTAGCTGTTCATCCTAACCAAACCGTAACCGCACTTTCATGGCGGAAAACCAAATGGTAACAGTTTTTCGGTTGGGTTTTCAACATCGTACCCAACCGTAACTAACAATTACGGTTAGGTGTTCATCCTAATCTAGCCGTAACCGTATTTTCATGGCGGAACAATCAATCATAACAGTTTTACGATTGGGTTTTAGCATATAACCCAACCGTAACTAATCTTCAAAAAAAAAATTATCTATCCAGGATAATTTACGGTTGGGAATTGACAATCAAACCCAACCGTAAATACCAATTTTAGTTTTACTGCAAAAACATTTACGGTTGGTATGATAATCGAACCCAGCCGTAAATGCTCATCTTCTTCTCCTTTATCCCAGATTTTGTTTTAATGCATAAATCAGATTTTTATTTGTTTTGGTTTGTTGGGAAGAAAAAATAGAAGAAAGAAAAGAGACTTTTTGGTAGATTTTTGAAAAGCCTTAGATTTTGATTTACTCAACCAAAATGAGTGATTCTAGTGATAAATTTGAGGTGGGCGAATCCTTGTATGATAACCAAACCAAATTTTACATACCCATTGATGGAGACCCAACTATGTATGATCTCTTGGATGGTATAGAGGTTTTAACTCAAAGTTGTGATGGTGAATCTCAACCAAATGGAGAAACTAGCCGTCAAAGTGAAGATTCAATTGCCGAGAGTAGTCAGGTATACCTCTAACTTAAACTCTTGGTCTTTTAAGGCTCAAATTTGATGAAATCACGTAAAAAAGTATGATACATTTTGTGATTCAAGGTAGATTACGGTTAGGTTTTCTTCTCGTACCTAACCGTAACCGTACTTTCATGGCGGAAAACCCAATCGTAACAGTTTTACGGTTGGGTGTTTAGCACCGACCAAACCGTAACTCATTATGTGCATGGGTATTTATTGCACTAGTTACGGTTGGGTTCGACTTTTGATTCCAACCGTAGTTAATTATGTATGTTTTCTTTTATTTTTACGGTTAGATTCGAAGGAGCAACCCAACCGTAATCTTCCATACGGTTGAGTCCGATGCTCATAACCTAATCGTAAAGTTATACTTTCTAGTGTTTTGTTGCCTAATGCCTTGATATTTTTTGTTCAACTCGAGATTGTACCTCACCAATGTATGCTCAACCTCCTCCAAATGATGTTCTAACTAGAGATACTACGGATCACTATTTGAACGACTTGGTAGGTTATAGATAAGTTGTTAATTCCTTTGGACAATATTGCTAAGTTTTTTTTTTTGTTTCTAACTTTGTGTTCTTGGACCATGTAGACATAGGAAAAAAAGATGATGCAAAGCAATGGGCTAGAGAACATGGCAAGTTAATTATGTGTGTGATAGTTTGTAACCGTCAAACTAAAGACAACCGCTTTCAAATGGTTTGCGAGTGTAGTGGATTCTATACAAGTCATGCGAAGAAGGGTACCGAGTATGTAGGAAAGACGAAGAGGAAGCAAACTACTTTCACTAAGAAGAGGGGATGTCCTTTCAAGCTTCAATTTCAGACCAACAAGGAGAAGAAATGGTTCTTATCTAGATTTGTATGTGGTCGTCACAACCACCTACCACCAGAGACTTTGTTAACGCATCCTTATGCGGCACGGCTCACCGAGGAAGAAAAGGTCATCGTAGACGACATGACGGAAAAGCGAGTGAAACCCATTGATATCCTCAGAAACTTGAAGAAAATAAACCCAAAAAATATCTCTACGTTGAAAACAATCTACAACGCCAAAGTCAAGTTAAAGAGTGAGAAATGGCAAGAAAGGGACCAAATCCAACAACTTATGTACTTGGGGGAAAAGCACAACTATACCATGTTCCATGAAGAAAATGAGAATAAAGAAATAAAGCATATTATATTGGCTCATCCCGAGTTTATGAAGTTAGCACGGTGCTCCCATCAAGTGCTTCTAATGGATTGCACGTACAAAACTAACAAGTATGAGCTTCCGGTCTTGAATTTTTCGGCCAAACTTGTACCAAGTCTCCGTTTAGTGTTGCCTTTTGTTTCTTGAGAGACGAGATCTAAGAAAGCTATGTGTGGGCATTGGAACAAGTTAAATTATTCTACGCTGAAGGATATACCCCTAAGGTGATTATCACTGAAAAAGAACAAACCTTGATGAATGCCATAGCAAGGGTATTCCCGAATGCTCATAATCTTCTTTGCACGTTCCACTTGTGGAACAATATTCAAACCAAGTGTAAACCGATTACTCGGCCAACAAAGAAAAGCGAGATGGAGAGAATTAAGAAATTACCGGTACCTCAACAAGAAAAGGCCAAAGAAAATTTTGAGGAGGATGACAAGTTGGCGGAACTAAAATGGGCTAGTTTCCAAAGTGAATGAGACGCTTTGACATGGTCTATCACCAAGGAAAATTATGAAGAAAATGTTCGTATGTTATGCTTGCATTTGAGAAATTATCCAAGAGTTCTGAAGTATTTGATGAACCATTGGTTGAATCCGCACAAAGAGAAGTTTGTTACGGCATTCACAAACCAATATAAGCACTTTGACAACCAAGCTACAAGTACCGCGGAGTCATCTCACAACCGAATGAAGAAGAAGCTTCATAGTTGTGATGGTGGGTTTCTTACGGTCTTCGAAGCGATGCACGATTATTTCCTCCGTGACCTTGATAGAGTTAAAGAACTTATCGAAAAAAGCCGTTGTAGAAAACACACCATTTATAAAGACGACCCATGGCTCGAAGGAATTTCTTATAAGGTGTCGCATTGCGCAATTGAGAAGATAATGTACGAAGTTAAGCATTATAGGTTGGGCAACTTGCACGGAGAAGAAGAGTGTGCTTTTCCTAACATGTCAAGTTTGGGACTTCCCTGCCGGCATATGATGGCCAAGTACGAAGAAGACGGTGTGATCCCAATTCAAGATATTGATCCATTTTGGCAACAATTGTCTTTCAATGAACCATCGTTGAGCAAGATTTTGGTGGATCGTTTGCCGATACCGACGTTGGAAAAGCTCTAGCCGAGAAATACGACACATTAAATCGCGCACAAAGGCAAATATGGTTGAGTAAGTTGAGTAACTTCGTGTTTCCACACACAAGGTACGATGTCAAGGAACCAAATAGAGGGAATAGAAATGGTAGGCCTTCTACGAAAGAAAAGAGGGTCGTGGTGCGAAAAAAAGCTAGGGAATTGTTGGAAGAATCAAAAAAAAGAGAACCTTCGGGTTTTGAGCATTTGCAAAAGGAATATGAAGCGGAGGATGAGAAGGATGATGAGGTTCAAGGTAGAAAAAAACGAAGAAGAAGTCAAACGGAACAAGGAGGACCAAACCTATTAGATTGTAAAGGAAAAGGTCCCGCGCTTCCCTCTCAAGAGAGTTCAACAATGGAAGTTGGTGTCAAGGGAAAAGGTCTGATATTTCGCTCCAAACAAAAATCAAGAAGCATAGTTAAGGTGAAGCAAAATGAACGGGTAGTTGAAGAGCCATAAATGACTCCATCAAGTATTAACAAAGAGTCGATAAAAGTTCCCGCACAACCAAACTCAAGAAGAGTTAGTATCAAAGAATTAGCAAGAAGGAAAGAAAATGTTAAAGGAAATAATTAGTGATTGAAGAGCCGCATACGATCTGGGTTGCAAGAGGATTGATGCAAGCACCATCTAATTTTTCAAGAAATGAGAATGGTAAAATCGTCCGAACCGAGCACATTATATATGAAAATTATTTGTTTTTTTCCGGATTTTGTTCGTGAATACATAAAGGCCACCGACGATGTTGCCGGTGATGGTAATTGTGGTTACCATGTATTCATCGAACAAGTTGGACCATTTAGCGGAGCAAAAGAGTTGGGTTGGGACGAATGCACTTATATAAGGCATAGATACGCGGTTGAACTACGTTCTTACCCGGATTTATACAAGTCAATGATGAGTAAACCGGGAGAAGAAGAGTCGTTGTTAAACGAGAATTTCATTGCATTCGAAAGGCGTTTAATATGCAACAAGAATTCGTCAAGCGAGTATTGGATGAGCATGCCAATATGTGGCCAAATCCTCGCCAACGCTTTCAATTGCGTCATCCATTATATGATTTGTGGATATGCATTCTTTTTTTGGTTCTCCGAGTGCCTATAACGATCTAAATATTCTCGACGGTTCAAGTTTATTTCAAGGTACTGAACAAGGTAATAACATACATGTTAACTACACCATCAATGGACATCAATATAATCTGAGATACTACTTAGTTGATACAATTTATCTAAACTAAGCTACTTTCGTAAAAGTTTTTACACAACCACCTGTTGGAAAACACTTTGCTACACAACAATATGCAAAAAGAAAATTAAAGATGTGGAGCGCGCTTTCGACGTGTTAGGGGAAAATGACAGATTATTTATAGACCTGTCAAATATTGGGACGAATAAAACTTGGGATATGTCATGAAAACTTGCATAATACTATACAATATGATTATAGATGATGGACGTCAGGAACCAACATGGACGATTGTAGCAAATGATCCTAATATGCATCATGTACGACCTGCAGTGTTATACTCGACAAATAGGTAAAAAAAGAATTGAAACGAAAAAATCCACTACCGTCACAAATCTAATCTGGTCGCACATCACTGGGCGAAGAAAGGAAATTTAAATGTTTCGGGTCAATAACCTGTGTACTAGCCACTTGAATTAAAAATGGAGGAATAATTTAGTATTTTTTCTTTTTCATGTTTTGTGTTTGTGTTTATATTATATTTGTCGTTGTCTCCTTATTTAATAATCCATGTCTTCCTTGTCTTATAAAAAAACTACTGCTACTTTATAGATTCAGTTAACAGAAAAGTAAATTAATGAATGTTGAACACAAACTAATTCAATATGACACTTAATACACTTCCATAACAAAAAACTACGCAACAAAAACAATATCAACTTCTACTTTTGAACCTGAAATACCAACAAAACATAAAAAAGACAACCTCAACTTAAACACGTACAACACCAACCTGCACAATGACAACACACATGTACAATGACTAAAACAACAACGACAAAGTTCAAACTACAATGACCCGCCTATGGAAACACTTTTATTTATTGGGGTTTGTGCCTATTATGATAAGTAGGAGGAGCGTGCATCGATTTCCTCATGATATCATGTTGGCAGCGTAAAATGTACATAGCTTTTGTTTGGCTCTGGAAGTTCTTGAGCATTGATAGCCATCATACGCCTGTCATCTTTCATCTGTTGCATATCAACATAAAGTTTCAAGTGTTTGTTGTTGCTTCCCAATCATTACATTGGTATGAGTTTGTGACGCATTAAAGGTGTTGATAAGTCTTTCAGAAGTTGTTTCCAACAATGTCTCAAGGGGGATGAGTGGAGGTGTTTATGTAGGATGTGATGCTGCCAATTTAGCCCGTTTATACCATTTATAACTCCAGGTAACCTGTTACGAAAACCGCTGAGGAGTTTGGATATCGCTTTCAGTTGATATCTCCTGCACATAGGAATAGTCACTGGGGGTTTCATTAAATCTTTCACTTATAACTTCAATACAGTTGGCTAATTCGATTTTCTTACAGTTATACCGATCCAAAACTATTAATGTATTTAAACAACTCAAACTGGAATTGTTTGTCATTATTTTGGGCTACGTAATCAGACCTAGCATGTTGCATCTGTACATAAACCAAACAAATGATTACTAAGGGAAAAAATGAATTGCAAAGAATGTGTAATATATACCCAAACGTTTTGAAAATTAAAACATACCAGTTTCGTTTTGTTCCAATCACTTGTGTCGCTCCTCCATAGTTTTTTTAATATGTTAGTAAATTTTTTCATTTCTTTTTGAATCTTGCCTTAACAATTGCTCAGTGCTTGATCAATAATTGAATTGTTGTCTTTATATACATCGGCAATTCTAACACATAGTAAATATGTAGGTTGATTATTTCCTAGAGTAGCATCGAGACTAAAACATATGCTTTACATAAAGCAACATCTTCTTCTGGAGAGTAACGAATACGGGGAGCTGTTATGCCAGACATTTTTTTAAAATGAGACATAGTTTCTAAAGTCTTCTTAGATAGAAGAGAAAAAACTAAACTTTAGTTCGTAAGATGAAGAAAGAAAGAGTGAATATTACCTGGTATTTATACCGAAAACTGAACTGTTTCGTAACGATGATACAAACTAAAAAAACTGACACAAACTTTAAAAGTAGAAAAAAAATATAAAAAATAAATAAATTGGTGTTGCTTTTTTTTGATGATCCTTCGCACTTTTCTTTCCCAATCGACGTATAATGTTTCGATCCTAACTTGTTTTACCGATCGCTAAACCATTTCTATACCTTCCCCTATTCTCTTATTCCCACTGAAATAAGGGTAGGGAGTACAGTTTTTAAGGGTACATTTCCCTCATAGTACATGCCGTGTGAGGTGTGGTTGTGGTAGTTAATCCTGGTTTTAAGGGGGTGGGGAAGGAAACTTCATGGGTACGAGTGAAGAAGTGTGCAGGAGACAATTGCAGTATAGGGAAGTGTATAGAGGAAGTTTGAAGGAAACCAATAACATCATAGTGAAAACCCTGGGCATGGGGTGGTGAAAGAATTGAAACCCATGTAAATTTTGAGACTGCAGGAAACTCGAGCCTAGTCTCCTGAACCAGTGGCAACTGATGTGTACTCATGAGAGTAGAATTTTATCTTAATGTTGATTCATCAGCTCGAGTATATGGGGCAAGTGAACCCCACACTCTATCATGATGAGGACTGGTGCAATTTGCTCTGCCCAAAAGGAATGCAAATATCATTTTTAGTTAATACCTGATTTTCATTGCATAATATTCATAAATTGCAGCTTACAGGAGGGATGTAGAGAGGTTTTTCAAGCGATTCCTTACAAGTATAGATTTGAAATAAGGAATGCCTATTTCTTCACCGTTGTGTGGCAATCGTTGATCTCGTTAATGAGACCAAGGAGTTTAACTTCAAGCTCATCTCCACTACTCCATTCATGAATCTCAGCTTTCATAAGTGATTTGTTACTGCAAACCATTTCCCATACTGGGTAATTCTTCCTCGGGATTACATAATCTTCTTCTCCAAGTTTTTCACACTGGGACAGAAGTCGCCACCTCCATCTCCGATGTATATAAATTGCTTTTATCCTTCAACAAATGAAGAAGAATCTCGGATCCGTTCAATGATCTTCCCCTATTACATCCAAAACTAAAGGTCTTATAAAAAATGGAAAACAAGCAAGTAAGCAACACATTACAAAGTTGTCCAAATGCTAAATAGTCTAGGCACACACGAAAAACGTTTAATGTAAACCTAATTTCATACTGAATTGTGCATATATATGTCTAGCTTAGTGCATATGAAATAAACCGTATCGCTTTAGACCTGCATTCCTAATTCAGCTAAACAGTTTGATGCAGGGCTCTAAGAAACCCATCACAGTTTCTCTGAATAGCCAAGTACAAACGAGGCGCAAGAAGTAAAAAGCACCAACAAATCCAGATGAGTCAAATGCTTAACAAGAAACACCCCCAGGGTACAACGTTTGTGTTTTGATCTAAAATTTTCTTGATGACCCAAAATTACGTTGATCCAATGTATGCAAATTGACCAAAAATTATGGGCTAGGGCTTAAAATTTACCTTGTGATCCCTAGCGTGCCTTGTGGTCCTAATATTGCCTTCTGAACCATAATATGTATTGTGAGTCATGGCCCAATATATACGTCGTGAATCACTGAATTATAACCCAATAAAAACATAACTTGGATAATAACCTAGAATAGGCCTCGTGGCCCAAAACTTGCCTTGTGACCAGGAACTGCATTACAACCCAAAATTTGTCCTGTGAACCAAAGTATATCGCCAATTGTCATGTCACCTAAAAGTTGCATAATGATCCAAAATGAGGTATTTCGTGGTCCAGAATTTACCTTGTGGCCAAAACTAATAATTTGTGACCCAAAATTTACACTACAGACTCAAAATTTCTTTGTGACATTTATGACCCAAAATCTGCACTGCAGACTCAAAATTTCGTTAGAAGGCCATAATGGGGTTGTAGGCAATAATCTTCCAAAGGACCCAAATTTACACAATGGGGTCCGTAACACATAATATGGCTCATAACTAAAATTTATTTTATTTTATTTTAAAGCATACCAAACTTTATTATGTGAACCTAAATCTGCCTTAGAAGTTAGAACATCCATAAAAAAGCAAGATACGTATAACTTCAAGTAAGGATGTTGACAAAATACACAATGTTGGAGATTTATCACAACTGGGTGGTATTCCAAACGGTGCTTACACTAAAAGGAAAAAAAATAGAGAGAAAAAGTTTTATCACAACGAGATATTTGCTTCTTACTTTTTCACTCAAAACCTCCACGGACCGATTTTAAGACTAAACAGTGAAACATTCAATCTTAAAGCCCAGGATTGAAATTTGGTTAGGTTAACAAGGTAGGGCTTGGGGATGGGGTAGTACTACTTCTACTTGATGGTTATTACATGTTACAATTGGATTGGCAGTATGGTTTCCCATATTTTCATTGATCTTGTTAATGAGATCAAGAAGTTTCCGTTTGAAATCATCTCCGCTGCTCCATTCATGAATCTCTGCTTTGATGTGTATTGAACTGTTGCATATCAGTTCCCAGACCGGATAATTCTTCCTTGGCATTAGATAATCTCCCTCATTCATCTTCAAACTCGGACAAAAATCACCTTTTCCATCTCCAATGTAGATGATTTGCTTCTTTCCTTCGTCGAAAGCCAACGAGTCCCGCATTCGCTCGATAATCTTCCCCTAATTGCAGGGGCACATCAACAAAGTACTAAGAATTTAGTACAAAACTATACTATGTAGTGTACACAAAATATGTGCACGTAAAAGTTACCTTGCACATATTAGGAGGGCATGCGAGGCTGCACTTATGAGGATCAGAGAAGGCGAAATCATTGTACGACAGAACCCTAAACCGCCCTTGTTCGTCTACGGAATTAGGATTCGTAATGATTTCGGAGAAGTATTCAAGTAAACCATAATGTTTCAAGATTGTCTCAATGAAGAAAACATTCGCGTCGCTCACAATTCTCAAATCGCATCTAATACCACAAAAATATTACATAATAAGTCTTAGAAAAAAATATTCCATAGCTCAAATAGAACTAAATCTAGGTTTAACACTTAACATTGATTAGAGACACAAGAATCCAAATCTCCCATAAAAATAAATAAATTAAAATTCTGTACAAAAGAGGGTAGGGTACTAGATATGTACCCTAGTGAATGAGCTGATTTAATGGCTGTGATCATCTGAGGATGTAAAGGTACTGTTTTCAAACCATCAACCATCTCTTCTATGGTTCCTCCCTGTGAATGAATCTCTTTCATCACCATATCCTATCCAAAAAAAATAAAAAATCAATTTCATTCTTAATAAATCAGAAAAAAAGAGGAAAAAAAGAAGAGAATCATTTGTATACCACACTAGAGTTCCATGACATGGTAGACAGAAGTTGATTAAACAACTTGGTTACACCGAATTGATCGAAAACCCAATCATCACTATCACAATCAATAATGGTGTGATCAAAATCGAAAACCACCAAAATTCCAGCCATGATGACTGAGGAGGAGGTAAAAGTACTACTCTAGAATGGGTTGTGCGAATGATGAGCTGCTAATGCAAAGAATTGCGGAAACATAAGCAAGTATTTTATAGAGATTATTTTTGGAATATTAGTTTTTGGAATATTACAATGAAGATGCGAATTGTGGGAGTTTCGGTTCAAGTATCCTATCTCTTGTGGACTCCAGGTTGGGCAACTCATCGATATGTTTTTTCTAGACACCCACGTTGAGATGATTGCATTTTCAATATGACATTTGTAGTCTAAATATCAATGGGACCGCTTACAATTGCATGCACACTCTATCTTATGGTGGAACTACTTAGAGCCCCGGCTAGAAACCTTTGTGTAAATTTTAGGCTGACAAGTAATTTTATACAAAAGAAAATAAAATAATTTTTTTTAATGAAAATAGGTTTGGGAGCCAGTTGGGGTTAGAGTTCCACACTCTAAGATGGCTCCACCCTCAGTTTAGGGTAGGTGGGTGCAACAACTCTCACTTGCCAAGTAAGTTTTAAAGTTTCTTTATGTATGATTTTATATAAAATTTCTTGAATTCAGTTTTTAGTATTATTTCGTTTCCTCATAGTCATAGTGAATATTTTTTCGCCCTCCTTTATCTTATTCCAAGTTTGTATACATCTTTCGTTTCCTCAAAGTTATAGTGAATTGTCTTTTGCCATCTCTTATCCTCCTCGTTCTAGGTTAGGCGGCTTTAATATTATTTTTTTTGATAAATAAAAATTTTATTAAATCTTAAAAGGGATCATGTTCAGGATGCCTGCTTAATATGGTTTGAATCCATGGAGAGTAATTTCAGTATTCTTCAATAACTAAATTTTTTTCTCCTAACTCTTTTAAAGATGGAGTCTACAACATTATTACAATCTCTACTTAAAAAGACACTTTGCAAAAATTAAAAGATAACATAAGAAGTTTAATATCTCTTAAGAGCTTGTTATTTTCCCATCTGACCCTGATATTGTCAGAATTAATTGATTGCACAACATCTTCCGAGTCTGAATAAGGTGAATCTTATGGATGCTTAGTTCCTGAATAACCTTCAATGCTTCTAGCACTGCCATGCATTCTCCAGTTTCAGCATCTAAGACTCCATATGCATATTTACCTTTTACCCCGACATAATTTTCTGCAGATAAAAATGTTGGAGAAAAATGAACTTTAAAATGAATTTTGGTCTTGGTGGGAATGGACCTTAGGACCTAGAAGTCACTAAGGGACACTAGCTCATTTTTCACTATTGTGAATGAAGAACCTTTAGTCCCACATTGGAGAGACTAGAGATGAGTCATCTCTTTATTACCACAAAAATTGCAACTAAAGGAGGCCCTTAGGTTTAGAAGCTTTTGTGGTTGGAGGAGGACTAAGGCAATGGGCTAGTTAGAACAAACATACTTTTCACACATGTGCGGTGCTTCGCACCGAAGCACGCACGCTTGCGTGTTTGTGAGCTTGCGTGTTTGCGTGCTTGTGGCTATGCCTGTGGGTGAGGGTGTGACCGTAGCTAAGGCTGCGGGACTGAGTGTGTGTTGCGGGTATGGCTGAGGCTGCTGACCAACCAAGACTTACGTTTTTTGAATTAAATTTTGTTTTAAATGTGGAGGCGTCTGACCCGGCTAGAATTAAGCTGTTTTAAAGAGAGAATATTTTCTGACCGTTTTATTACCGTTTCAAATTAAATTTCACACTTAAATTTTTGATTAAATACAAAATTTATTCTCATTCAATACTGTGCGGATTTCACTCTTCTTTTGGCTATAAAAGAAAAACGAGTTTTTTATTTCAACTCACTCCAGAGCAGGCTACTATCCCTAGCTCTTTTTCCCTCTTCTCGCTTTGTTTTACGCAACTGTGTGTTTACTTCCCTTCTATTATCTTGCTGTTAAGTTCTTGAGTGTGATTAATATTGTGCTTATACTAATCATAACAGGCAGTTCTATCCTGGACACATCTCCTCTGTTAGGGTATATCATCTCTCATTATTGAGGAGTACCCAAGGACTATTGTGTTAAGGACAATTTGCTGAGCAGGTGGCTCTGTCCTTGTGTGTGTATCAACATTAGAGTGTATATCATTTTAGTGATTTTCTAACGTTAACAAATTTTTTTTGTTTAGTGTTATTTCTATTGTTGCATTTCCAACAATCTTAACACAACACATATTTATTCTGTTTCAATGGCTAAAACTGATGTAGACAGACCACAAAAGTTCAATGACAAAGATTTCGAAAGATGGCAATCCAAGATGTTATTCTTTCTGAGTTTTCACATGCTTGATGAATTAGTTCTGAAATCCTTTGATGAGAGTATAAATGATGCGGGAAATGAAAGAGAGTTAAAAAGTTGGAGTAGACATAACTATATGTCCAAAAACCATATTCTGAACTGTTTAGAAGATGCTCTTTATGATTTCTATAACGCAAAAGAAAATTTTCTGCGTTTGACTTATGGGCTGCCTTAGAAGCAAAATATGAAGCGGAAACTGCTGGTAGTAAGAAGCTTTTAGTTGCCCGGTTCCTAGAATACAAAATGACAAATGACAAATCTGTGGTTGACCAATTTCTTGAACTTCAGCGTATTATCAATGAAATTATTGCTGAAGGTATGGTCATAGATGAAACGTTTCAAGTGTCTGCGGTGATTGAAAAATTACCTTCTTCTTGGTCTGAATACAAACGAAGACTGAGACATGAAACTGGTGAAGTCAGTATGGTTGAATTGGGTAAGAAGATACAAGTGGAAGAATTGCTGTGCTCCAAAGACAAGAATGTATCTTCCGCAAGGGACATGTCCAACAAGGCTCATGTGATTGAACACAAGACTGAAAAGGGTGACCGCAAGCCTGGTCCGCACAAGATAGGTACTTTTCCGAAACCCAAATCTGGCATTGGTAAAATTAAAGGTGCTTGTTATGTTTGTGGAATTCCTGGACATATGGCAATGCATTGTAGAAAACGTCAAGATTTTAATAACAAGAAAAATAATGCTAATTTGGTTGAAAGCAACAAGAACGAGTTTTCTGGCACGGTGTCTGAAGTAAATTTGGTAACCAATGTGAGAGACTGGTGGGTAGACTCTAGTGCTACCAAGCATGTCTGTGGAAACAGAGATATTTTCACCTCCTATCAGAAGGTTGGGGAAGGGGAGAAACTCTACATGGGTAACTCGTCCGCAACACAGGTTGCGGGAAAAGGAAAAGTTGGGCTGAAGCTCACTTCTAGAAAAACTCTCACATTGAATGAAGTTTTTCATGTTCCGGACATCTGCAAAAATCTTGTATCTTGTGGTGTATTAGATGATAAGGGTTTTAAACTAGTTTTTGAATCTGGGAAAGTTATTGTCACTAAGGGTAAGGACTATGTAGGAAAGGGTTATAAGACTGAGGGTCTATAAAAACTGAATGTAACTTATTTTGAAAGAATAAAATTGATTCTTCTTATGTTTGTGTGTCATTAAATGTTTGGTATGGTAGACTTGGGCATGTAAACTATTAATCAATGAATAAACTTGCTAGCATAGGCTGCATACCCAAATTTACTTTGCAAAATGAACATAAATGTGAAATATGCGTAGAATCAAAATATGCTAAAAAATCTTATAAGAAAAATATTCAGAGAAATTCTAAACCCTTAGAATTAATTCATTCAGACCTAGTTGACATGAAATCAGTTCAAACTAAAGGTGGTAAAAAATGGTTTATCACATTTATAGATGACTGTACGAGGTACTGTCTATTTACTTAAAGGTAAGGATGATGCCTTAGAAGCCTTTAAGATATATAAATTAGAAGTTGAAAACCAAATGAGTGCTACCATCAAAACTGTTAGGTATGATCGTGGTGGTGAGTATGTAATTCCTATAGGAGATTTTTGAATAGAACACGATATTATACATGAAGTAACCACTCCTTATTCACCACAATCTAATGGTGTGGCTGAAAGGAAAAACCGAACCCTTAAGGAGATGATGAATGCCATGTTAATTCGTTCAGGACTACCTGCAAACTTGTGGGGCGGAGGCCGTCCTCTCAGCTTGCTATGTCTTGCACAGAGTACCCTTTAAAGGATCAGACAAAACTTCGTATGAGTTATGGAAAGGTAGACAACCTTCTTATGCATACTTTAAAGTGTGGGGGTGTTTGGCTAAAGTGTCCATTCCTCCACCTAAGAGAACCAAGATAGGACCCAAAACTGTTGACTGTGTCTTCATAGGGTATCCTAAATATACTACTGCATATAGATTTATGGTTGTGAGTTCTGAAATATCTGAAATTGGTGTGAATACTATTATGGAATCTAGGGATGCTGTGTTCCTTGAAAATGTTTTTCCTTCGAAATCTGAATCTCGTATAATATGTGTTGATCCCCTAGATGTCCCTTCTACTAGTCAGACATTACATGTAGAGGAAGATGAATTTGAGCCTAGAAGAGGTAAAAGACTTAGAACTGAAAAATATTTTGGGCCAGACTTCATGACATGCTTAGCTGAGACTGATCTACAGACTTATAGAGAAGCCATGACTTCTTCTGAAGCTCCATGGTGGAAAGAAGCTACCATTAGTAAAATGGATTCCATTATGCATAATTATACTTGGGATATTGTAGATTTACCTCTAGGGTGTAAACCCATAGGTTGTGAATGAATCTTCAAAAGAAAACATAAGGTAGATGGAACTGTGGGAAAATACAAAGCTAGATTAGTAGCTAAAGGCTATAAACAGATATAAGGTGTAGATTTCTTTGATACTTATTCACCTGTTACGAGAATTACTTCCATTAGGATGTTAATTTCTATTGCTGCCATTCATAACTTAGAGATACATCAAATGGATGTAAAAACAACTTTTCTAAATGGTGAATTAGATGAAGAAATTTATATGGACCAACCTGAGGGCTTTGTAGTGAAAGGTTGTGAAAACAAAGTTTGTAAACTAAGAAAATCTTTGTATGGTTTGAAACAAGCACCTAAACAGTGGCATGGAAAATTTGATCATGTAATGATTTATAGTGGTTTTAAAATTAATGAATCTGACAAGTGTGTTTATACAAAACTTGTATGCTTGTATGTTGATGATATGCTTATACTTGGTACAAACATGGATGTAATTAATTCCACAAAGAGCATGCTAAATGAGAACTTTGACATGAAAGACTTAGGCCCCGCTAATGTGATTTTAGGGATGAAGATTAGAAGAAATTCTAATGGATATAGTCTTAGTCAATCTCATTATGTCGAATCAGTGCTTAGAAAATATAACCAGTTTGATTGTAAACCTGCTTGTACTCCTTATGATCCTTGTTGTAGACTCAATAAGGGTAACAGAGTTTCACAACTTGAATATTCACGTGTTGTATGAAGTATGATGTATTTAATGAAATGTACGAGGTCAGACATTGCTTATGCTGTGAGTAGGTTGAGTAGGTATACATGTAATCCGGGACAAGAGCATTGAGATGCACTTATTAGAGTGTTAAGGTACTTAAAGTACACTTTGAACTTTTGTATAAGTTATGAGAGATACCTGCGGTCCTAGAAGGATTTTGTGATGCAAACTGGATATCGGACTCAGAGGAGTTCAAGTCTACGAGTGGATATATTTTCACTCTAGCTTGCGGGTCTGTATCTTGGAAGAGTTCCAAACAGACATGTATAGCTCGAGCCACTATGGAATCAGAGTTTATTGTGTTAGATAAAGTAGGAGAGGAAGCCGCTTGGCTAAGATGCTTTTTAGAAGACATTCCTCTTTGGCATAGGCCTGTGCCAGCTATATCTATACATTTTAATAGTCAAGCTGCAATAGCTAATGTTAAAAACATCAACTAAAATGGGAAGTCTATACACATTCGTAGAAGACACAATTCCCTAAAACAACTAATCTCAACTGGCGTTATTTCTGTTGACTTTGTGAGGTCTAAGGAGAAATGGCGGACCCTTTGACGAAAGGTTTATTCAAGGAGATAGTTAGTAATGCATCGAGGGGGATGGGGCTTAAGCTCATCAAATAAACTTGCCATGAAGGATACTCAACCTTGCTGACTGGAGATCCCAAGATCAAGGTTTCGAATTAGAAAACTAATTTATGGTGGGTTAAAGGAAACACTATCAGAGAATTTCATTCTTTGTCCCTTCTCTATGGTGTAGACGTGATAGTGTGACTGCATGTGAGGATGACTATTTATTAAGTCTTAATGAGTTCTATAGTTTCAATTTAAGATTGAAGTGGGGTGTAGCAGTAAACACTCTTGATAGAACTCACCTATCTGAATGAGGAAGTGGGACGCTTCCTATGAGAACTGAGCTGATTTTATAGAGCATTCTGAGAAACGGGATACGTCCAGGGACAAAATGGACACAACGGCACGAACTTAATAGAACCTAGAGAGATATCACGCGTGGAAGTTATTGATGAACTACACCAAACGATGGCAGTTCAAGACATCGCGTTCACTGTCCATCAAGTAGTTCCGGTAATTTCTCACTAAGCAAAGGTTCAAGACCTTATGGACACCTATTGCCTAAGAGGTATTTCTCGCTTTCTGATTTTTATCGGGTTTTCATTCATGTGGGGGATTGTTGGAGAAAAATGAACTTTAAAATGTATTTTGGTCTTGGTGAGAATGGACCTTAGAACCTAGAAGTGACTAAGGGACAATAGCTCATTTTTCACTATTGTAAATGAAGAACCTTTAGTCCCACATTGGAGAGACTAGAGATGAGTCCTCTCTTTATTACCACAAAAATTGCAATTAAGGGAGGGCCCTTAGGGTTTAGAAGCTTTTATGGTTGGAGGAGGACTAAGGAAATGGGCTAGTTAGAACAAACATATTTTTCACACATGTGCGGTGCTTCGCACCGAAGCCCGCACGCTTGCGTGCTTGCGGTGCTTGCGGACTTGCGGCTGTAGGTGCAGGTATGACCGTGGCTAATGTTGCGGGACTGAGTGTGTGTTGCGGGCGTGGCTGAGGCTGCGGACCAACCAAGACTTACATTTTTTGAATTAACTTTTTTTTTAAATGTGGGGGTGTCTGATCCGGCTAGAATTAAGCTGTTTTAAAGAGAGAATATTTTCTGACCGTTTTATTACCGTTTCAAATTAAATTTCGCACATAAATTTTTGATTAAATACAAAATTTATTCTCATTCAATACTATGCGGATTTCACTCTTCTTTTGGCTATAAAAGAAAAACGAGTTTTTCATTTCAACTCACTCCAGAGCAGGCTACTATCCCTAGCTCTTTTCCCCTCTTCTCGCTTTGTTTTGCGCAGCTATGTGTTTACTTCCCTTCTATTATCTTGCTGTTAAGTTCTTGAGTGTGATTAATATTGTGCTTATACTAATCATAACAGGCAGTTCTATCCTGGACACATCTCCTCTGTTGGCGTATATCATCTCTCATTATTGAGGTGTACCCGAGGACTATTGTGTTAAGGACAATTTGCTGAGCAGGTGACTCTGTCCTTGTATGTGCATCAACATCAGAGTGTATATTATTTTAGTGATTTTTTAACGTTAACAATTTTTCTGATTAGTGTTATTTTCATTGTTGCAGTTCCAACAAAAAATAGCACCATCCCAGTACCAGCAGTATTATAGTAAGCAAATCAAAAAAAGCATCAACTTTAATTGTAAATATGTCAGGGGATCTGGTACTACTGTCCTAGTTAAAATGGGAATAACTGATGTGTTTTGCAGGGCTAAATTAAAATTGTGCATATAAAATTTAATCCTAATAACAGTAGAGTTTGTAATTAAAATGACTCCCACTAGGAAAAATTGATGCAAAAAAAGGCATAGAACTGCTTCTAACCATTTTCGAAAGGGTCAAAATGGTTGGATAGATGCAATAAATACTCTCTTCGGCTTTTAAAAAGTCAAGATTTTCGTATTTGTACCAGAGCTATCCCTTTTAACAAATGAAGAAACTGCGTCTTTCACCTAAAAATCTAAAATGCACAATAGTTATTAATGTTTACCTAAGAATTTGCAAATTCACGTTAGACAGTTAAGATGCACGAGAGTTTTAGGCTAAAGGCTGTATATACAATGTAAACTCCTGTTAGACTGTACACCTGTCCTGAATTAAATATGGTAATGTTTGTGTGGCCGTGGTTGTCTTTGTCTCTTAAATTTGCTCCATTACACATTAATTAATGTATCCTTTGTTTTTGCAGTTGTGCTTGCCATCTTGAATGTACTCACGAGAGGCGTGGATATCACTCTCCTTTTCTAAAATAAAAGTTAGACAACTAACACTACACTGTCCATTTATAGGAAAAAGAAGAAGGTATGGGAGCATAACCCTTGCGCAGTGATGTCGCAAAAGAAAAGCGTTATGGCCTTTTGCCGAGTTAACTTGTGTAGATTGTGAAATGTACATGCCAAGTGCCAACTCAGCATATATATATATATATGTACAAATGCATGTTCATTGCTCAGAATCAATACCTAGTAGTCAAGGTATAATTCAAGAATGCTAGAGGGGGTTAATTACCAAATTCCATAGGAAATATCGGTCCTTGCTCGCTACCAGGGGCGGAGCAAGGTTTTAAAAAATGGGTAGGCAAGTCACTAATGGGCACATATTTAAGTGTAAGTAGGTAAAAACAGTTAAAAATGGGATAAAATAATTTAAATTGGGTTTGGGAGTCTGCTGGGTTAGATGGACAACTACATACCCACCTTTTCATGTGGCTCTGCCCCTACTAGTTACCGACCACTCTTCATAAATATAATTCAAGACTACTACGGGGAGTTTATTATCAAATTTCATATGAGAATATCGGTCTACCGACCACTCTTCAATCATAGTAACCCCATAGCAACCTTGGTATAATTGTAATCAGTACTTAGCTCATGTAATAAAAAGAAGAAAAAAAAATAAAAAAAATATACACACTCAATTAATCTCGTGCATGAAGACCTAACTTGATAAGCTAATAGTACGTAACCCATATTCCTGTCCACTAATTTAAGGTAATAGATTAGGAGACATGAAAATAATTTCAATATTATATCTCTTAACCTTTTTCTTTGATGTGGAAAAGCACATACAAAGAACCAAGAATAGGGACTAATGGTAAATGGATTGTCTAATCTTTAACTAATGGATCTCCCAATAAGCAGGAAATTCTTGGGATTTTGTGCATACGTAGCTCTCTAGTTATCCGAATATCCTTCCAAGCATTTTGAGTGCGTTTTAGCGAGGACGAGAGTGTCTTGTTTGGAGTTTGGACTTCGTAAGCAAAGCTTTTTATCTAGTGTAATGGGATCCAAGATATACCACTTAACGAATTACAGGACTAGATACCACAAATTAAACAAAAATAATTAATCTATTGGGAAATGTTTTGAAATCCCATGACTTTCGCAGCCAACTAGAAACCAAGTTTTCAAGAGGATTTTTCGAAGGAAGTTCTGTATTTCGGGCGATACAACTATTCAACTAGCCATGTCAAAAGGTAAAATTATACTTAAAAAAAATAAATCAAGCTTGCTATAGGGAGCTACTGAAATGAATACACCAAAATCAATCGTATATGCAGAGGCTAAACCAGGTTAGAACATGGGTGTGCAGTTATACAACTGACCCAACTGGATAACAAGCCCAATTTGTAGTCATCTTGGCCCTTTTTTTTTGGGTATAAAATGGTCTCCAAAGCCCATTTTACACCCCCTTCCTACCAACCTGGCTCCGCCTGACTTTGAGTCTAGCTGCTGGCTGATGTGAAAGGGGGTCTGTCAGCTTGTTCCTGTGGTCCAATGAAGGATTCTTTTTCTGCAGTGCCAACGGCTAGGAGAGAAAACGCATGTGGGGCTTAAGTTGTCACGTGCTTTTGTAACATAACGTCGTTGGATATTATTAACGGTTCATTAGCTTTGACTAGAGTTGAGTGATCAAAATACTGTCAAATATGCTCAGGCTTGCAATACTAGTTGCTATACCATACCGCCATTTTCCAACAACATTGAAAACCATGGCCTGGTGCTGTGTTATAAGCAACCTTATTGTACGGTTCTGACTTCTGATGTAGATACAATTCAGTGGAGTGATTAGCTTATTTGAAAACTGAAATACGATAGTGGAAAATGGGCTTGGAACTGGAAGCCAAGTTCTGAAGTGAAAAAGGTTAACTAGATTGGCCAGTCTGATATTAGATTCTTAGGATTATTCACTACATGCATAACTCTTTTTTACTAGTTAATTTAAGGATCTTGAATTTGTATATCTCATATGGTTAAGTACTAAAAATATGGTGAAGTGCTAAAGATATTCGCAGTTTAGATAGTAGTATCTGGTTTCTTTACTATCCACATTTCTGTTTTTGCTCGCAGCTTATTGTTATTGTTAGATGTCTGTGCAGGATTAGACAAATCTAAGCTATCTGATCTTTCGGTATAGTTAACGGTTCTGTTTCTAGACTTCTTCTTGTGATGGAAGCATCCCAAAATGAAACCCTCTGCATCTAAGTTTTCATAGGTTTCCTTCAAAAGCAAAGAGATGTTCTAGTCTTGCACTGCTTAGCTCTGGTCCATACATACTATAAGGTGCCCTAACTTTCCCTTCATTGTCTTTTTAGAATTCAAACCAATGTAGACCACAATTATTCTTCATTATGAGAACTGAAACAATCTTCTTGAGTAATTGTTGGCGCGCGGATTAGTAGCAATTGAAGCTGCTTGTACATGGAACATAGTTGCATTCAGGTTCAGCCGTTCGTGTAAGTCGTGTGCAAATGGCATGGCGCTCAGCCCGGTTGAAATTGAGTGCACCAAAAACATAACCAATTTGCATAATCGACTTTAGTTTCATCAACATCTTTCTAAACAGGATCATTCACAGTTTGAGATTCTTCATATGTAATTCACATATTTCAATGGCGGAAATCCTGAAACTATGATGTATGTAGTAGTTATTTTTCTAGCTACACAATAATATGAATCTGTGATACAAAATCATGCCTTTACGAGATAAATTATCCATCAAAATAGAATAACATTCAGGAGAAAGAGAGAGTGACAGTCATTCTACATTTATTTCTTATCTAGAGAGGATATAAAATTCAAGATGCTTTTATAACGATGAAACAACTTATTACAACTGAAGATCTGTTCTCTATTCTATGGTGGAACTAAAATATACTTTTGTCCTCCTCAAAAACCTTAGCTTTTTACAGAGATCAATTCAAGTAGACAAAACTGTTTATACATTGCATTATACTACTTACATGGTACATCCTATTTGATGTTTTATACTACGTGGAAAGTTTATCCTTCTTCTTTTACTCGCTCGAGTAAATCCTCGTGCTTATATGCCCCGATCTCGTGCTCACATACTTCGTCTTCAGATGAGTTGCCATCCTAATTCGAGCCTCATTTGAATTTCGTGTGTTTTCTATTCGCATGATCCCCAAAGCATCATGTGTTGTCTTGTCATCTCCCTTTGCTCGAGTCTGACAAAATCCAACTTTGCAAGTCCAACTCTGTACGCATGTCCGTCGCATTTAATGCTCATATTCCCCTAAGTCAAATATGTCCGGTTATGAAGCCATGGTTCTTTCTACGTGTCCTGATCTGATGCTGGCGGTAGATATCTTGAGATACGGGTGATAACTTTCCAATTTCTTTCTCATGCTTCTCGGTGTTATCTTCTTATTTTATATGCGCCTTAGGACCATTACATGTGGCAGCCAGATATTTTGCTACTATAGTTTGCCCCTTTTCTTTTCATCTTTCTGAAGGGCAAAATGGAAATAAAGTCTAATCTCTTCACCTTTTACTGCTGCCACGTTTCGAGGAGCCGCTTCGATAACAACCATGCAATAAATTCTTGTGTCTTTATGACCTCCTCACCTGGTGTAGCCGATTAGCATTATTTTTGAGGATTTTTTATCTCCTTTATAAAGGATCCTTTTTGGGTTTCCAATCATAAACTTTTATTCTCCAACTCTTTTATTCTCTGAACTTTTCCAGAAGCTATCAGTTTTTGTGCTGGAGTAGTTTGATCACTAATTTTCATCATCCCTGGGTAGTTTTCCTTAACTTTTTATTCTTATCATCTTCAATGGCTCATCAAAAGAAGGATTCATCGTCTTCTCACAGGTTTGTGATTTACTTCCTTTTTGTGTTTTTGCTTATTCTCCTCTGCATGTTTCATATTCTTGTGTTTTTTATTATTTTCTTTTGTTCTCTTTCCAGGAGATTGCGTAAACCGTCTCTATTTGAGCAAGAGCAACAGTATCTTCAGCATATCACCAAAACCCATCATCTCCAAAGGTTCAAAGTTTCCTTTGTTGATCCAAAGTGTTCTAAGGGTGTGATGTCCTTAGATATTGCCAAGCAAAGCCTCTCCCCAAATAGGATTATTGTTTGTGAGGGCCAGTTGAATGCTGGTTTAAGGATACCCTTGTACGATCTGAGGGATTCTTTCCAGTACGAGGTTCTCGCACGCAACAGTCTTAATCGTACGATCTTCCAGTACTCTGGTAATTGGTGGCGGTTGCTTCGTGAGGCTGCTCGCAGGAGCCAGGGTCGCTGCACTCCCCGACCTGATCGTTCAGTTAGTCATGTACTTATGCTATACCATTGTTTTGCATGTGCAGGTGCACATCAGAAGGCTATCTTTCTAGAGTCGCAGTTAGCTGAGGCAGTGGGTGCTAAGTTCGATGCTGAGAATCGCCTTGCTGTTGTTGATTAGGAGAAAGCTGATCTCCAAGAGCAATATCGGCTAGCCTTTGTTCAGTCCGAGGCCCAACTTTTAAAAATGAAAGCTGAGCTCAGGGCTGAATACTAGAAAAGCATGATGGAGATATGCAAGAAGAAGGTACTAGAGAATCGGGTGAAGCAGGAGCTAAAGAGGGTTGCTCACGAGGCTCAGCGTGTTTCTACTACGTCAGTAACTCCGATAATTGTTGTTTATCCAACTGTTCGTTCTGGAACTAATGCTAATGTTGGTGTGTCTTTTCATCCTTCTATGACATCTACAAGCCCGAACACTATTGTTCCTTCAGTTGATCCATCTGAACCCATGCTCGAAGCCGATGTCACCTTCTCCATGAACCCTGATGTGTCTCAGGCTACTCAGACGAGTTTAGCCAGTGAGAGTTCCGAGGCTCGTGGGAAGAATTTGGAGGGATGATCCGCCATTGCTGTTATTCCTTTTGTTATGCTCCATGCGTGGAGATTGCTTATATCTTTCTTTCTTTTGTTGGGATTTTGTCGTTCTGCTTTCAAACTTGTGGTTGTTGTTGACGGGGTTGTTGTGAACCCGTATTGTGAACTTGATTTGATGCCTTCGTGGGGTGCTTTTCTGAATGGATTTTGACTGACTTTAATTATTATTTTTTCTGAATTGCGTTGTGTCTTCCACTTGCTTGTTTGTCTGTTGCTTGATGTGCTTTAATGTTGTCATCGGGACTGAGTAAAATAATACATCTTTGTTACGAAGTATTAATACTTGCACCTATTCTTTTTCGATGTCAAGATGCCCCTTGCCTATTACTTTTATCAGTATGTTTGCTTTGACTCCTGGTATCTCTAGGGGTTGTAATCGCGTCTTGTTGCTTCGGCGACGTGCAAATTCTTTACAAGCTTCTATTCTGTTGCGATACCTCGCTGTAGCTTTATATACTTGTTGATATGTTTGCTTTTCTTTCATCTGCAATTTTTCTTTTATAATTGTATGCTTATTCGCACGATGTTAGTTTATTATATCATGTGTATTTGTGTTTGTTTGCCCAGTTGGGTCTCTGATTGATAGTCATACTCCTATCATGCTCCGGATGTACCGAATCTTTGTATCTATAGATACATATTAGGACCTCTGCCTATTATAGGGTCCATCCCCTTATCTCCCCCATTATAACCTTCCTAAGTGGGTTCTTATAAAGGGTGGTAACCTTGACAATCAATCACACTGGGCCCTGTGAATTGACTTGCCCGAGCACCTCCATTGTAGGACATCATCCGGTCTTTATCTCGTAGATGGCATAGTTCTTAGATGCAGATGCCTTTACTCACTCCTCAAAAGGGTGGCAACATCTTAGAAAATTGTTTAGGTCTTAATTGCATGCCTATACTCATCCTTGTAAGGACGACAACATCTTATGAGATGGCTTAGGTCTTAATTTTGTGTCTGTACTCATCCTTGTAAGGATGGAAACATGTTATTAGATGACTTAGGTCTTAATTGTATGCCCGAAAGTATAATTTTGCACGACAGATGATTCAAAAGATTTTATTTCATTTGAAATTGCATCATTGATGTGATTATAGACAGTGGTAAGAAAAGTATCATTCACTCGGGCTAGTGAAGATTTGGTTTTATACCTAAATTTCTAATGCTAAAATAGAAAACTTAAACAAGAGGTTGTAGCAAATTTATAAAAAATACTGAGACTCAGGATTCCACCATTAACCAATTTATGTGATTCAGTTAAAAACAATATTCATACAATTCTTACGTTCAAATTGATTCTAAAATATTGCCAATATTAGATTTTCAAAATATTAGTTGTTAATCATAAGCATGAAGCATCAAAAATCCCTAGACCAAGCATGAACCATCAAGAGAAAACACAACTAATTAATCAAAATCATTTACTCAATTTGTAATTCAATGCAAATAATCATAAAAAGAATTGTAGAAATTAATTAAATAAAAATTACCACATATTTATTGGAAAAATGGCTTCCTCTGAAGCCTCAGAAGTGGGGTTTTTCTCTTCATGTTGGAAACACACTCAAAATATGTATTTATGGCTCAAAAATATGCTAACAAAAAGAAAAATAATTGACACAGAGAATTGAGACGTTTATAAACGTTACAGATGGTGCTTTCTCTGTCGCTGAATGGAACAGAAAAGATCACTGATTCTTTTACGACATTGTTCTTAGTTTTTTACGACGAAGTTCTTCGTTTTTACGACGAAGTTCTTCACCAGCAACAGAAAACTTCGAATCTCTTTCTGCCACTCTCTGTGATGCTCTCAGTGGCCTCCCAAAACTCCCGATTCTTCCCCAAGTCTCTCTATTCATACTACCCGAAATCAAAACAACCCCAAATCTTCTGCAATAACTTCCAATATTCTCCCATATAAATTCTCGAGATTTTTTTCTCCTCGGTCTTTAAAACTTTGATATTCTTTCACGATTCGATCTATCCTTCTCTGTTGCTTTGTTGTTTCAAACAATATATTGATAAGTGTGGAAACAACTTAAGTAAAATTAGGAAACTAAAATCGTGAAAAGATTTTCACCCTTATTTCTTTCCGAGAAAATGAATCTTAGTTTTGATACGATTCTATTTTGGTCTTTATAAAACTCCTCTTATTTAGATAAGGGAATATTCTTGTTTTAATTCACTTCAAAATATCTTCAAAATCTTGTAATTGAATCCGCAGATGATAAAGAAGTTTACCCTCTTAAATTTTGTTTAAAATGAGAAGAAGGTGGCTTCCATAACCAAAGTGAGGGTGCCTTTATAACTGGATTGCCCTTATCTAATCCTTGGGTGCCTTTAGTAATTTTCCCGGGTCCCTTTACACTTTTTCGATCCAATTTCTCCAACAATGTTTATTTTCCAAAAATACCTACAAACACATAAAATAACACAATTAGTACACAATCGAGCACTTCAATATAAAGAATTGAGATAAATCAGACACACAATAATGTGTCTATCAATCATTGTTACAATATGTCAAGGATAATACTTCTTTAGGTGGGCAGCATTCCATGGGTGTTGCAATTCTCTCCCTTCTGGATCTAGTAGCCTATATGCACCTTGGCCAGCTTTCTCGATGATCGTGAAGGGCCTCCCTATTTTGGCACAAACTTTTTCCCTGCTTTGTCTCTTTGGTGCAAGGGGATTTCTCTAAGTACTAGGTCGCCTGGTTGATATTCTCGCTCGCGTACTCTCTTCCCGTATTCTCTCCCGAGTCTTCGCTGATAGTTTTCCATGTGGTGGAGCACGACAATTCAGATTTCTTCCAAATCATCCAGTTTAGCCAATATGAGAACAGATTGAGTTTTTTCTCCCATGCTTCAGTTTTGGTTGTTGGAATCATCACTTCTGTGGGAAGGATTGCCTATGTTCTATAGGTCAGGAGGAATAGGGACATCCATGTTGCTATTCTGCTGGTTGTTCGATAAGCCCAAAGGACATTGTGCAATTGTTCGCACCAGGTCTCATAGTGATCGTCTAGCTTCTTTTTGAGATTATCAACAATTGTTTTGTTTGTCGCTTCATCTTAACCATTGTTCGCAGGGTATATTGGAGTTGATTTGGCTGCTCATATATTGTATGTGTTGAAAAATAGGCTTATACTCTTTCCCCCAAATTATTTGCCATTGTCTAACACTATCATTGATAGGATTCCAAACCTACAGATTATGTTCTCGAAGATGAAAGTGAACACATTTTTGTCTCGAATTCGTTGCAAAGCTTTAGCTTCCAACCACTTTGTGAAATAGTCAGTAGCGACGATTAAGAATTTTCTTTGCTTTGAGCATGGTACTAATGGACCTACAATGTCAATCCCCCATTTTGCAAAAGGCCAAGTACTGGGGAAAGAGTTTAAACTCATTGCAGGTGCGTGGATTGTTTTTGCGTATAACTGACATTCTTCACATTGCTTGGACATTTCTTTGGCATCTTCGTTCATGTATGGCCAGTAGTATCCATGCACTTTGGTTTTATGTGCCAAAGATCTGTGCGAACCGTGGTTGCCCCCATCTCCATAATGTAATTCTGTCATAATCAAATGCCCCTCTTCTTTGGACAAACACCTGACCAGTGGTTCTAAAAAGGATCTTTTGTAAAAGATACCTTGAACTTCATAGTTCGCTGACCTGCTTCGAATCTTGTGCGCTTCTTTGGAATATAATGGTAGCAATCCTTGCTCGAGATATTCACGAACAGGTGTTCTCCAGTCTTCTGCAGGTTCGCTCGTTTGATCGGCCATCATCACCTCGAGGGAATCTTGTATTGGTATGGATGGTAGAAATATTCGCCTAATTCGTACTTCCCTGGCTTCTGAATCATTCATCATGGAGGAGATGTATGCCAAGGCATATGCATGTCTGTTATCTTTTCTTCCAATGTTTCTGAACTTGATGTTCCCGATCTTTAATATGTGTGCCTGGACAATCCTGAGATATGCTTGTAAGCATGGATCGAGAGTTTGATATCTTCCTTCTATTTATCTGATGACAAGATGGGAATCACTGGTGAGGCGGACCTCTTCAATGCCCATTTATTCTATTATCCTAAGAGCATGAATGACAGCTTCGTACTTTGTTACATTATTCGTGGCGGGAAATTCTAATCTAAAGGTTTGCATGATTTTCTTTCCTCCTAGTGAAGTGAACACTATTCCGAGACCATCTCATTCTCTGTTCGTGGATCCGTCAACAAACACCTCCCATCGCTTTGGATTACATGACTTTAGCAAGTCGAGCTGATCCTCATTGTTTTCGTTCATGCCAGGTATTTCCTCGATCTCTTCTTCTTCGGAGAGGGGGAAGTCGGGGAGGAAATCGGCTAGTGTTTGGGCTTTGGTGGCTGTGATTATTTCATATTGTATCCCGAATTGGTTGATTTGTACACTATATTTGGTTATTCTCCCGATCTTTTTTGCGCTTTCAAGAAACGCCTCCATTGGAAACTTGGTCAAGACTCTGATAATATGTGCTTGGAAATAGGTTCTCAACTTCTGAGTGGAAAATAGTAATGCTAAGATCATCTGTTTGATCCTTGTGTAATTTCGTTCAGCAGATGTGAAAGTTTTACTGATGAAGTAGACTGGATCTTCGACTTTGGATTCCCCGTGAACTAGAACAACACTGGTAGAATATGCTGTTGTCGGTAGGTAGAAATACAGTGTTTCATAGGGATCGGGTCTCTGTAACCTCGGGAGGTTTTCCAAATACGCTTTTATATTCTGAAGAGCATCCTAACATTCTTCCCTCCATTTGAAAGCCTCTCCTTTCCTTAGAGTATTAAAAAATGGTTTGCATTTGTCCGAGGACCTGGAGATGAATCTTCCAAGTGCTGATAACCTCCCATTTAATATGTGTACATCTTTAACTGTCACTGGCGAGGGTATTTCTTGTATCGCTTTTACTTTATCTGGATATGATTCGATACCTTCCTTGGTTATAACATAGCCTAGGAATTTTCCTGATGTGACTCCAAATATGCACTTATCTGGGTTGATCTTCATTTTGAACTTTCACATCTGGGTGAAGATATCTCTGAGGTCGGATGCATGATCCTTGGATTTTTTGCTCTTGACCAGCATGTCGTCTACATAGACTTCGATAGTTTTGTGTACCCATTGATCGAACATTTTCTCCACGAGCCTCTGGTATGTTTCCCCTGTATTTTTTAATCCGAATGGCATTTTTATGGAACAGTACAAACCTGGTGGAGTAAAGAATGATGTATGCTCTTGATCTTCTTCAACTAACAAGATTTGATTGTATCCGGAGTGTCCATCCATGAGAGAGAGCTTTTCGTACCCAGTTTTTACATCCACGAGTTGATCAATGCTGGGTAGTGGGAAGCTATCTTTTGGGAAGGCTTTACTCAATTTGGTGAAATCGATGCAAATTCGGGCTCCTCCTGTCTTCTTAGGTACTATTACCATATTTGAGATCTATTGGGAATACTTTACTTCGCGGATTATTCCTGATGTCATCATCTTCTTAAGCTCTTTTTCTACAGTTTTATGGTACACGGGCGCCACCTTTCGTATCCTCTTTCTACGTGGTTTGGCTTTAGGGTCGATTTTCAAATGGTGACAACATATATCGGGGTCAATGCCTAATACATCGACGAATTCTTTCAATAACTTAACTAGCTCAGTTTCTTCTTCGCTCGACAATAAGGAACCTACCTTCACGATTTTGGATTTCCCGGGAGTGCCAATGTTGATCTCCTTTGCCGGTACTACTGCTGTGAAAGATGATTTTTGTGCTCCCAATGAAGTCACATACTGTAATTGCTATGGGAACTTTGGATTTTCCTCCTGACTGTCGTTTAGTTCATTTTTTTTGTTGGCATGTCCTTCTAAAGACTTGGCGATTTCCACATCGATCTCAGCTTGCTCTCGTTTATTTCTCATCTTCTTTCATATTGATCGTTTTTCTTCCTCTGCCCCTTCGTACATCTGGGTGTCCATCAGGTTACAATAGCTTGCTTCTTCTGTGTCTTTGAGGACCTCATCTATTCCTTCAGATGTTGGGAATCGTATTCGTTGGTGATATGTTGAGGCGACCCATTTGATGGTAGCTACCCATGATCGCCCGATGATGGCGTGGTACGAAGATTTGACATCTACCACACAGAAGATGGTGATAGTCTTTATCATTCCCAAGTCGATCTTCAAGGTGATTTCTCCTTTTGGTTTTGACACTTCTCCATTGAATCCATAGATTGTATAGGTTGATGGTATCAAATCTTCTCGGGGAGTCTTATTTGCTTGAATGTATCATAGAATAGGATTTCGACCGAACTTCCTCCATCTACTAGGATCTTTGGCATGGCAATACTTTCGACCTTCATCGTGACTACTAATGTGTTGTTGTGGCTCTTCCCGTTTAAGGGAATATCTTTAGCTAAAAAGTAGACGGGTTGCACCATCCATGGCTCTATTGGTCCGTCTGTGGCAATACTAAAAATTTCCTCACCTTGACGATTTCGCTTGTGGATCCTTGTCATGATTGTGCTTTCGAAATTTGGCTTTGTTACTTCGGAGTGTGTGATGGTGTTGCATCCGAGAAATGGGACTCCCCCTTTAATGGTGACAAGATGTACTTGACTATCTTGGTTGGGTTTTTTGATGAATTGCTGCAGATTTCCTTCGTCTATCATGCGATGGGTCTCATTTTTCAAGTTACGTCAGTTGTTCGTGGTATGCCCTGCATTCCTATGGAATTCATACATGTATTTCCTCTAACGCGATGTACTGCTCCTGGATTTCTCGCAGGGCTCCTAGCTTGGTTGGGACATTGTTGAACAACTTGACGAAGATTGGATCATCTTTCTTAAGGCTGCCTAGGAAGCCTAGGATTTGATTGTCTTCGGAGAACTTACCTACCTCGGCATACAACTTCCTCCATTTATTCACGAGACTTCGTAAACTTTCGTCATCTCCTTTCCGGAGTGCGTAGATTCGACCGATTCCTTGCCTCAATGAACTGTTATGCATGTAGGCTTCCATGAAGGTTTCAGATAGCTCCTCGAAGATGGAAATAGATCGCTTTGGAAGTACGTCGAACCATGCAAGATCTTCCTCCTTTAAGCTAGATGGGAAAAACTTACATAAGACTACATCGTGCTCGCTCCATGGTAGCAATGATCTCCTGTATGCTCGGATATGCTGGACTTCATTGGTGGTTCCTTCGAAGATGGATGTGAACGCTGGTATCGTATATTTTGGCGGAAACTGGGTTTGCATTAGCTCCTTCGTGAATGGTCAGAGAGACGGTTCCCTTGCTTAACACCTCGCATTTCATTGTAAATTGCTTCCATATTATCCATCATCTTTTGTTCTCGTTCCATGTTTTCGAATGGCTCTTCGTAGCATTCTTTGTGCTTGTACTTTTTCCCTCGGGCGTTCTTTAGCTCCAGATCTCGTGGCTCTTTCATCATTTCATTTTCGCTGACGTAGATTCTACTTTTCTTCGCTCGAATATCTCTGTTCTCTTGCTATAAGCTCCGGTTCTTTGCTTCCAGCTCACGGATCTTTTCTTCTAGTTGCTTCTGGATCTTTGTGGTTTCCTCTGCTGTTGTGGTTTCCTCAGTGTTGGTAATTTGTCCTCCACGTTTGGTGGTGGAATTTCTAGCACCTCATCGTTTATCCTGCGATCTCGTTTGTCTTTGCTGCTTCGTTAATCTTCAGTGTCTCTTCTTCCTCATCTGATTCTGTGTCTGAACTTGTGAGTCCAACTTTGGGTATTTCTTCAGTGGCATACCCTCCTGGCTCATTTTCATTTCCCTTATGCTTTCACTTATAAGTATTTATCCTTACTGCTTCTTCTTTTGTATTCACGTTCACCTAGAGCATAGAAATGGAAAATACAGTTTTACTACTTTGTGCTCGAGCTAATCTCTGTTTTTACACGCTTTTTAAAATTCGACAAAAAACAGAAATGTCTGCGCCAACCCTTCCTAGTCTGATATGTCAGACTCAGGATTGTTTTTCCCCTCTCTCTGAGATGTTAGTTATAAATAAGATAAAAAAAGTTTCAAACTGTATGCAACATCACTTTTTGTCATAAATCATTCCTAAGATGGATCTTTCTTTGAAAACACGAAAACTTTTTAGCCGACACTTGCGCCACCATTTTCAGTGGTCCCTTGAGCCGAGGTTGGGTTTCATACTTACCACATATTTTCTTTTTAGGGTCCTGTCCAAGATAAACTTCTTAAAATCAGGTTTTACCGCAGGTCGTGGCTATATCTGAACTTTTCCTTGAAGGTTTAAGAAACGCCCGGGTTTTTAGGATTCATGCGTTTTTGAAGAAAGTAAACTTATAAGGTCCCTTCCTTACTTGAAATCTCAGCTTCTAATCCTTATAAGCCTTTTTTGAGCCCTAACAAGCATATTGTTGATACGCTGCTACTCTTTCGATCTTATATCATGGACGAGCTGATTTCTAGGTATGTACTTAGGGTTTTTAGGAAGTAATCGAAAATAAACCAAAGATGTAGGAGTACATCCTATTTTATGTTTTATCATACGTGGAAAGCTTATCCTTCTTTTCATACTCGCTCGAGTAAATCCTCGTGCTTATATGCTTCGATCTCATGCTCACATACTTCGTCTTCGGATGAGTTGCCATCCTAATTCTAGCCAACTCATCCTAATTCTAGCCTCATTAGAACTTCGTGTGTTTTCTATTAGCATGATCCTCGAAGCATCCTGTGTTGTCTTGTCATCTCCCTTTACTCGAGTCTGATAAAGTCAAACTCTATACGCATGTCCGTCGCATTTAACGCTCTTGTTCCCCTAATTCAAACTTGTCTGTTGATAAAGCCATGATGCTTTCCACATGTCCAAATCTGATGCTGGCAGTAGATATCTTGAAATACGGGTGATAATTTTCCAATTTCTTGTTCATGCTTCTCGGTGTTATCTTATTATTTTATATGTGCCTTAGGATCATTACATGTGGCAGCCAGATATTTTGCTACTACAATGTATAATTTTCGGAATCGGACATTTTTATTTGATGTACTGAACAATCCTAGGGTGTAAATTCAATAAAACCCAATATACCACAGATTGCTGCCAAAGTGTTGTGTTATTTAGCTGTTTCTATCACTTTTGCTTCTGGTTTGCAACAAATCACAACAATAAGGGTGAAACTGAACGGGCGGCGCCTCATCAGCCAAAAACAAGTAGCTACAAAAATTGATTAACAAAAACATATGCAAATATACAAGTGAAGAAAAACAAAAGAGAAGGTGCACCGGCAAATGATTGAACTACCAAAAGGCCCACATTATTCATTAGCCAACAACCGTACCACCACCACCACCAATAATCAACCAAATCTCTCCTTAAACGTCTCATTATTATTCAATTTGATTTTCATCATCATCTTCTTCATCATCATCATAAATATTCTTTTGAGAATTTACCTCCCCCCCCCCCCCGATCACTTTATGAAACCCTACTACAAATGAATGAATTTTACTGTCTCTAAACTCTCTCCCTTATGCCCCCCATTTATCTCTATATATAATGTATTATATAAAAACTTTTCTCTCTTTTCTTTCTTATCTATACACCAAACCCTTCCTGCCCACGTTTTCTTCCAACCAAAAAAACAACTCATTTTTAGATTACAGCAGAGTAGGTTACAGTAACCGCACCGTTGCATTATCACCGTCATCAACTGCTCTCTACACCTTAGACTTGAAGAGATATCCGAGTTTTTATCGGCTTTAACTTCAAACCCATGCTTTCTGGTGAGAGAAGCTCTGGAGATATGCAAGATGGACTTAACGGACTCCTAGGGCTGCCACTAAGTTGAGTTGGTCTGTATAGCCCATACCCCATGAAGAAATACTCCATCGGTATTAACATTGCATGTGGCTGTTCCTCTGTTACCATTGACCCACATGCCTGTACCTGTTAAATTTAACCACATCAGTTTTTCCACATACTGTACACCTAAATAATCCTAACTCATACTAAGTCAGTACTGAAATCAAGCAAGTTGAAGTTTGCTTTTGTTCATCCACAATTACGATGCATGTGATTGCTTGAGTTGATTTGCTTGCATTTACAACAATCACATGGTGGGGTCTTCTTGACCAAAATAAAAGGAAGGTGGAACCGAAGAAGAAGTTGGGTACGTAAATCAAGTGGCGCTACTATAAATGAAAAACATATAGCATACCTCAACCAAGGCACTGTATCTTCTGTCGAGTTTTGAGGTCATGTCAATGGCTTCGGAGTGGAACGGAGAGTTCTCACCCACAAAAATGAGTGTCCGACACTGTAATTTCTTTAGTCTGTCACTAATGTCATATCTCCTGTATATTGAAACCTATATTAGAATTTATCATGCTTTATGTGTTCCAAGTGGATGTCTACCTGAGTAAGCGCAAGAAACTTGATTATATAAAGAATGACGGGTTGAAAATCAAGCGCTTACCCATTAATTGCTTCAAGAAACCTCAGCACATTTGTACTTTGCCTCTCATTTAGCAACTGTACAAAAAAAAATAGAATCAAAGAAGGAAATAAGCTATAATCTTTAGAGCCAAATAGTAAGCTAAACAGCAAAGAGAAAAGAAGATAGAGAACTAACACTTCTGCATGCTTGTACAATATCTGATTCTTGGACTTGTGAATTTCCACGAACTTCCTGTAGAAAATTGAACAGTTGAACTTATCAGTATATACTGAAACTCAGATGTGACAAGCATTAAAAGGAGACTACTATATAAGAAGTAGAACAGAAACACTACGAAACCTACCAAGCTGAAGTAGCGCTGAAGCAAACAATCCTTCACCACACTACACATCCCGTAAAAATACAGTACATTTGACATAACCTACAGATAGTTAATTTGGCTGTTAGACTATTGTAATATTTATGCTTCTAATTTCAAAAAGAAACCATGATGAACTGATGAACCAACCTTATTGTATAACCATTCTGTCCAGGAGGGCGCTTTGCATAGAGGAGAAACAAGTATCAAACCGATGACACGCTCCCTATACCTCGTCTGTAAGTTAATCAAATCAATACGAAAATTCAACATCAGTAAATCCTGCCAAAACATTACAGTAAGTTACATCGAATCTCAGATACAATCTAGAATGTAGAAAACGTACCGCAAAAAGCGTAAGAATGTATGCACCAGCTGTGACCCCCAAGCACATCACAGCACCTAAGCTGAAAAATGAAGAACTCAGGCCATTAAGAAACAAGGAAAAAATAAGTAACAGCACCCAAGCTGGATTACATTTACACATGAATAGCATGTTTGTCAACATTATATTTTGGTAATGCATTTCAGTGTTCTTCACAGGCAGTAAGTAGATGCGTGAGGAGATTAAGATATTTCCTTGTTACAAGAAATGAAATATACTTGGCAACTAAATGGCAAGATATGAAAGAAAAACTGAAAAAGACACAATTACACGGGAAATTACCCAAAGTAGTCAAGAACCTCTGCAACCTGATCTGCCAAATCATCAACAGTGGGCACAGGATCATCGGAAGAAATTGCACCAGCTCCTAACTGCAAAAGCTCTTAATGAAAGCGCCAGAAAAAATTGATGTGAATAATTGCATTGAATTGTATAGACAAAGAAAACATTTCACATGTAATCAAAGAAGGAACTATGGAAACTTTGATGTGTAGTGAAATCTACACAGTGACTGACCTCATGCCCAGGAGGACTAATGTGGTAGATGCAGAAGTTGTGAAGCAGCAATGAAGATGCTTCAGGACAAAAAAACAATCCTTGGAAACATGACATATCTGGTAAAAGCCGAACACGTAAATGGTTGATCAGATCAATAATTTGCTATCGAATATCATGCACACCAAAGATCCAAAGATATAAGAAAACACATTCAGAGCTAACTATGCCATGTGAGCCACAAATACTAACACTCCACTTACGATTTAGAGCTAAATCAGGGTAGGTAATAAGTGCCGGCTTGTCCTGGTCACCAAACACAGCAACAGATACCGATCCACGGCTAGTCTGTATGAGATGCTCCTAAAAACAAATAACGGTCATAATATCAATATCATACGTCAAAAGATCGATTTATTCAAGCTTCAAAATTTAAGTCATCGATATTCATAACCAAGTCTACAAAGCAAGGTAGCAGATTGCACAAAAGCTCATTCTTTCCTAATGAATTGGGTTACGAATTTGGAATCTCAAAATCGAATTGGGTTACGAATTTATAATTCTCACAAAAAATCAATGTTTCCAAATCAAGTAACCAAATCAAAAGATAACCATTAGAAGTAAGAATCCTTTTCCAGAAACCTAGTCTAGCTTTTGCTCAAAACAAAATATTAGCTCAAAAATTAGTAAGTAGTGATTACATGACCAAGTCGGCAACAATTATAGTAATGGGAAGTTGCAACAAACTACCTGTTATCCAAGTAATTGCAGGAAGGCTCTTTTTAATAATAAAGCAAAGTGACTGCTTTTTTAAAAAGCAATCTCTCCAATAAAAGGAAGAAACAAGAAAAGAATTCATTTTTATTTTCAAAAAATGAAGAAATTGACTGTCAATTGTTTCTTTCTAATAAAGACTGCAATTAATCATTGGATTATCCTATTTCCAGTGAATGAGTATCCAATGTGAACATAGAAAAAAAAATTTGATTACACCAAATTAAGAAATAACACAAAACAAAACCTCATTAACTAACAAAAAAAAATCAAAATTGGAAGAAACCCAATACTAATAATTTATTAAGAAACAAGAATTTAATGTCAAAAATCAAAATTAGAAGAACACCCAATACTAATAATTTCTTAAATAACAAGAATTTAATGGCATTCAGAACTCAGAAAAAATTTAACAATAAATGTGGTTATAGATAGAGACGGGGAGCTGAGTAATTCCTCCTAATGGGAAAATCTTTAATGCAAAAATAAATGCTAATTTAACGAAAACTGAAATGCAAAGCTAAAAATCAATTGAGAAGAAAACCCAGAAAAAAACAAGATCCCATTAACGGAAATCATCAACAAATTGCATAAAAATTCATCAATAAAAGAAAGAAAGAAAGAAATTCCAATAATGATTTATTTAGAATGAATAAATGAGGCAGCACCTTTCCACCAAGAAAGATAGTTTCCATATCAACAGAAACTGAATCGCTTGACTCTCCCATCCCTTCGGCTTTCAGTTTCCTTGAAAGCCAAAAAGAAACTCTCTCCTTTACCTTCTCCTTCTCTTTCTCTCTTAAAAATCTGGTTGCAGAAATTTTGGTTTGAAATGGCTTATAAACCAAGCGATTCTCTCTCTTTGAAAAAGAAAAAATATAAAAAAAATGTCAAGTAGAGATACATGGGGGTTTTAACTTCCCCACCGACGCTTTCTGTGGGATAGAGAAGACAGCTGCCTTTGCCCAGCTCTGGGGGGGACTCTCCTACTATCAAAACAGTAAACAGATTTTTCAACTGAATATAAATCAACTTTTAACCATGGTTAGTTAAGGACCGACACCTACACCTTCTTTGGGTTTTCTTTTTTCTGATGACTAGAGTCAAGAGAATTGAGTCTGACTCGTCTGAGTCAGAAATTAGATACTAGATCGTTTTATTTTTTAATACTACTATTATTTATTTGGTTTTTGTTTGAGATTCGATTCAGCTCATATTTCTGACCCTGATATTTGAATCAGCTATTAACATTATATTTGTTTTTTTCTTTTCTCGAATCTGACTGAAATCATCTGATTCATTCGGATTTGACTTAATATGTTTATTTTTTAAGTTATATGTAACTCAATTGACTTAAAAATATGTGAGTCAGTGGCTTGGCTCCCTGACTCGGAGTCAGGGATTACGCTTGAGTCAAATAGCGAGTCAAATCTGACAAAAGCTAAAAAAACAAATGGTCTGACAATGACTCGTGCTGAGTCAGAGGCCGAGTTAACAAAAACGAACATGTTGTAAGTTGTATCTGACTGGATTCAACGATTTTCTACGATCATACTATTTCTAAAAAGAAAAAGAATAAATAAAAAAAATTATATTAAATAAAAATTAATAAAAGTATGTTGAGGCAGAAACAAAACCAACAATAAATATGAACAACAGATATAATGAGTAAGATTTAGATGAATCAGTTGGGCTAGTAAAAAACAAATACAATTTTGGATTATGTTTACTTACTCGTGAAGTAGTTGCCTGTACATCATCTAGTACGTAGCATAGCATAGGTATAACCAAAGAGATTGTTAGTTACCATAAAACATGTGAAAAAAATTATAAACTGCGAAAATTACCAATATATAATAAATAAGTTGGATATACTACAGAATAGTCAATTCTAAAATTACTAGATCTTCCGTGACGTAGAGTTACTAAAATAAACAAATAAGTTGGATATCACTTATATACACTTCAATTATTTTGTACTGAGTCAAATATTTTTAACTGATACATGAGCCGATCTAAACCTAGAGTGAAAAAAAAAACGGTTTAACATCCGACTCATCCCGGATTAAATGTCAAGTCGAATTTCAATCTCAAATTAGTTCTAAACAAACAAAGTGTAAAGTTTCCGACTAACCAGATGTCTCTAACTGGTTTGGTAGACAGTGTTTGTATACAGCGTATGCAATGTTAGCATTCCATTCAGATCAATACATTAACACTTTGAGGGCACAATGCTAAACCAATGCGTAATTTATTTATACTACCTCAATGTCAAACCAATGGCTATCATGACAATGTTTTGTATTATGACGAGGTCTTTGATGTGTTGTGAAACAATATACATATTCAGACTTGAATATACTCATTGATTTATAAACAACGTTCCATGAAATTTGAAAGATATATGATCCATAAATAAAGCCGCAAACTAATTCATGGCCAACATATTTTATATTTTATACCTACCAAAATTATTAATTGGTTCAGTAACTTTTGAATTTATTTTTATGAGTGTAGAAGACAAATAAAATAAAATACTACTTAAATATCCAAAAATTTAAATGATATTTTTTTAATATCCAAATATGGGTATTCAACCCAAACTTTTGTTTCTTATTATAACTAATACCTATGTTGCTGAAAAAAATACCCTCCTCTCTTTACATCACTATAAGGATATGTTTCTTATAGTTTTTCTACCATAACTACGACTGAGATTTTTTTTATTGGCAAATATAAGATTTCTGATGATGGATGGTACAAATTAATGAAGTAATTAGGAGTTTCAATGCATTAGGAATTTGGGTTATGTCCAAATTCGATTTTGACGGAGTTTTGGGAGAAATTTCCTGTTAATGAGCTGCGTTGTTGATTTGGGTGATGAATAGTGTGGGTTAATGGTTGATTTAGGATCTGACCAGTTTAGGAAGTATGGGTTGTTGTCAAGCTCGAGTTTGCAGGATTTTAAAAACTGTACAAAAGAGAAAATAAGCAGAAGACATTGCCTACCTACTATTTGACGAAAAGCCAGAATGAACGCAATTGAATACTCTTTACAAATGCATCCATTCTAGACTACCATTAGCATTGGTATTATTAATACTTAATTGACCGATGTCAGCTTGATTTTTGGAGACTCTCACGCTGAGAAACCGGGGAGAACGTTGGGTGTTTTTGTTGAAATCGTGGCCATGTTGGTTTGGGAGTGAAATATAGTTAGTAAGTAACTACTGATAGTCGTGGTGGCACTATTCTTACTAAGTTATTTGTTTTCTTGTTATAAGATGTTATAGGGGTGATAATATTGCTAAACTACACTTTATTCCTTGTAAAGTTACTAGTAAATTAAATAAAAGAAACCCACATGTATTTTTGTCTTGACGACTGCATACTAGTATAATTATAGTATAGTGCGTTATCAATTAAACATGAGATATTTACTGAGAAAATGTTCTTTCTCCAGTTCCTCAACTTTTTAATAACCAACACTAATTAATGATAAAAAACATATATATGTTCAGGATGTGTCTGGATTCATCCTATACATTTCGGACAAAAACATATTTTTATGATGAAACCAAGTTTATCCTGAACATTTCTAACAAGATTATATAAATAATAACATATATTAATTTAAGTAAAGTTTTTATATAAAAACGCAGACTACGATTAAGATATATGTATAAATCCAGATTGCAAAGATAAAGTTTTACAAGAAAAAAACTAAAAACAAACTACGTCAATAACATTTTTTTATAGCGACCTGGTGCTAAACAACCTAACGAAACCACTTAGACTTAGTTCTTGTAGTTGTTCACATCATGCCTATTTTTAATTCTTGATTTACCAATTGCGTTCACATCGTGCCTATTTTTCATACTTGATTCATGAAGAACCTTCAAATCATGCTTATTCTTCTTTCGTGATTCACCAACAGTCTTGTCCCACTTATTTTTCCTGCAACAACTAAATCATATGTCATTTTTATTTAACATTTCAAATCTGGATGAAACTAGGTTCATCCAGTGGCAACATATGATGAAACCATCTCCATCTAGTAATAACACATGATATACAAAGGTTAATCCTATGGCAACACATGATGGAACCATTCATCAAATGGAAACACTTGATGATATGAGTTTCATCATGTAAGAATACAAAATGAAATCAGTTTCATCCTATGATAAAACAAGATGAAACCAGTTTTATCCTGGACAGTATGATTTCTAGCTAAAACAAAGACAACGAAAGAGATTTACTACTGGATTTATATGAATCAATATAACTACATACTTGACACAAAAAAATATCCAACCACTGAATGCATCTATATAGCACAACAAAACATTATGCGAACAAGTAACAAAAGACAAACATATAAGAAACCAAAAGAATATATGAATGATACCTGAGACGTGTACGCTTCTGAAATTTACTTGCAGTGGAGAAGGTTTACAACTAGATATAAAGGTAGAGTTTAGCCTTGTTTCAGTTATAGTCAAGTCAGACACATTAGCTACATGGACCCTTCCACCCATTTCCCTACAAGTTTATTCACCAAAAACTTCATTTTACAAGCCTCTCAATGTTGAATTTTCCTTTTCGAACGCCATAATCTTCTTCGTCAAACTATCAATCTTATCATCTTCTACTCTTATGTTCCCATACTCTGATTTCTTGTTCACAATATTGAGTTGAAAAAATGTATCTCATCAGCAAATTGGGAGCACAAAATGAGTTGTAAGAATAAAAAGCAACATGGAACAACTAGGGACAACACATGATGAAACCAGTTTCATCCAGTAATAACACATAATGAAACCAGTTTCATCCCTTGGAAAGACATGACGAAACAAAAAAAAATACATCAAAATGTACATTAATATATGAAAAAAAAATCAATAATATCTCAAATAGAAATTAAAGCATTACATTCTCAATTACATTTGTTAACAAATCTAAAACATTTGTAGACATGTGCATCAAATTTTAACTAATTAAGATGAGACCAATTTGAAATCAAAAGTAATCAAAAAGACAATTAGGGTTAGAAACTTACAATTTTGAGCATCTTCTATATTTCTCATCTTATGAAATTGATTTAACACAAACCCCTGATTCTATTATTAGTTTATGAATTTTAGGAACTTCAACTGAATTAGGGCATTAAAAAATTCATTGTTGACGGTGGTGGTGTTGGTGTCGATGATGGCGTTGGAAAAAAATTTATTATGTCGATAGTGGTGGTGGAGATGATGGTGTGTGTGTGTGTGGTGGAGGAAGATCTTGTCGTCGATGGTAGTGTTTGGTGTTTATCCAAGATGGAGAGAGAAGAAGAGCGATGTTTACAAGTACATTGATTTTAGATTTTTCTGGTGAGGGTATAATTATCTGTTAGAAAATAATATAACACTCGTCCATTTCATCCAACATAATAGTTTAATCGTCCATTACAACCGGTTTTATATGATTTCTGGGCATATGACCCATTTTCTCAAAAAAAACAACAAAAAACCAGTGTAAATAATAAATTCTTAGATTTCAAAATACGATTTTGTTGTGTCACATATAATGTTGCACATCACTACAAATGCCTCATCACATGTAATAAAAAAAAAGTTTGTAACAGAACTGTGCCAAAGTTTGATGTTTCAAAGACTTTCACTTTGTAATGCTTCTTAATCTAACCACATGGTGCGTATTATGGACTCTATACGGCATGGACTCTTCTTCTTGTGGTGGATTGGTATCACACGGTTCAAACACTCATGATTAGTGCATATATTTAGTCATGCACATCGTGGAAATGGGACACAAACATGCTGATAAATCATGCTGAAGTACCATGGTGGTGGTGACTTTTGAGACATGTGAGACGAGATGACCGACCCGTCAGTGGCGGATCCTGAACTTTATGTTGATAGAGGCACTCTAAAAAAGATTTATTTTATTTTATTAAAAATATTTTTATTGAATCCATACATTTCATAATTGTCCACAACGAGTTTTCATATTTTGGAATCGTCATATGATAACCTCGTTATCAATAACATTAAAGATATCTTTTTCAATATAACAAAGTAAATTATCATTCATCCACTCATCTGCCATTCGATTGCATAGTCGATTCTTCACAATTTTCATACTGGAAAATACTCTTTCTACTGTAGCAGTAGCCACTGGTAAGAGCAACGCTAATGTCAAAAGTAAATAAACCAATGGGTACACCTTGCCTTTTTTTGTCTCGACCATTCTTTTATCAAGATCACTAATACTTTTCAAACTTAAAAACGCATCACTTGATCGCATGTCAATTATATAGTTTTCAAGTTGATCTCCAAGTATCTCAAGCTCAACTGCAGAGAAGTCTTCCGGATACAATTGAGCAAGGCGGACAAGCTTTTGACTATCGAAAGTAGAAAATAAGTCAATAGGACTCAAGCATGCCACACAAAGAAGTAACTCAGTAGTCGTTTCAGAAAAACGGTAATTTAACTTGAGGAGTTGCATGTCTAAGACTTCATAGAAGAACTCAACACGATAATGATGCAAATTAGTGATTTGTGGAGCTATACATTTTTATTTTCCAGGAAAATGAAACATGTCTTCCATTTTAAGAGCTTCAACTCCATGTTCCTCGTAAAAGGAAGAAACTTGTAACAATAAAGATTCATATCCCGTTTCTCTCATCTTCTACAACCGTTGCTTGCATATGGCAACCAATTTCATAGCATTCACGATATCTTGATCTTTCCTTTGCAAATCCTGAGATAAATTTGTTGTGATACCCATTATACTTTTCTTCAAGTGTAAGCTAAAAACGAAATTGTATGTCTGAATTGAATCTCGCAGAACTCTTGCTTCAAATTTTTTATCTGAATCATGTGCTAATGTATCAAGAACTTCAATTACAGCTTCAAACATATTAGTCATACTGATTAGAGTATTCTGGTGGGAACTCCAACGAGTATCACCAACTCGTTTAAGGCTGGTTTCTTGATTCAAACCTTGACTTGTTGATAGTTCACCTTTATAGATTGCCTTATAAACTAAAGCAGCTTGTTTTTCCCTAATCATATCTTGACATTTAGATGAACCTCCAACAACAGTCACTATATTAGTAACCAATAGAAATAAATCTTCAACATGAGTATGTTTTATGCCACGGCCACAACTACTAGCTGAAGTTGATGAGCGAAACAATATACAGAGTACGTACTATTATTTTTATTCAAGATAAGTGTTTTCAGACCATTATACTCACCTTTCATATTTCTTTCCCCATCGTAACCTTATTATCGCAACCTGGAAATGCTTAATCCATGCCTTGTAAAAAAGTCATCGATTGCAGCTTTTAGTGAAAGAGCTGGTGGACTTGTAACATGCTCGATGTCCACAAAACGCTCAATCATACAACCATTTTTTACATACCGCAATACGATGGCCATTTACTCCTTTGAAGATATGTCACGTGATTCAACTACGAGAAGAGAAAATAATCCATCACCAATTTCTTCTACAATTGAGGTAATGATTTCAAAAGAAATGGCATTTGCTATATCCTTTTGAATACTGGTGCTATCATTTTCTAGTTCCTAGAAGCATTATCTAATATAACAGCTTTTATCTTTTCACTGTTGTTTCCCAACCATTTTGAAAGTTCAATAAAATTTCCTCGACTTTTAGATTCCTCGGATTCATCATGTCCACGAAATGGAAGCCCTTGCCGTAGAAGAAATCTTGCACAATCAATTAATGCTTCCAACCGTATTCGATATTGATTCTTAGCTTGATCTGATTGTCTATGCAAAACTATTTCAATTGACTGATTTTGGTTTAAGAGATCTTCACAACTCTGTCTAGCTCTGTTATGGGGTCTACCAACCCCACCAACATGATCATGTAATGCTTTTTTGTTCTTCCAGTATCTAAAATTTGTACCAACAAAAGCATTCTCATTTCTTGGCCTGAATAAGTAACAACCCAAACAAAAGGTTACATCTTTTTCAATGCTATACTCCAACCAATCAGGATGTTCATCAAACCACGATGATTTAAACCTTCTTAACTTTGCCTTAATGTATGTTTGAGGAAAATTATGACCCCTAGGATGACATGGACCTCATTGTAAAAAAAACTCTTCGAATTTGATCACATTCATTAACGTTATAATCATAGATTGCAATTCGAAGCCCCGGATCTGCAGGTAATTTTGTCAAATCAATATTCCTATTATGTTCGGAAGTCGAGTAAAAATGACTTCGAGTTTGTTCCTGCAAAAACATACGAGTCAATTATTCACCAAAGAAAATAATAATAATAATAATTTCGTGATGATATTATTTATACAGAACCAAGGTGAAAAAGAGTTCAGTAACTAATTATTAGGAATATTTTAATTGAAATTTAGTAATTAATTATCAAAAATCACAGAAATATTAAAGTTAATAAAACATATTAACTTACTAATTAAAAATTTAAATATATAAACAAACATATAAGTTCTCCACTTACGGCATCAAATGTATTAGGAATAAAAGACCAGGGTAATTCTTTTTCTCTTGAATTGTTTTGTGTTGCTAATGCTTCATTTATTGTTGTTGAATTGTTTGGTGTTGAATCTGTTGATGATGTCTCACTTTTTTTTGAATTCTTGAAAAATCTTTCAATTGTCATCGGTGAAATTGCTTGGTGTTGATGATGTATTCAAACCTTTTTTTTAAATCAATTTTAGAATCACAAAGTTAAAAGCAATGACGGCTACTGATACCTTTTTCACTAAGTAGTTCTGTTTGGTTCAGCTTTAACTTTTGTTTAACAACTAATAAAGACTACAAGTCTTAATTTTACCTATTTTATAGCTAAAGGAAATCCTGGTCATAGGTATACGAGTTATTACTCATTATCTTGTTACCATATAGATAGAAAATGCTTAATCCGACGGCAGGAAATCCAATCGGATTTATTTTTCTTATAAATTTTTATTTTTTTCTTAACAAAATAGGTTTGGAATTTTTAGCAAAATTTGTTGTGGATACGTGCCTAGACGTGCCCACACATAGATACGTCCCTGCGACCCGTATCCGATACCGGCACCATATAATGGACCATTGGACCACATATAATGGTGACTGACTACGATAATATGGAATAGCGAACTTTGATGAGAATGAACGAATGGATTTTATCTTAAAACGACATGGATAATAAAGTACAAGGACGATTTAGACGATGGCATAAAGTCTGGTAGTTGACATAGTATATCAATTTTAATACTTTGGTGATCTTGAAGTGAAGTTTCATATTCCATGTTTTTTCGCTTTGTTTTGGCTTTTCCCAAAATTAAACTTTGCATATGTAATTTTATGGACACAATAGTAACTGGAGTCTCCAATTTTACTCGACGGGTTAGCCGATGATTCCGGCACGGACGTCACGTATGCCCAACGATCTAGTATTTTAAAAAAGGGAAGTGCTTTGGGGTTCAATAGTTGGGATATATTGTCAAAGACAAACATTGCTTTGGTGTATCAACAAGCTTCATACTCCTTCAAAAAAATATATTCTAAATAACTGATACTTTAAAAAGAAGATCAAGATCACTAGAATTTTGAACAAAATCCTTATTCATGTTGAGTATTATTATTGGAAAGTTAATAACACATAGAGATATTCAAAAGAAAAATGTCATCCAATTAAAAAAAATAAAAAATAAATAGATAGATTATCTTGTCATTTCTTAGTATGAGTGTAAAATACAAAAATAAATAAATTAAAATAAAAAAGTAATAATACCTTTTTTACTGGGACTGAGAGAGAGTATTATTTAAGAACCACATTTAGGGAATACCTCTACAGATTGGGGGATACTAATGGTTATTATGGGGTTGTATTTTGGTTAAGGGTAATAAATTTAAAAACCTACAATCGAAAGGGGAATGAATCTTGGCATATATGAAGGCGTTGTTGAATTGAAGTTACAAAGTTGATGGGGTTTCTGAGTTTGAATTAAGTGAGAATGAAGCAGCGAAGAGAGAAATGGAGATAGAAGATGTGGATTCGATCTGTAAAGAAACTAGGGTTCGTTTGAATCGAAGAAGGAAGATGGCTTTGAATTAGGGTTTTGATGTGATGGAGAAATAAATTTAAATTGAAATTTATGTTTTCCGTGAAAAAATGGCAGTGAGAAGATGAATTTATAATGGGGTCACTTTCAGTTTTGGGTTAGGACTTAGATTTCAGTGACGTTGGTTGATTGCAAAGAGGATTTTAAGAGTTGGTCGTTGTTAATGACTCAGTGAAGAAGAAATGTGGTTTGAAGAGGGGAATTGAAGCTGTTGTGAGGAAGTAGAAGTAGCAGATAATGGGTCTGAAGAAATGTGGTTTGAAGAGGGGAATTGAAGCTGTTGTGAGGAAGTAGAAGTAGCAGATAATGGGTCTGAATCTCCAAGAGATCTTAGTGAATGGGTGAGGAAGAAATTGCATCGACGGGTTTGAATGCTATGCCGACGGCATTATCTAGGGTTTGAATGTTATGCCGACAACATTATTTGGATAAGGGTTTTCTAAATTACATCATACTGTCTATTTTTTTTTGTGTATCCCCCAATTTGTAGAGGTATCCTCCAATGTGGGTTCTTACTCAATGAACACAAATATAAAAAGTATAAGATTTTTGGACATTTTGTTCGAAATTTGGATTAAGTAGAAGATAAAAAAATACACAGAGCATGTTGTAGCAATGACTTCTATGATCTTTTGTTTTTTTAGACAATTAATTTAACCCTTATAAATATATTCTAGAGTACAATAAGATAAATAAAATGCTTTCAAGAACAATCAACTCTAATAACGTAATCAAATTAAGGATTATACTTCTTCGGTTCGATCAAGAACATACTAATAAAATCTGACTCTGAAAAGAGAAAAGAAAAACCTTTTAAACTGAGTGAGAATCAATCACTTGAACTTAGGAGTCACATCCATTGGAGGTCCCTATTGATCTCTAGCAGACTTCCCGAGCCTCCCCTGAAGCGGCAAACAAAATGCGAATACAATTTATTTTTGAAACTATTAAAAACATCCAACGCATCCTACGGTTATAGACATTAATTAGCGATATGTAATGATACATGGATTAGCGATATGTGAAAAATTGTTCTATAATTCTTTTAACTATAATTAATCTTTATTTATATTGTGGTAAAATCATTGGACGATGATATCAGTGCCCCGAGTTTAAAACTCATCAACATAAATCTTTTAAAGATCAAAAGAAGAAGAAGAAAAAAAGACCTCTACCTATACCGTGGATATTACCTTTAGTCCTTATAATTGGGGTCACTACGATTACTGGTGGATGTCTAATTGTCCGGGCAACAGAAGTTGTGGGTCACGTTGGATTATGTACCTCTAAATTCTAATCGGGAGTTATCATGCCTTTTGTAGGAGTTTCTTTTATAGGTTCATCAAATGACCCTTCGTTGTTAACCGTTTTTCTTCATAGCTAGTGACACTACACTTGCTTCATAGAGCTTTACGTAGTGGTGGAAGCACCAACTAGGCTAGCTAACCTTGAGCACTAGTATATAGGAGGGGTTAAGGTGAGTGAGCCATGCATCTTTTTCTGCAGAAAGAGATGTATAGAAACATGCATCAAATGATGAGACAAGTGCTATAGTGGACTATATATTATCATGAATGAAGGAATGAATTAGGACCTCAACATTTGTTAATGCTCTTGGTTGGTAGACAGTCCAAATATCAACTAATATATTATTAGCATCATCTTGTGTGTTGTGACCTGTTCCATTTTAAACAAATTAATGAGTAATGAATTCTAAAAATTGGCTTTGCGTGGCTCATAATTTGTCAAAACATATTGGAATGATTGCTTAGTTTAATTGGCCTGTTGAAATGATGACGAGTACATTGCCACCAGCTGATGGCATAGCCGTTGTTGTTGTTAAGAATGGAACACATAAGTTTAATTAGATTAAAGTAAACCAAAATTAAATTCTAAGAGAAATTAAGGATCCATCGACAGCCTTTCACTTGACGATATCCAATGATGATCCGTGAGCGTTGGACTTGAACAATTTATTCATTTTTATTAACCAATTTAGAGAGTTTTCCTTTTTTATTGATAAAAAATTTGAGTTCAAAATCACGTCTATAATATCATTATAAAAAGACTTTACCAATGTACAACGGTGATATCTGTCAATTTTTAGAGAATTATTATGCTCTAATATTGAATATTGAGCAAACCGTATGTTGGGAAATAAAAAAAAAATGTATGTTACTAAAATTAATGTTTTACTACTTAAATT